>CM046998.1:91105410-91108357 GCA_025698465.1 Gossypium longicalyx
TGGGTTGTGGGTTCAGGGTTCAGGGTTCAGGGTTCAGGGTTCAGGGTTTAGGGTTTTAGGGTTTAGGGTTTAGGGTTTTAGGGTTTAGGGTTTTAGGGGTTTAGGGGTTTAGGGTTTAGGGTTTAGGGTTTAGGGTTTAGGGTTTAGGGTTTAGGGTTTAGGGTTTAGGGTTTAGGGTTTAGGGTTTAGGGGTTTAGGGTTTAGGGTTTAGGGTTTAGGGTTTTTAGGGTTTAGGGTTTAGGGGTTTAGGGTTTAGGGTTTAGGAGTTTAGGGTTTAGGGTTTAGGAGTTTAGGGTTTGAGTTTAGGGTTTAGGGTTTAGAGTTTTAGGGTTTAGGGTTTGGGTTTTTTAGGTTTAGGGTTTAGGAGTTTAGGGTTTAGGGGGTTTAGGGTTTAGAGGTTTAGGGGTTTAGGGTTTAGGGTTTAGGGTTTTAGGGTTTAGGGTTTAGGGTTTAGGGTTTAGGGTTTTAGGGTTTAGGGTTTAGGGTTTAGGGTTTAGGAGTTTGGGGTTTTAGGGTTTAGGGTTTAGGGTTTTTAGGGTTTAGGGTTTTAGGGTTTAGGGTTTTTTAGGGTTTTAGGGTTTAGGGTTTAGGGTTTTAGGGTTTTTAGGGTTTAGGGTTTTAGGGTTTAGGGTTTAGGGTTTAGGGTTTAGAGTTTAGGGGTTTAGGGTTTAGGGTTTAGGGTTTAGGGTTTAGGGTTTAGGGTTTAGGGTTTAGGGTTTAGGGGTTTAGGGTTTAGGGTTTAGGGTTTTAGGGGTTTAGGGTTTAGGGTTTAGGGTTTAGGGTTTAGGGTTTTAGGGTTTAGGGTTTAGGGTTTAGGGTTTAGGGTTTAGAGGTTTAGGGTTTAGGGTTTAGAGGTTTAGGGTTTAGGGTTTTAGGGTTTTAGGGTTTTAGGGTTTTTAGGGTTTAGGGTTTAGGGTTTAGGAGTTTAGGGTTTTAGGGTTTAGGGTTTAGGGTTTAGGGTTTAGGGGTTTAGGGTTTAGGGTTTAGGGTTTAGGGTTTAGGGTTTAGGGTTTAGGGTTTAGGGTTTAGGGGTTTAGGGTTTTAGGGTTTAGGAGTTTAGGAGTTTAGGGTTTGGGGTTTTAGGGTTTAGGGTTTAGGGTTTAGGAGTTTAGGGTTTAGGGTTTAGGGTTTAGGGAGTTTAGGGATTTAGGGTTTAGGGTTTGGGGTTTAGGGTTTTAGGGTTTTTAGGGTTTAGGGTTTAGGGTTTAGGGTTTAGGGTTTAGGGTTTTAGGGTTTAGGGTTTAGGGTTTAGGAGTTTTAGGGTTTAGGGTTTAGGGTTTAGGGTTTAGGGTTTTGAGGTTTAGGGTTTAGGGTTTAGGGTTTAGGGTTTAGGGTTTAGGGTTTTGAGGAGTTTAGGGTTTAGGAGTTTAGGAGTTTAGGGGTTTAGGGTTTTTAGGGTTTAGGGTTTAGGGTTTAGGGTTTAGGGTTTAGGGTTTAGGGTTTAGGGTTTAGGAGTTTAGGGTTTAGGGTTTGGGGTTTAGGGTTTAGGGTTTAGGGTTTAGGGTTTAGGGTTTAGGGTTTAGGGTTTAGGGTTTAGGGTTTAGGAGTTTAGGAGTTTAGGGTTTAGGGTTTAGGGTTTTAGGGTTTAGGGTTTTAGGGTTTAGGGTTTAGGGTTTAGGGTTTAGGGGTTTAGGGTTTAGGGTTTTAGGGTTTAGGGTTTAGGGTTTAGGGGTTTAGGGTTTTAGGGGTTTGGGTTTAGGGTTTAGGGGTTTAGGGTTTTAGGGTTTAGGGTTTAGGGTTTAGGAGTTTAGGGTTTAGGAGTTTTAGGGTTTAGGGTTTAGGGTTTGGGTTTAGGGTTTAGGGTTTGGGTTTAGGGTTTAGGAGTTTAGGGTTTAGGGTTTAGGGTTTAGGGTTTAGGGTTTTAGGGGTTTAGGGTTTAGGGTTTAGGGTTTAGGGTTTTAGGGTTTAGGGTTTAGGGTTTAGGGTTTTAGGGTTTAGGAGTTTAGTTTTAGGAGTTTAGGAGTTTAGGGTTTTTAGGAGTTTAGGGTTTAGGGTTTAGGGTTTAGGGTTTAGGGTTTAGGGTTTGGGTTTAGGGTTTAGGAGTTTGGGGTTTTAGGGTTTAGGGTTTTTAGGGTTTAGGGTTTTAGGGTTTAGGTTTAGGGTTTAGGGTTTAGGAGTTTAGGGTTTAGGGTTTGGGGTTTAGGAGTTTAGGGTTTAGGGTTTTAGGAGTTTTAGGGTTTAGGGTTTTTAGGAGTTTAGGGTTTTAGGGTTTAGGGTTTAGGGTTTGGGTTTAGGGTTTAGGGTTTAGGGTTTTTTTAGGGTTTAGGGTTTAGGGTTTAGGGTTTAGGGTTTAGGAGTTTTAGGGTTTAGGGTTTAGGGTTTAGGAGTTTTAGGGTTTAGGGTTTAGGGGTTTAGGAGTTTTAGGGTTTAGGGTTTTTAGGAGTTTTAGGGTTTAGGGTTTTTAGGGTTTTAGGGTTTAGGGTTTAGGAGTTTAGGGTTTAGGGTTTGGGGTTTAGGGTTTAGGAGTTTAGGGTTTAGGAGTTTAGGGTTTTTAGTTTAGGGTTTAGGGTTTAGGGTTTAGGGTTTAGGGTTTAGGGTTTAGGAGTTTAGGGTTTGGGGTTTAGGGTTTAGGGTTTAGGGTTTAGGGTTTAGGGTTTAGGAGTTTAGGGTTTTTAGGGTTTAGGGTTTAGGGTTTTTAGGGTTTAGGGTTTAGGAGTTTAGGAGTTTAGGGTTTAGGGTTTAGGGTTTAGGAGTTTAGGGTTTAGGGTTTAGGAGTTTAGGGTTTAGGGTTTTAGGGTTTAGGGTTTAGGGTTTAGGAGTTTAGGAGTTTAGAGTTTAGGAGTTTAGGGTTTAGGGTTTAGGGTTTTAGGGTTTAGGAGTTTAGGGTTTAGGGTTTAGGGTTTGAGGTTTAGGAGTTTAGGGTTTAGGGTTTAGGGTTTAGGGGTTTTAGGGTTTTAGGGTTTAGGAGTTTAGGGTTTAGGGTTTAGGGTTTAGGGTTTAGGAGTTT
>CM046999.1:0-498212 GCA_025698465.1 Gossypium longicalyx
ATAATTACCACTAACCATTTTCCATTACAAAAGGAATGTTACAAGCTACGCATTGTTTTTTTGTTATTCTTCATGCCCGTTTTACGATCCATATTTGATATATGCATGCCCGTTTTACGGTCCATATTTGAGATATGTAACTACCCCTCCTAACAATATCATCTTCAAGGTTTAATCTTGTATCTCCCATTGAAAGCGCAATATGTCTTACCATTACATAGGGTTATAAATGAACATAAAATTCAAATGAATAGTTTAATTTTTATTCGTTTATATTCAGTTGTTAAGCTAAATAAATAAACATGAACAAAATTTTGAAGCTGGTTTATTAAATAAACTAAGCACAAACAAAACTTGCTCAGTTCATTTATGTTTATAAACAAACTCGTTTATATTCATTAAAAATTCATTTAATAAATTATTTAAAACTTATTTATTGTTTCATTATTATATATTAATAAAATTATTATGATTTTTGTGCTTATTTTTTATTTATAATATAATTATAAATATTAATATTTAACTTTTTATATCTAAATATATATATGTATATGTTTATTTATTTGTTTGTTAATTATTCATGCATATTAATTGTGGACATGTTCAATTAAATATGCTCATGAGTATGTTTAACTTAAATGAACAAATATAAACATATGAATAAGAACATGTTAAAATTATTAATGAACAGGAACAAATTTAAAAACAAACAAGCGAACATAAGTAGGCATCCATCCAACGTTAAAATTTTGAGGATCTTAATGTCATAAATGAAAATCAAATTTTAAAGAATGCTGGTTATGGATACCACAAACAGACGTGAAGAACCTTAGTAACATAGTAACAGGTATAAAAACAAAAAGATCTTAAAGGAGGACTCAGAAACAGACTAGATTTCATTTCTAACTCTTCAAATTGGTTCGGTTTCAAAATGAATCACGCCAGATATTACAACGAAATATTACGAAAAACAGGTCGTATAGAGAACATTGAGATACCAGTACTAGTTATTCACTGTCCATCGAATCGATACCACTGTAAAAAACAATCAAAGCAGATAGCAAAGTGAAGAGACTACTTACTTGAAGCCAAATTGTCTATTCTTTGTTTAGGTTCCGGATAACAAATGGAAGAATGCCACCGTGATCAAAGTATGCCAATTCCACCTGCAGACAATTTTTCGGGAATATTAGAAACTATGTATAAAAAGCGGTCGATCCGAACTCTTTTCTCTTTCCAACAATATCGGCATACCTCAGTATCGAAGCGGACAGTACACGTGAACGATTTGCCAGTGTCAGTTGTGACTGTAACATCTTGGCCGGGCCTTATCTCACTGATTTTATTTGGAAGGTCAATTGAATAACGTTCATGGCCAGTTAATCCTAGAGAATCAGCGTCCTCACCAGGCTTGAAACAAAGAGGAATGATTCCCATACCAACCAGATTACTTCGATGGATTCTCTCGAAGCTCTTGGCGATAACTGCTTTCACGCCCTGAACAAAGCAGAAAAACCGTTTGGGATGTAAGAGTTAAAGAGAGAATCGATATTCCAATATCAAGAATTAGTGAGCCAGTGCCCGTACCAGTAACATTGGGCCCTTGGCAGCCCAATCTCTTGAGCTGCCACTTCCATACTCTGCTCCAGCTAAGACTATCGTGTCTTGCCCAGCAGCCTTGTACCTCTGCAAGTTGATAATATATTCCATTAGTAATTGCAGTATAAGTGGAAGCAACGGATTTTTAAATAGCAACGTTAAAACTCACCATTGCTGCATCATATACATAAAGCTTTTCTCCTGTCGGAACATGAATAGTCTTCGGACCAACTTCTCCCTTCAGGAGCTTGTTGACAATGCGGATATTGGCAAAGGTGCCCCTTGCCATCACTTCATCATTGCCTCGACGACTACCATAGGAATTGAAGTCCTTCTTGTCCACCCCACGCTCAAGAAGAAACTTAGCAGCAGGGCTATCCTTTTGGATGCTACCTGCAGGAGAGATGTGATCGGTGGTAATACTGTCACCAAAATTGAGCAAGCAATAGGCATCTTTCACTCCATGCGGGCCTGGTGGTTCTACGGTCATGTTTTTGAAATATGGAGGCTCGTGAATGTATGTTGAGTTTGGATCCCAAGAATAGAGCGTGGAAGCAGGGACGGATAGTTGATTCCACATCGGGTTGCCCTTTGTGATGGCTTCATAGGTGCTCTTGAACATATCAGGCAACACACTAGATTGAACAACCTGTCACATTACAAAATTCCACATCATTTGGGCTCAAAATATTATGCAACATTGTCAACTTTCAAGTGACTTCACAGATTATTTACCTGTGCGATCTCATCATTGCTAGGCCATATATCCTTGAAATATATACTTTTACCGGATTTTCCTGTCCCTATAGGCTCTTTCTCGAAGTCAATATCAACCTGAAAATACAGAAATAAGGACCTAAAGATGCTGCTAACACAATATCAACCTGGACTTGCTATTCACAAGAGAAAAAATGAACATCCTCGTAAACCACTATTATTATCATATTATTATATCAACTTCCAAATTTAAATTTGTGCTCTTGGATCCATGATGCATCACGGACTTGAAATCAAGTTTGATAAATAGAACTTTTCGCATTGAATAGGGTTGGAAAAATATTGAAAGGCCATGTAACAAAAGAGAAAATCTGCAGTGCCCAATTTTTGGAACAACATTGCATGAATAGTATCAAACTAAATTGTCTAAAATATTGTGGCATGACTAATCCAAAAGTAAGAAAATGTATTAGACGCTGCATTTTCGTTAATGTATTAGACGCTGCATTTTCGTTAATACCAATAAGAATGCAAAGTATACATTACCGTGCCAGCAAGGGCATAGGCAACTACTAATGGAGGTGAAGCAAGATAGTTAGCTCTGGTTAGGGGATGAACACGACCTTCAAAGTTTCTATTCCCGGAAAGAACAGCTGCAGCGATGATATCTGAAATAGTGACCAAGGTATTTGTTAGTGAAGATAAATTACATTGGGCAAGGAACAAAAACAAAGGGAAAACAGAAACAAGTAAAAAGCAGGTGCTGAAAATTAGTGAAGGTGAATTATTAGAGAAAACCAAAAGGAACCAATGGGAGTAAAACTTCAATTTTTGAAGACACATGCGGAATAAATATATCAGGATGAGAACTAGAACAATCAAGAAAGAAACATGATTTAAAATGAAATAAGGATTGGCCAAAAATCTAGAACTGAAAATATTAGCACATTTTAGCAAATTGATGAAAATTTAACTAGTAAGAAAATTGGATAGACTTTTTAAGTATATCACCGGAGATTATCCGTTAATCCTCACACTTCTGGAAAAGCCCCCTAACCCTACCAAGAGAACTGCTGGCAATTTTCAAAAGAAAATGAAGAAGCAGATTTTGCATTCAAGAAATAAAATTTACCATTTTCCGAAATTGCTGAAGCAACTGATTCATCAAGTTCTCCAGAATTTCCAATACAAGTTGTGCAGCCATAACCAACAATGTTAAAACCTTGTTGATTCAAGTATTTTTGCAGCCCACTATAGAACACCAAATCAAGAGCAAGAAATTACTGTTGTCAGAGACAATTTCTTTTTCTTAAAAGGGATAAGATAGAAAAAATAGGGATAACTAAACTTCTTAAAGGAAATATCGTATGCAATCAACATACCTTTGAAGCAAATACTTTGTAACAACTCCAGATCCAGGAGCAAGACTTGTTTTAATCCATGGCTTGACCTGGCGCATAATAATGGAAAGTACATTTTAAGATATCACGCAAGACTTGTCTTCCAGCTACGGCAGAGTTGAAGTTCACCATTTTTTTTTCTTAAAGAAAGAGAAGAAAACTGAAACACACACGCACACACAAAAAAAGGGGGAGATAAAGAGAGAAGAAAAAACACACTCAAGATCCACAAGTTTACAGTTCCAATGCTGATATAAGAGAATGGTAATCAACTATAATACAAAACTACTCCCAATATGGCCAAATTTTCCCAAGAGTTATGAAACACAAGATACCGCTCCAAATTAACTCGCTTCCTACACATTAATTTCCAAGCCCAGAAAACATTGATACCTTAAATGGTTAAAAACAGAGGACACATACAAGAAGCTAAGACTAACCTCCAAACCTAGTTCATAAGCCTTCTTAGCAACAAGCCCAGCCCCGAGCATGACACTAGGGTTTGATGTGTTTGTACAGCTGGTGATAGCTGCAATTACAACACTTCCATGTCTAAGTTCGGCAGGCAGGCCATGGAATGTGAACTTAGAAACTTTATTCTGCTCTTCCTTTGGCACAGCAAAACCCTGCAACAAGGATTACACAATTAAGGCATGATGTACAAATAAGAAAATCCATAAAAATGTGCTCAAAATTTTAGTTTTGTAGACTGATGAAAGATGGAAAATGATAAGTTTTGTAAAGGTAGATACAAAGGCTTACTAGGCCTGAGGCTACACAAAGGGACCTAGCAATTCAAACCTTAAAGCCAACACTATTACCAGAGTTTGAACTTGTTTCTAATGAACACACGCCATGGAATGACATCAAACAAGAGTTTTTTGATGAACCAACTGCAGTAAAGCTGTCTGTGTCTAACCTTGAATCCAACATTGTTATCAAGACATGCATGCCAATCAGCCTTCATTTCTTTCAAAGGAACTCGGTCATGAGGCCTAGTAGAAAGCATCAAAGAAAACTGTCAATAAGTAAAATATAATAAAGAGGCATTAAAAGAAAAGAGGTAATGTGCATACCGCTTCGGCCCTGAGATACAGGGATCAACTTCGGCAAGGTCCAACTGTAAATAAGAACTGTATGCTCTTTCTTGTTGAGGCTGCTCATAGAAATAGAGTCAAGAATGATGATACCATCTGAAAATGTATTTCTACCAACAAGAGTTGAGGAAAATTTACCTCATTGTAGTCAACAAACATCTTGTTTGCACGCAAATAAGCTTCTATCATTGATACCTGATATATAAAAAGCATATGTCAAACCACCCAGTATAACATTGGGCAAGGTAGCACAATATAGAAACCCATGGAAAATTGAACTCACTGTCTCATCACTTCTACCAGTTAGCTTAAGATACTGCAGTGTTACATGATCTACAGGGAAAAAGCCCATGGTTGCTCCATATTCAGGCGACATATTTGCTATTGTGGCTCGATCAGCCAATGATAATTCACCCATTCCTTCACCTACATGCAAATTAAAAATAATAAATGATGATGAAGGCATGTACATTGGATAATAATGGTAAAAATATATATATAGCTTTGTTGATAGACTTGTGATCATAGAACAAACCGTAAAACTCAACAAATTTGCCAACAACACCATGCTTCCTCAACATCTGTGTTACAGTCAAAACCAAGTCGGTGGCCGTGACACCATCACGCAATTTGCCAGATAGCTTGAATCCAACGACACCAGGTAACACCATGCTCATTGGCTGTCAACTTTGCAAAGTAAAGCATTAGAGAAAATAGCAAAACCAAACTTTCAGCTAGATAACTATGCATAGTGCAAGCACTTCAACTCAAATCAACATAGGAGCAGCTACAAAAGAAAATGAGTTATCAAGTTTCAGGAACCAAATAACTAATAGTACCAGAAAAGTAAATATGTCTACTGCTACAAGAAAAAAAATCTACAAAGCATGAATATACGGGAAAAAGGAGGCAAAGATTACCTGGCCAAGCATTGCTGCCTCTGCTTCAATTCCTCCAACTCCCCAACCTGCAACTCCTAACCCATCTATCATAGTTGTATGTGAATCAGTACCAACAACGCTATCAGGGTAGAGCATTCCATCAGAGTTAAAAACAACACGTCCTAGGTATTCCAGGTTCACCTGCAAATTCATCAAGAGACATTCAATTCCAAAGCAGTAAAACATAAACAAAATAAAGATAGGCATTGAACCAGCATATAATTTACTATATGTTCCTAAGTATGACGCTTAGGGCCTAAAAAAATCTGATAAGAATACTAGTATAACTGTAAGACGCAAAATGTCTTTACCTGGTGAACAATTCCAGAACCTGGAGGAACAACAAGCATATTATGGAAAGCAGATGAGCCCCATTTAAGGAAAGCAAATCTCTCTTTATTCCTCTTAAATTCAAGTTCCATGTTTTCTTGTACTGCATTTTCAGATCTTGCAACATCAACTTGAACCGAATGATCAATGACAAGGTCTACTGGAACCTGAAAGCAAATTTAATCTTCTTAATTACACATAGCAACGCCTGTTGATTAAGAAACCAAAGCCGCAAGGTATAGCAAAAGAGGTGCTCATAAGGGTCAATCGCAAACCAATGGATTAATCTTCTTTGGGTCATTGCCAAGATTCTTCATAGCATCCCGCATGCTTGCAAGGTCAACTACAGCTGGCACTCCAGTAAAATCCTGGTACAGAATAGTGAATAGAAAAACTTACAATTTGAAACACACATCCTAATTTCCAGATATGATTTGCATTCACATGTATATTATGCAACAAACCTGTAAGAGAACACGAGCAGGCTTGAAGGGGATTTCAACTTGCTTCGGTGATGTATTCTCCCAATCAATGATCTTCTCAACATCATCCTTTGTGACTTGAAAGTTGTCACAGTTACGGATGGCAGATTCCAAAAGGATCCTTATCGAGTATGGAAGACGGTCTACAATATGAAGAAAAAAGAACAATTTTAGTCATTTTGTGCGGGGATACATAATTGGAAGTCAAAATGAATACCCTCTATAACTTAATGTGAAGTGTAGAAAAAGAACCCCACTTCGAACATCAAATAGAGATAAAGTAGATTGGAAGAACGAACTGAGGCAACATACCAATTCGTGGATCATTCAGAGCCGGCAAGCTATAAAATTTGCCGAATTCTCCACCCCCAGGCTTGGGAAGGCTTGTCATCACTCCCTTGAAAGGATGCTCAGAAGCTGCATAGAACGCATAAGAAAAAGAACCCTCTTTAAGCACTAATCTTATATTTTTCTCAAACAAGACTATCTCCCGCCAATATCCCTTACTCATTTAAAAAAATACAGAAGAGCTAAATGACTTCTCTATCAAAATCAATAGCGAATTAGTTTTTTTCCCTCCCATTATGATATAAATTTTCTAAATAACTAAATCAACCAAACACACACAAAAAGCAATCGAATTTAAACAACCGAAACCGGAAGAGTTCTATATATACCAGTAGTAGCGATCCTCCGGTGGAACCTCTCCACAACCGGAACAGAGGTCCTCGCCAGAATTCGAAGGCTCTCCGGCGACCTCCAATGAAGCCGCGGCGCCGAGCACCTCAGCGACCGGAGCGAAGACGAGAAGCTCAAAGACCGGTACCTCTGGTTCCAGAACGAAACAGAAGAAGCAGAAGACGGAGAAGCAATCGGCGACGAAACTCTACTACACGCAGAAGGCGAAAACGATGCCGCCGCCGTCGTCGAAGCTAGCCTCGAGGCGAATCGCGCCCTGCAATACATCGTTAAAGCTCTCAAATCTCTCTAACTCTATGAGAATTTCAAACTGGATTTTCTATTATTATTTGTAGAAGAAGCTGCTGGAAAGAGAAATGGTGGCAGCTTCTCTCACTGGGCTTTGAAGAAGATTTGCGATAGTGAAATGGGGGTTTATATACGTGGAGAAAAAATTATGGGGTTTTATTTTGACCGTTGGATGGATAATAAACGGTAGAGATTATGTAGGAAGGTTGACTTTGACCTGTAATTTGCCTTTGTTTAAGCGTTTCAAGTTTTTATTCCTTTTTATTTGTCTTAAAAGGGTTAAGCATAGGAATGATTGTAAGATTACCACAAATATTGTCGCGTGTTTGACACGCGTTTACCAACAAAAACAATATTTTCATAATCATTGATGGAATCAGTTAAATTATCAATCTTCGATTCAATCGATTTATTCTGTTCAATTGAATAAAATTAATTTTTTTAAATACATATTTATAAAATAGATAAATTTGATTTAATCGTCGATTTAACTAGTTTGACAGGTTCACTGATCAATTAATTTAGCTATTTATTTTAAAAAATACCCCGATCAATTCTCAATCTAACCTGTTCTGAAAGCAAAGCTTAAAACAGTAATGTTTATCAAATGAATTAATCTACTATGTTAATAAAATTAGTATTAAATTTTGTCACGTCTAATATATAGGTGAAGGAAAATATTTTATGTTAAAAATATTTTTCATTTTAAAATTTATTCAATAATAAATATAGGTGAACTGATAAAAACTTGTATTAAAATATTATTGAACATGTGTTCAATTCTTGGATTTATTATTTTTAATTGTTTTATTTAAAGATAATATAAAAGTATAAAAAGACAAATCATAGTAATAGAATTAATTATAATTTAAAAGAATGAGTATTTATGTAATTTCATATATGAGTCAATGACCCGATTAAGAATTATACCAATCAGTAAAATGCTTAAATAATAGTATAGATAATAATCTATCTTTTTTTTAAGTGTTTTACTAAGTTGGAGTCACCCAGTTCACATGTGAAATTATCAAAAACCCTTTATTTTTATATAGTAAAAAATATTACTTTGAGGGTAATATTGTCTTTTTATATTTTATATAGAAAAATACATGTACATAATAAGATTTAAACTCAAGGCTCTTCTACATTTATAAACTCGAGTTTACCATTTCAACTAAAACCGCATTTGGGTTTTTTTTCAACTTTTTATAAATTTGTTGCATAATTATTTTTCACTTACATTGTGGATGTATCATAATTAATTTTTAATTTTTAACATATTTGTATATTAACGTGACATTTATATTTTAAATTTTATATATTGTTTTCCAATATTAAGTATAAATACAATACTTCGAATTAAAGTTGTCTTCAACTTAGATTGAGTCTTAGTTCGATTGGTATTAGTTCGATTGGTATGAGTATTATTGTCAATGCAGGAGGACATAAGTTCGAGTACATTGAAGCGCATTATCCTCTTATTCATGAGTTGAAAAGGAACTATAAATAATAATTTTAAGTATTGTGTCAAAAGAGCAAATATAATAAAATTATTTAAGAAAAAAAAGTTATTCCCAACTTAAGAAATAAATAAAGAAAGGAAATGGGGGAGACTTTGATCCTTTAGTGGCTTTAAAGGGGCTAAATTTTATAATGTAAAAGGTCACCAAAATAGAGTTGGGAAGGGACGGAAAAGCTTTTCAATAGTGCTAGAAGGCATTAGTCTCATTGTGGCGTCTTTGAAGTTTGAAGCCGTCTCTTTGGTACTACATTCAAGGACACACCCCCTCCATTAGAAGTGAAAGAGCTTTATTCTTTTCATAAAAGGATGAAGTTGGATAAATTGGGATATTTTGCTCTTTCGTGAAAGTGTGTTTTTTTTACATACTTTCAAATTTAGCACTTAATGTTTATATTTTTATTAATTAATCCTTTTTAAAATTAAATTTGGTCATTAATATTTCAAAACGAGTTAAATAAATTTTTTAACGAAAATATTGACTAAATTATTAATTTTTTAGTGGCATTAGCATGGTATCTCGTATGATAGTCCACATGTACTTTATATTAATTAGAGGTTCTCATGGGTTGGGTTTGGGCCGAGCCTAAGCATGATATTAACATATTTTATGCTTGCCCAAACCCGGCCAGAAATATGAGCATAAAATTTTGCCCAAACCCACTCATATTTGCAAAATACTAACCCAAACCCATTTTAACCCACCCATATTATTTTTAAAATATATTTTTTATTTTATTTTATTTTATTTTAATCTTTAATATTCTATACATTTTTATTTATTGAATTTTTTTATATAGTCATCTTAACAGTATTTTAATGTTTAAATTAGGGTAGTAAATAACATAATATAAAGTATTATAAACTTAAAAATGGGTCGGGTAGGGATTGGGCCTTGACGGTTTAAGCCCAAACCCGACCCATATTTTAAACAAGCATAATTTTTTGCCCAAGCCCATTTTTCAGGCCTAATATTTTTGTCCAAACCCTCCCAAATTTCGGGCGGACCTTCGGGGTTGGACAGGTAGCCCAACCCATGATCAAGTCTAATGTTGACATTATACTATTTTGTCTTAGATGCCACATCAATAAATAATTTATAATTTATAAAATATTTGAAAAATAAAAAATTCAAAAAAAAAAAGCAAGAAATATATGTGGATTGCCAAGAGAGTTGTCATGTTTAAAAAGTTAATGTTTTAGTCAATATTTCAGCTAAAAGTAATAATTCGACTCTTTTTGAAAATTTTAATAGTTAAATTCGACTCTTTTTAAAAGGTTAAGAGCTAAATTTAGCTAAGAATGGACCAAAGTAACAAAAAAATGTAAATGTTGAAAGCTAAATTTGGCATTATGCATTTATTTCCTAAGATTCCATATATTTGGTAATCATATCTATAACGACCAAATTTTAGCCGGTGTCAAAAAAATGGTTTCAGAACCAAATTCCATAAAATGAGTTGGTGAAATTATAAGTAGAATAATTTTACATACTTAATTGGAAAATATATTAATGGACGGTTAAGTAATTGAATTGAGAAAATGATTAATTGTAGTACAAAAATTAATTTGTAAAAGTGCAATCGTTGTTTAGCTCTAAATTATAAAATACTAGAGGGGCCTACGTAGCAATTAAGCGAGGGACTTGATGTTTAATTAACCACAAATATTTTATGAGTTAGTGGATGAGAACATTTTCCTTCATCCACTAGTCTAAGAATAAATAATTAAAGTTAGTGGAGAGAAAAGATGTTCTCATCATTTCCATCTTTGCTGTCGAAGTTAAGAAGAAAAGAAGGGGAGAAAAAATGGTTTGTTCCATAGCCATATTCGATCCAAATTTCTAAGGAAAGAAATTCAGAGGCGATTCTAGGGGACCGCATGGGTCCCGACTCCCTCAAAATGAAAAATTGTCATTTAAGCTTTTTAATTTTTTTTAAATTTTAATTCAGTAAATATAAAATTACAATTTGGCCCCCTAAAATTATAAAAATTTGATTTAATCCTTTAAAAATTATAAAAATATAAACTATAAAAAATTAAAATTTCATTTGGCCCCCCTGAAAAATTGTTCTGGCTTCGCCCCTGACAAGAATGTAAATTTTCATTTGATTTTTGTGAAATTATGATGATCTCAACTTAGTATGTTGTACTAATGTGTTGAAATTTCAATTCATTAAAGAGTTGTTAGGTTTAAAGCTTAAAAATGATGAATTTTAATTTTTAAACTTAGATTTTGTTAATATTATATTACAAGGCAGTGAAATTAGCTTAGATTTAAAAGTTTCGTTATATAGTTACTTTTTATATTAGAGACTAAATGAATAAAGTCATTTTTATCAGTAGTGAGAAAATACATTTATTTCTAAATGTGACCCATTTATCTAACTTTATCATTTCCATCCATTTTTGTTCATTTGATTCTTTATGCAATTTATTTCTGGTTTCAACGAGCTAGCGAAGGGACCGATTGAACATATATACTTGAGCTCAAATAATTTATAGTTAAGTTCCAGCTTTTCGCTTATTAATTATTAACTCATTTAGTCACGAAGTGATTCTATTATAGTATCATGACTGAGCTCTCCCTAATTACATATCATTACGAAAGCTATTCGATCAGTGCTCATCCAATGACATTGTCATAAATGTGTTACCGACATAAAATATCATTAATCTGTTTGGAATAAATTTGTTCTCCTAATATGATCATATTTTATCTCATTGTCACCATTACATCTTCTTTCATGAAAATTCAATTATTATCAAATAGTAATTAAGTCATTTATCACAAAAACAAACGACCCATGACCACATTTTTACTTTTTATCGATCATGTAATGTCAAAGAGAGGATATCATTTCCCCATTTCTTGTGCTATGTGTAGCGACGTAAAAATTTTGCTTTCGGTCGCTAGTTGTGACGATTTATTGAAAACTTAGAAACCGAAGTTTGATTTTAAAATAAGAGGGGAGTCGCCACTGATCCTTTTCATAGGTGTGATCGGGCACCTAAGAATTTTATTTTTAGAACAAAGGAAGGCCGAGTTTAGGTCCACGTTAAAATCAGAGTAAAGTAGGGTCCGGGAGTCGGTTACGCGCGAGGAAGGTATTAGCACCCTCGCGACGCCCAAAATTGGTATCTTGTTAAACAAGCGTTGTCTTAATTTTTCAAAATTTGCAAGTTCAAAATAACATTGAATCGTGATCCAATCAAAACACGAAAATTCTTTAAGTTTTTTTTTTTGATTTTTGAGAAAGACATACCGTTTTGACACGAGTCGATCGATGTTCACCCAACATAGCGATGAAATCGACGACTTGGTGTTAAACCGATATGTTGCCTCATGCATTGAAATTAATTAGAAAACAAGAATAAGATTTTCGAAATAATGCAAAGCAAGTTGATATAAAATAAAAATGAATAAAAGACAGAAATGCATTAAAGCAAGTAACGAACATGACAATAATATTAGAAACGATAAAGATATAATGTAATACCAGAATTGAACATGAAATGAAAACAATGAATGTGTATACATAGTAATAATATTAAGAATATGTACGTAAAATAATATATATATATACGAATAAAATAGTGTTAGAAGTATATGCTATAATAAAAACGTAACTTGCAATGTTGAAATATATACATAATATATATATGAATAAAATGAACTTTGAAAAATGTATATACGTGACATTTATGAGAAACATAAACATAATAATATTAAGATAAAACGATAAGTGATAATAATGAAAATCATAGGTATAATAATAAATATAATGATATACGAAAATAATACTATATGTAAAATGTGTATACAAGAATAATGAAATATATGTACATAAGGTCACATAGAATTATATAACAATAATACTAAAGTGTATACATAATATGTATGAAAACATAATATAGTATTAGAAATATATACATGATATATAAAAATATAATACTAAAAGGTATATATATATATAATATATATATAAAAATGCATAATAATAATGTTGAAAACACATAATATTACGGAAACATATACCTATATGAATTAAAGATACATACATAAATATTAAAACATATACTAATATTAATAATAAAGAACAACATAAAAATATATACATGAGATGGTATAAAAATATAAATATTATGGTATTTAAAAAATATATATGAAATAGCAAAAGAAACATATAGCAAATAGTATAAAAAAGGTATAATATTTATACAAAACATGCACAATATATACATACATCTAGAAATAATTGTGATATATATAAAAAGGCTATCCACACTCTACATAATCGATATGTATATATATTTTTTAATATATATATTAGAAATACATATAGTAATATTAGAAAATATATATAATAGTACAAAAGATATATGACTAATGATATTAAAACACATACACAATAGTACATAAACAAAATATTAGAGAGTATATATACATAATATACATACAGATATAATATAGTATTAAAATATAATAATTCAACGTTAGAAATCTATGTGATATGTGCAAAATACATAAGTATATTAAATGCATATACATATAATAGATATATATATATAATAAAATGTAAACTAATAATAATAATAATAATAATAATAATAATAATAATAATAATTAAGCTAAAGTAAAATGACGAGAAAAAGGTAAAAAAGGACTAAATTGAATTGGGAAACTAAGTTTTGGGGATAATTTAAAAGAAAATAAAGAAGAGGGATCAAAATGTAACGCGCGCAAAACCCTGGAGGGATCAAGACAGCAAATATTCCCTACTGTTAAAACGTTGCGCATTAGAAAGGATCAATTTATAAAACAGATTAAATTTCAGGGCCAATCTGTAATCCGATGATAACTTGATTGTAAAATAATAAAATGCGGAAGGGCTGAAAGCGCAATTGGCCCTTCCGCTTTAAAAACACGCGGATCTTGCTCGGAGCGGGTCGACCCGACCCGACCCGGGGCCAAAACGGCGTCGTTTCTTGGTTAAATGGAGGGGGACCAAAACGTTTTGGTCCCCTATAAAAGATAAAAAATTTTGAAAAAAAAATCATTTGTACAGGGGAAAAGAAAAAAAAGAAGAGAAGAGGAGAGGGGAAGAGAGAAGGGAGAGAGAAGGGAGGGGAGGGGATCTCGCCGGGCGAACGTCCGGCGCCGCCGGCCATCATGTGTGGTGGTGTAAAAGGTAAAAATCTTATTTTTTTTATTTTTTGTTTTTTTTATTTTTTTATTTTATTGTATTTTAATATGTATAGGTGATTAAAATAGGCTTTAAAACGAAATAGAAATAAAAAAAATCACCTTTTAGTCTTTTCGACTTCTGACTTGTTGATCTTTGGTTTTTTGTTTGCTTGAACGCTATTCTTGCATTTGATTACTGATTGGATTGTTAGTTTTGCCCTGGAATCGAATGTTTTTGTATTGATCTTTAAAAAAAAAAAACCCTTTTTTACAATTCTGACTCGAGTTTTATAACCCTTTTACAAACATTTTTTATTGCTTCTGTCTCTTTTCTGTTTACTTGCTTGCAGGTGGATGGGCGGTGCTGCAGAGCTGGTGAGTCAGAGAGCATGGGAGCGCAGAGGGCAGGTGGCGCAAGTGGATGGAGGATGAGACGTTGTGACGCTGAGCAGGTTAGGGTTTCAGAAATTGAAACCCTAAGTCAAAATTGGGTCAAGGACTTGGGCCTCTTGTGTTTGGGCTTCTGTGGGTTTGATGTAATGTAGGTGGGCTAAGTGGGTAGGTTTAGCTGGTCTATTTTGAGGTTTAATTTAGGGTTAATATAAATGGGCCAGTGGGTTAAATTGGGCTCCGGGTAAATGAGACAAAATTGGGCTAAAACACTATGAATTCTACTTTTGTGAATGATGCTACATATTGCAAAAGTCGTATACCCAACATACTAGCTTTCGGTTCCATATCTATTTGAACTCAGGCTTTTACTTACATCAAAGTATACAAGTCATGCATACATAGTCTATCATCCACTCAAGATTAATGTATGTCACACTATGAACATCACAAGTGAATAAATCCATAAGCAGATTCAAGATCTATTCTACTTGGGTCATGTCCAATGTATTATCAGTGCAATTAGTGATATCTATGTCTTTATCTTCTTGAAGTCATCTGCTTCAATGCTCAAGACAAAGTATCTCCCTAATTGAACTTGATAGACGCCATATTAGTCTTTCAATTGGTTTGTTCATTTTCGATTAGACTAAGGACATGTTTAAGTTCATCTACTAATACAAGTTGTCTTTCCGTATTACAATCTGATCACATAATACTACTTAGTATTCGTTAACGTTAGATAACCAAAGAGCCAATATTTGCTTCCATTTTTCTTTGCATGCAAAAACCATTGAGGATAATATATAAAAGGATATTAATGTAATTTATGGATAAATTTATTAAACCAATTTGTTCGAAAAAAAAAACAAGTATACAAACAAATATACTACTCTTAGGGCACCAAATCCAACACTTCCCTTGTAGCGGAATCTTCCTTTCAAGATAAAGTCTAGATGACCCTTGGATCAAAGCTCCCCATAATCCAGTTGCTCCAATATAAAGGAGATAGAAATTATTTTTCAAGATGAAGTCTTGATAATCTTTAAAGTAGACTCAATCATCTAAGATCAAGTTTTGAAGATCCACAGATCCAAACTCTCTCCAAATAATTGTCAAGGTTAAGTCTCAACAACCCTTAAAGCAAACTTCATTTATTGAAGATTCATTTATTGAAGATCAAGTCTTGAAAACCCTTTAATCAAATCTGTTAAAATACCAATAAAGGGTTGAATTGGTATTTTAAAATTATTTGCAAACTTTTCTAAATAATGAGGAATGAGAAGAAAAGGTAAAAAAATTCTATTTATTGTGGTTCGTCCCTAGTTTCCTACCTTCACTACCTTGGTATACATCAACCAAAACCTAATTAATTATAATTGAATTGTTACCTTTCAACGAAAAGGTATAACATTTACAATTCCTATCTTTTTCACAAGGCTGAGATAGAACATTCTCCCTAATTTTTATGGCTTAACTAGAACCCTCTAATAGAACCTTCTCCCTAATTTTTATGGCTTAACTAGAACCCTCTAATTTTTACAAGGCTCAACTAAAACCCTTTACAAATTACTTAAGTTTTTATACCTCAAAAACCTTAAGTAACTTTTGCAATATGAAGAAAAGATGTAAACAATGACGACCTCTCAAAGGTGTATGTTTACAAGTGTTAAGCTTTCTCAAGAATGTATATGAGAATGATAAAATGATCTAACAATAAGCACCTAAGATATATGTACAAGACAAATGAAGAAATAAAGAATTGCAAGCTTTTTTCTTGATTTCTATGCTTGAATGTTTGTCTTTTATGCCTTGATGTGTTTTTTACTTGTGTTTATATCAAGGAATGAGTTTGTGGACGTTTACGGTTGTTGAGGATGAATTCTAATAATTGGAAGCATTAATTTTGGGCTTAAAAGAACTTATAAAGCTTCAGGGTGCGATACCTAGCCTTTGGGCTATAATACCTTCTTCAATTTTTTTACCACTGAACCACAGATATTGCACCCCAACTAGAAGGGTGTGATATCTCTTGGAAAAGGGTGCAGGACCTCTTGAGTGGGGTGCAGAGCCTAGGTGAAAGGGTGTTGTACCTCAGTGCCTATTTGCACGCTAACTTTTAGGCACCGCACCTTTTGGCCAAGTTATAGCATCTATCCCAAAAATACTTAAAAAATTCTTAACTATTATTTTTTAAGCCTTAAAATTGCTTTGAAATTGTTTAATGAAATTTTCACTAAATGACTTAAAAATATCGTATATAAAATTTATTTTAAATATTGTTATATCAAAATCTTGAGACATCAAAGCTATAAAATCAAATTAAATTCTCTAGTAAGCATATTTTCGAAGCTAGTTTTAAGATTAAGTCTTGACAACTCTTGAAGCAACTCGCATCTAATCAATATCAATTCTAGATGATCCTTGGATCGAAGCTCTATTGAAGATAAAAATCAAAGGATTTATCCAAATATTTTAACTCATAATTTCATATATGATTTTTTTATTTGGTCTAATTTTTTAGATTTGATTTCGGCACGAAATTTTTGTATACAATTTCTTCTATTTTTTGTTCACAATATTAAAGGATATCTATTTGGTACATTAGCAGTGTAAAATTTTAATTTTACAAGCGGGGTTAAATTTTGCCATATGTCCTTAAATTGTATTTAGAAAAAAAAAATAAGACTTCGTTTATTTAACTGAAAATGACTTTCAGAAAATGATTTCTAGCGAATGACTTACTTTTCTGAAAAAGCTAATATTTTCTACTGTTTGAATGAATCTATATAAAATATTTCTATTGTTTGACAGATTTCCTGAAAATATTAGAAAATATTTAATAAAAATTGTTTTTAATGAAATAAACATACATTTGAGATTTTCTTATCTTTTCATTGTTTAATTGAGTTTATTTTATATCTGTAAATTTATATTTTATATTGTTCTTTGTAAAACAAACATGACACAAATATATTTGTTATAAAATATTAGAGTGCAATTTCTTTTTAACAATCAAAATTTATTTTATAATAAGAAAATATTTTGTAATAATCAATGTCATATATAAACTTAATAAAAAATAATGCTTAATTAAAATTTAATTTAAATTACATATATTACATATATGATAGTACATATTGATACATTAGAGTTGTAAGGGATAATGAAGCTAAGCATTATTCAAACAAATACTCATATTTATATAATTAAAATATTCATATTTTTATACTAGGTTGAAATATGTCATAAGTTATTGTACTCTTCGTACATTTGAAATTTAGTCCATGTACTTTTATTTTTGGATTAGTCCTACATTTTAGATATCAAAATTCAGGTTCAACTGTTAACATTATTAAAAATATTTTGTTAAATTCATGTTCATTATAACATCATTTTTTTAGTTACATGAATACCGAGTATTTTTTTAGTAGAGAGACTAAATTCTTGAAAACAAGACTAAATTCCAAATTTGTGAAGAGTAGACTTATGGCATATTTTAACATTTATACTACAAAACATTTATTATTAATATATTTATAATTGAATAAATATTTATTATTAGAATATTAATATTGAAAATTTTTCAATAATATATGAAGAATATTATTTAAATTTATTGTAGCGACGTAAAAATTTGCTTTCGGTCGCTAATTGTGGCGATTTATTGAAAACTTGAAAACTGAAGTTTGATTTTTTGAAACATAAATTGAAAAACGGAAATAAAGAGGGGAGTCATCACCGATCCTTTTTATAGGTGTGATCGGACACCTAATAAATTTATTTTTAAAACAAAAGAAGGCCGAGTTTAGGTCTACGTTAAAATTAGAGTAAAGTAGGGTCTGGGAGTCGGTTACGCGCGAGGAAGGTATTAGCACCCTCGCGACGCCCAAATTGGTATCTTGTTAAACACGTGTTGTCTTGATTTTCAAAAATACGAGTTCAAAGTAATATTTAGTCGTGATTCGATTGAAGCACGAGAATTTTCAATTCTTTTGATTTTTGGAAAGGTCATACCGTTTTAACATGAGTCAATTGATGTTCACCCAACATAGCGATGAAATCGATGATTTAATGTTAAGTCGGCATGTTGCCTTGATTATTGAAATCAATTAGGAAACGAGAATATGGTTTTCGAGGTAATGCAAAGCAAAACTGATATGGAATAATAAATAAATAAATAAATGAAAGAGCTAGGTATATATGAAAGCAAATAACGAATATGACAATAATATTAAAAAGTAATAGCAATGCACACGATATATTAAACGTAATAATAATATCTAACACGAAATAAATAAAAAATGAATATACATATGCAATAATGATATTAAGAACATGTACGCCAAAATACATATATATAGGAATGAAAAATGTTTACATAATAATACTAAATATAGGTACATAATATTTGAAGTATATACATGAAATAGTCAAAATATATATATATATAAACTACTTATATTGTCAAAATATATACATAATGTATAAAAAAATTAAATCTTGAAAGATGTATGTACATAGTAGCACTAAAATACATGCATAATGTATACCTATATATAATATATATAATATATACAAAGTACATTATAAATACTAATAACATGAAGAAAATTATATACATTGATAATACTATATAAATACACGTATATATTTTAAAATAAATACATAATAACATTAGAATAAAACAATAAGTATAGTAATAACTATAAGGATATATGAAAATAATACTATATATAAAATATATATACAAAAACGATAGAATATATGTACTAATATTAATAATAAATATAGTAGAAATAAACAAATGTAATGATAATATATGCACAATATGGTGTTAAAAATATACAGATACATATAATAGTATTTAAGAACACATATACATAAGATGATATGGAAATATGTACATAGAATAGTATATAAAAATATAACTGATAATGTTGAAATATATATATATATATATACATAATATACAAAACATATATGCTATATACGTATGTATTAGAAATGATAACAATATATAATGAATTTACTAATACGCTACATAGAGATGTACGTATGGGTATAAATAATAAGGATATTAGAAATACTTAACATATAATGCTTGAAATATATACATAATATGAAAATATTTATATAATGTAATATTAACATATATACACAATATATACATATTAAAAATAGTAATATAAAAAAAACTATTGATAATATCTCACAAATATATATACTAAAAATATACATAATAATATGGTATTAGAGGTATATACATAACATATATGAAAAAATATATACGTAAGATAATATGTGGAAATGTAACATAGTATTAAAAACATACACATGATATATAATAATACAACACTAAAAGGTATACATAAATATAATACATAAAAAGGACATATATATATATATAATATAATGTTAAAATATTTACACAGCATATACATACATAATAATATTAAAAATACATTACATAGTATATATATATATATATATATATATATATATCATATAATATAGTCATTAAGAAAATAAATACAATACATAGGTATTAAAAGAGTATTTTTTTAAATGATATACACATATAAAATATACATTATCATTAATATAAATATAGTAACAATGTTGATAACAAAAAAGAAAATATAATATAATAAAATATTGTAGTAAAGTAATTAAAAATAAAACCATACATAAATATATACATATAAATATATAACAGAAAGTATATACTAATATATATTTAATAATAATAATAATAATAATAAATAACAGAAAATAAATAACAAGTAAATTAAAAATAAAACAGTAAACCAACACCAGAAAGGGACTAAATCGAACATAAAACAAAAGTTTGGGGCAATTTTAAAATAAAAAAAGAAAAAGGGCTAATTTGAACACGCGTGAAACAGTGGGGGGCCATAAAAGAAATTTTTCCCAGCCTTTAAAATGCTACGCTTGGCCAGGGACTAAATTGAAAAGCGCGACAAATTTTAGGGTCAAATTATATATGAATATAAACCTAATTTAAAACACCAAAAATGCAGAAGGACCGATTGCGCAAATAGCCCCTCCCTTAAAAAAACACACGGATCTTATCTGGAGCTGGTCGGGTCGACTTGACCCGGGGCCAAAACGGCGTCGTTTTCATTAATGGGGTATAAGATAATTTTTTTTTTTAAATTTATTTTGAAACGGGAAAAGAAGAGGGAGAGAAGAGGGAGAGGGGGAGGGAAGGGATCCGGCCATGGGCCGGTCACCGGACCCTCGTCGGTCGCCGTCCGTCACCGGCGCCGGCCACCGCGCACGGTTGCCGGATTTTCAAAAAGGTAAAATTTTCTCTCCTTTTTTATTGTTGTTTATTTTATTTTATTTTATTTTATATTTTTTAGCTTAATAATATAGTATATATATATATTTGAATATATATTAGATTATAGAATAAAGAAGAAAAAGAAACGCAAAAGAAAGAAAAAAGATTCGGTAATAGGAAAAACGATGGATTTTTAATCACCTCTTTGATGTTGATCTCGATCTGAACAATATATCACTGATCTATTGTTGTTCCTTTAAAAAAACTAATGCATGTATTCTCTTTTTTTTGTTTTTACTGTCCCGAGCGAGAGAGCTTTTTTACAAATTTCATTTGGCTTTTATAGTCGATTTTGTTACACTGCCTACTTTCTATTCTTTTGCTGATGTTACGTGCTCTGTTTGCTCTGCAGGTAGTGGTTGAACGGTGGAAGACATGACCGGGGGCGGTGCTGTCAGAGGGCAGGTGGGGTTCGGGGCCGAATGCAGTTTAGGGTTTCAATTTTCTGAAACCCTAAGTCTAGAGTTGGGCTTCTTTGGGTTTAGATTGGGTTTTAGGGTTTGGTGGGTTAGTGGGTTAAGTTATAAATGGGTTAGGGATATTGGGCTTCTTGTGTTTGGGTTTGTAAGGGGTTTAGGCTTCTGTGTATTAGGTTTTGGGTTTGTATGGGTTCAGGGGTTATTAAATGGACCATCCGGGTTTGGGTTATAAAAGGGGTAAATGGGTAATTAGGTTTAGATTATTGGGCTTCGGGTTTAATTGTAATTGGGCCCGGGCAATTTGGGCTTCTACATTTATTATTAAAATAAAATTAAAATATTAAATAATTTATCAAAATGATTAGATATAAATAATTAAATACGTATGTTTAATAATATTGAAAATTATAATATTTTATTAATTTTAAATATTTTTTAAAATAAAAATTTATTAAGCTTGACTTAAGTTAATTTTTATATAAAAATAAAATTACACATAAAAGAGCTCTTTTTAAGAAAAAAACATACACTTTTCAAGAGGGTAAATAATTTTACAAAAAAAAAAAGACTTATTTTCTGTTTTCCATGAAACAAACACAGAAAACATTTTTTAAAAACCATTTTTAGTAAAACAAACTGAACCTAAATAACAAAATCTCTAACCAATTTATAAAATAAAAACTTTCGAGTACTTATATATCAAATAATTACCCATAATTAAAACCCAAACTTTAATTAAGAGATAAAAGGAAATTTTGACCTAGAATCCAACCAAAGTCAATAAAAGATCTGCTCCTTTCATATTTTTTAAGTGAGGAAATGACACGTAGTATGAACTTATGAACCTTTAACTAACAATCTTTCATGATTTTATATTGAATTGCAAAAAGCCAAAACAATGAAGGATTAAATTGCAAAATTGAACTTCTCCATGCACATGTTGTCATGTGAGTACGAGAATGAATCCAAAATAATTCTCGTACGTGTTTTATTAGCACCATATTTCAAGCTGAGTTAATGGAATCCACACAAGAAACCTTAAATTTTGTCCCCCCATCATTGAAAATATATATATATTTATACTAAAATATCTTATTGTTAGGAGAATTTAGATTTTTTAGTAGAAATTTTTGAAATTTTATTCATGGGAAGTTGATGGAACCTTCAACAGATCTGATTTTAGGTTGGGGATGTATATACTTAGTTTAGCCTTAAACTTTGTCTCTTACCTTTATTAAGAGTCGCGTTAAAGTTATAGAAAAGAATATCTCACTCACCGTGCAAATTCACAAATTACTCTTGGTGGGATTTAAACTCATGTCATATGATATATAAGAGCTAGATTGGTAAGATGGTGCCACTTGATGTTAGCTAGATCAAGCGGGTGAAGGCACTCCCCTTCATGAATTCAACGTTGTTTTCGGTCATGTCTGCTCTTGATATTGTGAGGCTATAGGCAAAATAATAAAATGGGATTTTAGGTTTTTTAAAAGTTGGAGAAAAAAATTTTAGATCCCTTAAAAACTAAAAAAATAATTTTGGAACCCCTTAAAAGTTGGTAAATTTTTATTTTTTTTTACTTTTAAAAGTTCAAAAAAATTTAGACCATTTTCAGCGTTGAGCCCTAAGTAGCCGCACCTCTAGCGACCCTAAAACTGGGCATGTTTTCTTGTTTCAAAGCATCTACCATTATACCCACAATGATTGGCCATATTATCGCTATCCATAATGGAAAAGAACATTTGCCCATTTATATAACGGATCATATGGTAAGATACAAATTGAGAGAATTCGCACTTACTATAAATTTTTGCGGACACGCAAAAAATGATAATAAAATTTGTTGTTAATATTATTATAATAATAAAATAGAGATTAATTGATGAATTCATTAGTGAGAGGTAAACTTTATGATAAAGATAAAAGAAACACAAGAGTAACCCATATACAACTTCAATTGTTATATAATTTGAATTGTTAATTGGTTTAATAGTGGAATTTGATAAAAACGCCTTGAACTGAAGAAAGTACCTGTCCTAACTCTAACCAAATGTTCTTTTGTATCAATAATCAAGAACAAAAATGCGAATATAGTCGAATGGTAAAATTTCTCTTTGCCGAGGAGAAGATGCGGGTCCGATATTCGACTGATGACACTTCCATTAAACTAATTAATATATGTCAACCAAACGAGTTATCGAATTTTTTTCTTATTCTAAATTATGACATCATTTGTGAAAAAGGGACATGTTTTAGAACATATTTTTAGTACAACGAAAGCACCAGCTTTGGGATATTACTTAGATTTTGGACACATTTAGATATCTCGTTTTAATCATTGCTTACAAAGATCAAATGGACTAGATTGTGTGTTGAAAATTGCTTTCACCTTTGCTTCATTGAACCCTCTCAATTCATTGTTAGCCAAATTTCTCAGCTCCCCCACCAATTTTTCCATCAAATCCTTGTCACTATTGCTTCCAATTCTACTCATAATCCCCTCTATTTTCCCTATATATAACCCATACTTTCTCATTTTCTCTATTTCATCTTCACTTCCCTCTCCTATTATTGCCCCACAAGCACCCGCACAAGCATACAATGTTCCTTCATATTTTTCGGAGACACGCTCGATTTCTTCGATGTGGGTCGACTTTTTATTGTCGGATTGATAAGATTCCACTTCATCGTACTGTCCGTAAATCATTCCTTCCGAACCAATCGCACGTGTGATCTCAACCATCACACGTAGAATTCGATCCGAGTCATTTCGGGCTGGATCATCGGATTTAGCCAAAAGCTCGAACCCAAATGGTATCATTGCATTACCAATTTGTAACTCAATGCCTGGACCATACACATGTTGAATTTTGGACATAGGCCTAGAGGTTTCACTCCGTGGAACATACTCATGGGTGAACGAAGCCGCATACACGAGATGAATCGCGGAGGCTGCCGGCAAAGCTTGATCGCGGTGACCGCCGACCAATTCACAAGCCGCCACGCATAAAGCCGAAGCGGTGGTCCGTGGGGCAGCAAACGTTAAATGGTGCATGGGCTCCAATACAGAGAGCGGTTCACGTATAGGGATAGCCTGTTTGAGATGCGCTTCGATATCTTCGTTTATGGAGGCCCAATAAGATTGGTTGCATGACATGGTAACCCTCAAAGGCTTGTTATAAGACAAAAGCAAAGGAAATGGACGGTTGGGATTTGGTCTAGAGGGAAAATAAAACATTGGGTTGCCATTGATGTGGGAGAAAGCTTTCGCCATGGATGAAAAAGCTTGAGGATGTGAAGGAAAGTGAAGTTATTGCCTTAAGGTATATAATGGGAGTTGTTGAAGAAGAGGAAAGCTGAGGTCAATTATATAAGGCTCTCACTGTCTTCAAATAATTAATTTTATAATCTATATTTTGGAATTATTATTAGACATGTGAGATCCAAAAAGATCACGTTTATAAATCACTAATTAAATATAATCACTTTAATTTTCTTTTTGTTGATTTAGTTTTTATTTATTTTTAGTTAAATTTGATTCTCGATCTTTAAAAAAAGTTAAATTTGACTATCAACTTTTAAAAAATAATTAAATTATTTTCTAAATAAAATAATAACTAAAAAAATTAGTTTTTTAAACATGAAAGCTCGGATGACAATACATCTGTATTTTGTGTTAATTTTTTAAATTTATTTTTTAAATTTTAAATTATTTGTTGATATGACATATAAGATAAATAGTATCATGTCAATATAAAGTATATATAGACTACCATGCGAATTGTCATGCCAACATCGTTAAAAAAATTATTATTTCTATTAAAAAATAATTTTACTCTTTTTGAAAGTTAATAGCTAAATTTATCAAAAAAAAAAAAAGAAGAATAATAACTAAATTAACAAAAGTTGCAAAAACATTGAATAAAACAATACTGGAAGGTTCATAGGCAGCAGAATATTTATTCCATAAGGGTTTATTCGATCCAATCGTACCACGTGATCCTTTAAAATGTGTTATGAGTGAGTTAGTTCAGCTCTACAGTTTTTTCCTTTGAATCAAAATTCAATCAAGTAGAGTCATAAGTGAAGTTATTATTTATAGTGAAAAAATAGATAGTTAGTTTATCAGAATCAAAGTCAAAAGCCTGCATAATGGGCTTTGACTTTGTGAAGAAAAAAAAAGGAATTTTTGAAAAACAAATTATGTGGATAATTATTATTATACAATATTACTAAAGAGTAAACCTCTAGCAATGAGAGAAAAAGCGAATTTTTCCTTCTATGAAATAAAATTCAAATTTGGAGAGACAAATAAAATGAATTTTATCTTCCTCTACTGCATATGTATATATAATTTAAATAGAGAAAAAATAGAATAGAAATATAAAGTTTTACATCTTTCTATATCTGTCGAAAATTCCATTTTTACTAATAATCATTGTTCTTGGATCGGATTCTAATGAATCGAATCTTTCGACAAATTGTAATAAACTCTTTCTTTATGAAATTCAAAAGTTCAAATTAGAAGACAGGAACAATAGAATAATAAGAAAAGTAAGAATACAATAAGATAATAAAGAAAGTGAATTATCTTATCATACACCTATTTTATTTGATTTAGAAAGATGAGCAAGTCCTTTTATTTAATTTTACATTCCTTGCACTTATTAGATATCTATTAGATATGCTTAGGGTGGGTTTGGATAGGTGGTGAGTTTACTTGTGGTTAGTGTAAAAATAACAGTGGAGGTGAGATTAGATACTATAGCGATACTGTAGCGTGAGATAAAAAGTAAGTTAAACGCACCGCACACAATCGTCCATTCAAACCCACTCTTAATATTTAGATATAATTAGTATAATAGACAAATTATATAACAATAACAGGTAGAAATATTAAATTGTGGTACCCATTTTATGACAACTTTTAGCAGTTTTCCCTCTATTTTTGTGCCTTTAGTAGGTCTTGTATTTCCTACAATTGCAATGCCTTATTTATCTTTGTATGTTCAAAAAACTAAGATTTTTTAGATTCGGGGAGGCTAACACCGAATTTTATTTATTTATTTTCTACATCACTTAAAAAGCCAATAAATCAACATTTTCTAGGCTAAAATTTATGAGTTTAAAGTTGTATTCATTTACTTCAAAATTAAATGTAAAAATATAAATTATTTATTTTATAGTAAACAAATTAATTTGTTCTTCAACCTATAATACAGTTAGCTCTCTCTATAACTGTTTTATTTGCCTATGAAAATTTTAGATGTTGGAAAGATAATTGTTATATACCCATAGCAATATTTGAGATTTAAATCATATTTAATTTTTTTAAATTAAAAAAATATAATATATTAATAATATTATTAATTAGTGAGATTTAGATTTTTTTTCTTTAATAAAATTTAAAATTTTAATTCTATTTATTAAAGATTATTTTAATTAATAAAATATAATTAATATAATTTTATGTAAAATTTAAACATATTATTGAAATAACATCTTAACTAAAATTTATTATTTTTATTTAACTTAGGAATATAACTAATTTTACTAAAATTTGAGACAAAAGATTGTTATAGAGAACTAATTTAGTAAAAACTGTGCTATGATTGTTATTGTTATAGAAGGTAAAAATAAAGCAAAAGAATATGGTTTTACAACAAACTTTTTTTGGTCAAATAAAGGAACTAGTTATCATTAAATCGAAATTAAAATATTGTTTGATACATGATACAACTATGCATATGACCAGTTAGGAGTCCTACATAACCAGAATAAATGTCAAACTGAACAAGCATTTGCATATTTGTTTCCTTCCTAAAATACGTGCTTGAATGACCTAGAAGTCATATTGCGGAGGAGCATCTTGCACTCATCAATCAAAATGGATAAGTAAATATTAGAGACTTTATTAGTAGGCATAAATTAAATAATGGTAGTAGCATGCACTTGTATTTCAAGTTGAGTAATGTTCAGATCCCTAACCATTAAGAGCCCATCTCTCAATGTCTATAGTTTTGCCTCAACATTGGTGGCTTTTGGAATATGTTGAGAAAGCTATATCCCATACTATAACAAGATTACCTATGGATGATCCATCAGTGTTAAGTTTGAACTAGTCCACTGGAGGTGGTTTCCAAGACATTGGATTAACATAAGGTAACTCTTTTCTATTAACTCTATCAAAGAGCTATCTTTTAAGACAATAATCTCCAATGACAGAGCATTATGAGTAAGCCAAACCTCTCATAGGGTAAAAGCAAATCGATCATTCCAAGGGATTTTAGGTTTGCTTGCCTAAACCTTGGAAAAGAGTTTACTGACGAGCTAATCATCCTAACTGACACCACGAATGAGGGGTCCTGGGTAGAATCAGAAATGGAACACCAAATATTCCAAGTAACCTAGCAATCCCTGAGTAGATGTTGGATATCTTCTTGTGAAGTAGAGCATGGTGGACATAAATCCTCCACAAGGAATTTTCTATGTTGTAGGAAAGATTTAATGGGGACAACTTTAAGTCGATATTTTCAAAAGAATATTTTCAATTTCGGAGGTAACCTAGATCTTCAAATGGATGTCTACAAATGAGAGTTTGAGCCCGACCCCAACAAACACTTATAAAGTCAAAGAATACACACTCGTAAGCATGAAACAACCATTTGTGGGTAGTTGCAACAAACTTGATTATTATAATGAAATGTTGTTATAAAGGATGGTAATTATAGAGATGGTTAACTGTTAAAGACCTACATGTGTGAAAAGTGATATTAAAACAATTTAAAACTGCTCTAATTATGAATACAATCCCTTTTACGAAACTTAAAAGTTGATCTTTCTATTTTAATTTGTTAGAATTTAATCCTCGTGTTTTACAAAAAGTGAAAGTAGTCCAACCATTAGTAAATACTTAAACTTGAATTGTTAAATTTTGCAAATTTGTTGCATATAAATGTTAAGTCTTGGTTAGTCCAATTTTCTTTGATTTTCCTAAAGATTTCCTTTTGCCATCTCATGCTTTTGTCTTGCCGTGGTTTTATCGTTGGTGTTGGTTGTGGGTATTGTAGAGGTTTGGTAAGGTCGCGTATATCTTGTTGTTAGTATGTCATTATTTTATTGCAAAGAAGTAGGTTTATGGACTAATTGATTTGATCCTGTTAGGGGAAGATTGTGAGGAGCGCATTTACCGTCAATGAATTAGGAGATTTGTAGGGTTGCAGTCCTGATAAGGTAAGTGATCAAATGTTTGTGTTAGTGGTTGATTAGTGTTGTTAAGGCCAAATGTTAACATTTGTAGCCAAGTTTGTGATTTGGAATTAGCATATCACTGATAATTCTCACGTTCTTAATGTCGTTTTAGGTTCTAAAATTCTCGTTGTTGTGTTGGCACCGAAAAATGACCAAGTGTGTACCTTCTATCCTGAAAATCAGTAAACAACGTGAAGCCAAAAAACTCACTGTCAATGCCACACGACCATGTTCTGGGCCATGTCGGCCACACAGGTTGGGTCAAGTGGGCCATGTGGGCCATACAAGCGTGTGGACCCATTTTCGGTAAAAATTAGTTAGGGTCGTATTTGATGTGCGCTTCGAGGTTAGCCACTTCGTAGGGTCTATTATGTGTTATGTATGACCTTTATGTATGAAATTTGAAATTCTACTTCTGTATGTGCAACTTTTGAAAGTATGTTAGCATTTTTTGATGCATAAAGCATGTATGAAATGTATGCATATAGATATCTAGTTAGTAATTGCATATGCATTGGGGTGGGATAATTATGTGATGGAGGAAGTGTTAGCAGTTTAATGATCAGTCTTATCTAGTGGTTTAAACCACATATCTATTTCGGTGGCTTGGTAGTAGATAAGCACATAATTTATGATAGCTTGACTGCACTATTCTGGAAAGTGACATACGCTCACTATTATGGTATGTGGGGTTGGATGGATATTTATTACCCTAATTGGTGTGTAGGGATAGACGAAGCTAGTGTGTAGTGGATGGGGGTAGGATTTGTATATGTATCTGTATCTACATTTGTATATGTATATGTAATTGCATCTGTATTTGTAACCGGTATGTCATATTGCATCGCGAGATATGTCATGCATTTGTAATTGTTCACACTATGAATTTTCCATGATTTTGTTAAATGTTCTATTTGTATGGGCTAAGTTACACACCGAGCTTGTAAGCTCACCCAATTATGTTTATCTTCTTAAGTGATCAGCAAACTTAGGATTGGGCGGCTTGCGGGAACTCAGATTGATATTCTGGTTAATAAATAAGACGAATTACCTTTTTTTAACTATTATGGACTTTTCAGACTTTTTGGACTATAAACTATTTTAGACTTAATTTTTTGTTTTAGTTGTTTTGTTAGACTTTAATATATTTTTATCGTAACTGCAAATTATATGTTTTCACAAATTAAGGTCATGGTTTTCAAAATTTAATACTCTAAAATTTCTGCTGCAAAACAAGTAATCAATTAAACGATTTTCCATAAAATGAATAATTTAAAACTTGAATTTTCTAAAAACTAGAAAGAGATTTGCGAAAACTAACTTTTTAAGATCACCTGATTTTCAAGAGTTACATTTGAGTTTCTAAACAAGTTCATGTAATTCCTCAAAATTCGGCCATAACGTCCAGATTGGTTGTGGGGTGTTACAAACTATAAAACTATAGGGATTAAATTAGTATATGAAAAAAGATAGAAGCCCTTATAATAAACAATAAAATAGTAAAAGGGTTTATGTTGCAAATAAATCTTCCACTTATCTTCTAGATATAAAATTATGTCAATTGTGAGTATTTTAACTATACCAAAAGAATTTTATTGTTTAAATATTTTTTTAGTATGATGATATGTTTTAAGGAATGAATAAAATTTCATTTGTTGAAAAACAAAGGCACAATGACTTTTTTTATCCTCAAATTTTACGAGATGAAGGTCATTTTAGCCTTCTTATTATTTTTCGCCTCTTTTAACCTTTAAACTTATATTTTTTTATCAAATCACCCCAAAATAAATAGAAAAGTTAACATTTGTTCATTTGCTAATGTGGGATACACATGGATAACATGTTAGCATTAATTAATATTTAAATTTAAAAAATATATATAAAACTAAATGTTGACGTGTCATCCACGTGGCAATCTACGTATATGTCATATCAACAAAGTTAAAAAAACATTAACTTTTCCATCCATTTTTGGGTGATTTGACAAAAAATGCAAGTTTAAGGGATAAAAATGATGAAAAATTAAATAAATGGCTAAAATGATTTTTTTGTAAAGTTAAAGGACCAAAAGAGTCATTATATGAAAAAAATAAAATTTCATTTTATAAAGCCGGTGCCAAGTGCCAACATGTACGACAGTGTTAGGTGGCTGCACGTGCATCACGTGAATCAAATTGGCCATCACCCCTTCCTTCACCCTTGATAATGTATTTCAATATAAAAGGTGGGTATCAACATCAACAAAAAGAAAAATTGACCATAAGATATACTTAAATACTAATATTTAATTATTTTTTATAAAGTAGAATTCAAATTTTAGATTTTAAAATTGATTACATGATTGAATGTTAGCTTTTAAAAGTAATTATATGAATATTATTATTTTTTAATAATTTTATTATACGTTCTGATTATATCTGTTATTTTTTATGTAATATTTAGAATTACTTATAGTCCTACTTAACCCATAAATAAGAGGATAATGCGCTTCAGCGCACTCGAACTCACGTCTTCCTGCATTGACAATAATGTCTATGCCGATAAAGCTAATACTCAATCGGCTTATATGAATATTTTTAATTGTAAAATGGCCTTTTTGGGCGGGACAAGCTGGCCTGTCTGGGCTTGAAAAATATTTTGGAATTGAGTCGTGGCCCAGCTCATGGACACTGCTTCTAGTTGGCTAATGTAAAAATAGAAACACTAAAAAATCTAAGATAGTTGGATGATCAAAAAATAAAAAAATGAATAATTGGGTGACCATTTTTTAACTTTTCATAGTTGGGTGACTATTTTGTAATTTTTTATAATTGAGTGACAAAAAAAAAACCTTATTTGGGTGACTATTAATGTAGTTTACCCAAAAAAAAACCCTCTTTTTAAATATATTATTAGGGGATGGGGATGGGGGTAACACAATTCAAACCCGTGCCAAACGAGTGCCTGACAAGAAACCTAATCTTAGAAATTGAGTATTGATTCAAATAATAGCCCAAAGAGAGTATTGATTCAAATAATATGCATGATGAACATCTATATTATTTATTAAGTCACTAACTGAGTTGGTATCACCCTTGATCAGGCCATCAATTCAGTCAAAAAATTACGAAAATGTCATTTCGTAATTAAAAAATTATATTATTCAAGGTTATTAAGTCTTTTCATTTTAGCAAAAACCAATTAAAAAATATGCATATGGTGATATTTGAATCCATGTCAATTACATTATTAAAATTTTAAATTCATCACTCAACCAAAGCTCTATTTTAATATATTTTATACATTTTGGTTTTAATATGCACAATTTATTATCTTCATCAATTGTATATCTATACTTACTATTTATTAAGCCCTTGACTGAGTTGGTGTCACCCTCAACCGGGTCACCAACTCGGTCAAGATATTACGAAAACATTCTTTCGTAATTAAAAAAGGTTATATTATTTAAAGGTATTTTAGTCTTTTTATTTTAGCAAAAACCAATTAAAAAATATGCATATGGTGGGATTTGAACCTCTACCAATTCCAAAGCATTATTTTAATATATTTTTATACATTTTGGTTTTAATATGCACAATATATTATTTTCATTAGTTTTTTCATTTTAGCAAAACCAATTAAAAAATATACATACGATGGGACTTGAGCCCGTGCCAATTAAATTATTAAAACTTTAAATTTACCACTCAACTAAAACTTTTTCTTAATGTATTTTATACATTTTGATTTTAATATGTACTATTTATTATCTCCGTCACTTGTATATATTAATAATATTGTTCATTGAGTTGATGCCACAAATCAACCCTACACTAACTCATAATTGATGACAAAACCATGATAAATAACTATTGTGTATTTAGTATTGTTTTATCTAAAGAATTTATGTGTTCTCTTTTTGATACAATATCTAGAACTACTCATAGCTTCTCCCCAACCCTTAATTAGGAAGATAATGCGTTTCAATGCACTCGAACTCATGCCTCCCGCGTTGATAATAATGCTGATGTCAATCGAGCTAAGACTCAATCGGCCAAAAGAATTCATATCTAATAACTTATTCCATGAGTTAAATAAATAAAGGTTATATTTTTCTTCACAATTAATATAGATTAAAATTTTAAAAGAAAGAATTGGTAGGTCATGACAGCATCTTATTTGCTATATTATTTTGGATTAATTGCACTCTGGGTTAGTGCTTGCTTTCAAGTAGAATTGCTATGTTTATGTTGTTTTTTATGTTTTAGAATTTAATTGTTCATTTTTCTATTTTTAGTTAATTTTAGTTGTTTTTAGTGTTTAGGATGTTTTAATCTCATTTGAGCCTAATGTATAGGTTGAAAAGAGTTAGTTGCAAGTAGAACATTGTGAATTTGCTTATCGAGTTTGAAAAAATCAACAAATTATAAGAAATTACGACAACGTCGCGACGAATAAGGATTTGCATCGCGACGGTTGTGTAAAATTTCTCAATTAATCAAAGACAATTTGGTTATTTTCTAAATTCAGAAGAGGACTTGTACATACTTCTTGTCAATTGAAAATCAAAGAGAGAAGAAAATTTTCACTTCATTCTTTGCTTTTATAAATTTGTGGAGAACTTTGGTAGTTTGAAGTAGCTATGCTTAGCGATTAGTGGTGTAAATTGATGATGTGATTAGATATTTGTTGGGTTAAACCCGAAGTAAGCAACTAACACGAATGAAAAACGAGAAAAATTGGATATAAATATTTACATAGAAAAACCTCTCTAAAATGGGCAAAAAAAATCAAAATTGAGTACAAGATGGAGAAACAAACAAACTCGAACCCGAAATTCCCACAAACTCTAATAATTTTGTTGTTGAATCAAAATCTCTAGGATTGCTAAAAACTCTATTTATAGGCTAAAATTCACGACTTAATTTCATTAGAATATCTTAAAGTTATTAGAGTTTGACTAAGAAAAGATAACAGAGTTAAACTAGGAGAAGAAACCCGACTGAATAGGGAACACGTCGCCATGTCGTGACGTGGCTATCGGCTTGTAGAGATGTCACTTGTCACGTTGTTGGGACGTCGGCTCTATTTCAAACGAAATGCGAGGCATACTCAACAATATTTAATGTGTTGAGAGTGAATGTGTTATTGCTTGCTTGAATTGACGATATAAATGTATGTTAGTGCATTGTAACCCATAGACATAATTAAAGCTAGGAAAATTAGAGATCAAACCCTAGTTGATTGTGCCAATTAGAGAATAATTATGCTTTTTAAATTATAAACTTTTAAACCATTTAAACACTACTTATTTATAGGGGTGTTCATAGTTTGGTTAAAATCGAATTGATCGACTGAATCGATTTAATTCGGTTAATCAGTCAATCGCCGAATTTAGTTCGATCGGAGGTCGGTTAATGATTTTTTAAAATTTTGATTATCAGTTAATTTGATTTGAAATTGGGTAATTAACCGAAATAAATATATATAGCATATATAATATATTTTTATATTAGCAATGTATTTTCTGAACTATTTTTTATATTAATCGAAATAAATAATATATATTGTATATAATATATTTTTTAAACTATTAAAAAATAAACATTAACAATATATGTTTTATATGTTTTATACTTATTTTAACTAAAATACAAAAAAAAAATAAAATTTTAATTAATTCGGTTAACCTAAATATTTCGGTTCGGTTAATGTATTTGAAAAAAATTTAATTTGGTTAACGGTTAAAAATTTTTACATTTCGGATAATTCGATTAATAACTGAACCGATCATTTGAACACTCCTATTTATTCAAATCGATTTTAAATTTGTTGATTTTTTTTCCGACCCTAATAATTCTTGAAACTGACAAGGCAATTATTGTGTACATGTGGAGTTGAAAATCAATCACATTTTTGTGAAGCAAAATTTTGTTGCAAACTTGATGCAGGCCAGCTAATCCACGTACAGTCTATTTTAGATCAAATTTTTTTGTCAGCTTGAAATAAGTGATGTCTGAATTAGACTAGGTAAATCGGTTGGATTAAAAACATATCGAGGTATTGGTTTAGAAAGTGATAAAAAAATTGATTGATTCACAAATAGATACAGATCAATTGACTTGAGTTAAAAAAACTGGTAGAACTAGATTTTATATATATTTTTAAATTTTTTTTATTTTAAATAGTTTATTTACTTTAAACTGAATAGGCCAATTAAATTATTCAAACCGAAAATTAAAAAATGATCGATTTAACCATCAATCCGATTTCGAAAACATGTTATACAATATGCATGAAGGGAATTGTGAGTTGTAATAATTTTATAGTTAATAGGTTTCAATCCTATTGTTGCACCAAAATAAAAATAAAAGAAAGAATTCCATCAAGAAAAATAAAAAATAAAAAAGGTACCTTTCCTTCTCAATCAATCATGCATATAAGTTTCATACTTTTTAGCTTACCACCACAAAGAAGGTTGTCCCTACTCAAAAAAAATAATAATAATAATAATAATAATAATAATAATAATAATAATAATAATATGATTAAAATTATAAGTATTTTCTTTGAAAAATTGTTAACTTGACATGTTAATTAAACTCTTTTAAAATTAAATTCTGTAAAAATACAGGGACTAATAACATATTTTAACCTTTAATTTCCTTTTAGCTAAAACTCATCATGTCATTGCATAAACTTCATAGTCCAATCATAGCTTTTAGTTGCTAAATCAAAATGGTTTAGGGTCAATTAACTTGCAAAATATATAGTTTGTATTACCTTATAAACAACTCTTAATGAAGAAGTAGTTTGGCTATATTATCAAAGTTTAAAATCATTAATTAGTGAGCGGATCGAGTATTAACTTTGTTAGTATTGGTATTATTTTCAGTACCTGAAAACGTGAATTCAAGGGTGCTGAAGCGTATTTATCCTTCTATTTAAGATCCTCTTATTTAATAATTGGAATGAATTATAGATAGTATTAAACATTATACCAACTTAAAAATTTTCGAATATTTTAACAATCGAATTAAATTTTCTAAAAAAAATCATTAATTAGTGAAGAACTTGTGGTTCATTTGATATCACTACCTAATAAAAGAAACACACTCAATGGCAGGTCCTAATTCCCTTTCCAAGCTTTGATATGATTGACATTTTATCTGCCTTTAAAATATATGTAAGACAATTTAATGAGGCTTCTTGCCAAAGTCAAAATTAGAAATCATGATCTTACAATTCTTATTATTATTTGATAATTATGATGATGATGATATGATGTTGCATATAATGGGTATTTAAATTGAAATCTCAAAGTTTTTCTTATCCAAACCCTATTATCTTTTACTTTTATAATTTAATAAAGGGTAATTTATGTTTTGGTCACCCAACTATGTAAAGTTACAAAATGATCACTTGACTATTTAATTTTATCTTTTTTATCACCTAATTATCTTGGATTTTAGGTGTTTCCTTTTTTACGTTAGCTAGATGGTGATAAAAAATAACAATTAAATAATTAGATGTCCATTTTGTAGCTTTTCATAGTTGGGTGCAACGGTGGAGCCAAGTAGAGGCCCAGGGATGCCCTAAAGTTTAATTTTTTTTCAATTTAGTCCTTAGTAAATATATTATGCCCCAAAATATAACTAGGGCCCCCAAGGTTTAAGATTTGTGCAATTTCTCCCTTTGTATATATATTATAGCCCTCTTAAAATGGTAAAATTTTAATTTAAGCCCTTTATAATTTATAAAATTTTAAATTAGTAATGGTAAAATTACACTTTGGTCTCTTCAAAAATGATAAAAATTTAATTTAAGCCTTTAAAAAATTATAAATATATAAGCTATTAAAATGATGAAATTATATTTGTGCGATCGTAAATATACAATTTAATTTCGGCCCCCTCCAAAATATATTTTTTAGCTCCGCCACTAGTTGGGTGACAAAAAAAAAACCATAATTGGGTGACCTCTCCTATAGTTTACCCTTTAATAAATAATAGGTGCCACAAGAGAACTTATAGAGATCCTTACGTATCTTATTTATATATTTTTTACTTTAGTAAATATCAATTAAAAATATTTATAAGTCCTTTAATCTCACCTATAAATTAAAAAAAAAAACCTTCTATATATCAATTTATAGAAATTAATAATTACGATAGTTCTTTAATTGACAATTTAGAAAGACGTATTTTTTAATGTAGCAAATGCGTATTCGATCATTTTATTCTCCTCCTGCGCTTGTTCACTAGCCTTATTATTATTTCATCTTCCATAGCTGCTCGTATTATTATGTTTGACATTGTCACATTTATTATAACGTATTAACATCGTAATTTGCTTTCATATTTTACTACAAAAAAGCATCATGTTTTTACTCGCTGCCTTAAAATAATTCTTTCATAAAAGCGATATGCCGTATTTGGTAATTTGAGATAATCGTGCCCTAACTTACTGGGCTTCGACTTTTCTCATTTAACCTAAATAACGGGATACTCCTTTTAAATCGCTATACGAGTTTTTGGAAAAATACTTATTCTCGAGGATACGGAGCGTTGTGCCCAAACTTACCGGGTATGACATTTTGTCACCCCGAAATAAGAATTTATTCTAAAATAAAGGTAATATTCGGTATTTGAGAGTTCGAGAAAACGTGCCCTAATTTACTGGGTTCTGATTTCTCTCGTTTGCTCCAAATAATCGAATACCCTTTTTATAAATCTAAAAACGCAAATTTTATATATAAAAGACAAATTCGCTCTCGAGAATTCAAGATGACATGCCCTAACTTCTTTGGATGTGCCATTTCATGTTTTGAGACGAAAAAGTCTTTAACACTTGAGCTTTTCTATAAAGAAGGTTCAGTATTTCAAATTTTTTCAAATTTTTAATCTTCGATCTTAAGACATTAATTAATCAACTAGGTACCAATTTTGGGCGATCGAGGGTGCTAATCCTTTCTCGCATGTAACCGACTCCCGAATTCATTTTACGATTTTATGAGACCAAAAATTATCATTTTAGTAAATCTTAACTTTTATTAAAATGATTAATTTAAAGGTGACCCGATCACACCCCATTAAAAAGGATTGGTGGCGACTCCAATTTTTGTTTTCATTTTCAAAATCCAAGTCGATTCTCGTTTTTTCAAAAAATGGTTACAACACTTTGCATTTAATCAATCTTGTTCAATTCTGTTGCAACAACAATTAAAACAAAATATTGCTTTTCAAGTACAGATTGAAAGCTTTTTCACCAAGTTCGATTATTAACTTAGACCAAAAAAAACTTAAGAAGTAACTTGGAAAAAGTTACCAATGAGGCAAAAATTACCTAGGCACCTAGATTTCAGGGTTCTATAGGTATATTGGATGATGTTTTGTTTCTGAAGTAGGGTATTTTGAGCAGCCTTGAGGCTACATTAAAATTGGGTTTGCGACGTATTGTGCTTGAACCCAATAGTTTAGCTGCAAAGCAACTGATTTAAAACAGGTTGGCAGCACAACATCACTATGTTGTTCTTCGTTCTATTATTGGCCTTCTATATCTACCTTAGGAAGTTAAAAAGTTAGTGACTGTTTAGCTTCTATGGCATACTCATGTTCACTTGGAGTTCATTACTTCTTGCATGCTTGGGTACGGCTTGGCCATATTTTCGCTTAAACTCGGTGTTTTATCTCTTTGTGTAAAAAAAAAAAAAATAATGATAAATTTAGCATTTAAATTTTACGTTTTTGGTTACTTCAATCATAAATTCTTTATATTACTTTGGTCGTCAACTTTCAAATTTTTGTTTAATTGTTTTCTCTTTTTTTTTTTTTTTGAATGAAAAAACTGATTGAATTATTAAAAATTTAGGGACATTAACATGGCAATTCGCATGGAAGCGCACGCATACTTTACTGTTGACGTGAGCTTTTTTAAAATTTTTAATATTTTTTATAAAGTACACCTGAATTATCATATAAACTGTCGTATTAATATTATTAAAATTTTAATAACCTAATTAGGTTATTGTTAAAAATAATCGTCTAAATTTTAAAAATTACGGGTAAAAGTAATTAAAAAAAAAGAATTAAGAGCAAATTGCACTAAAAATAGACATTAAAAGCAAACTTTATTAATAATGATGATTATTTGTTGCAAAAGTGTTTACCATGGTGGAGTATCTACACATGCATGCATAAACAACCATGAATAGATCCAAAATATTGTGTGCTGGAATTGGGTCTTAGCATCAATGCTATCCATGTATTTGCCATCATTTACAAGTTTCGATTGTTTGAATCGAATTAAATTGATAGATTAAATAGTTGAATAAAAAAATTAGTCGAGATATTAATTTAGAGAAATAAAAAATTAATTAATTCGTAAATCAATACAGATCGATTGAATCGAATTAAATAATTTTTTTTAATTTTAAATAATCACAAATAAATTAAAAATCAATAATGTGACCAATCACCAAAACTTTAAATTGAATCCTAGCCTAGGTCTAGCTTCTTAACTCTTTGAAGAACCTAAAAGAATCCATTATTGAACTCATGTTCTTGTCACGTGTCCACCCATATCCCTTCATGAATGTTTGGAAAATGTTGTGTTGGAATGATAATGGTCCAAACCACATATGTTTTGATTTTTCAAGTTGGTTAAATTTTCCTGATAGTTCCTATAATCAGTAAAAGTTTTGGGTTTAGTCTCTATATTTTAATTTGATCAATTTTAGTCCTTATACTTTTCAATTTGGTCGATTTTAATCCTTGTACTTTTTGAAATTTTGAAATTTTATTCCTGACTCAAACAGTAGCTGTTAAATTCATTTGGTTAAAGTCAATTACTAGTCCTATATTGCACGTACATTTGTAAATTTAGTATATATATATTCCCTAATTGAATCATTTCAAGTCCCTATTCTTTTTTCGAATTTTAAATTTTCAATATTGACACAAATGACAGTTGTTAATCCACTAATTGAATTTTTAGTAAGTACTATGTGAAAATAACAAGCTAACATGGTATTAGACATACAATAATATGTCTGCCCCATCAGATTTTAGAAATAACAGAACTTAATGTGTTGAACAATTATTATTTGGTGTGGACTAAAATTTTAAATTTTAAAAAATACAAGGACTAAAATTAGCCAAATTAAAATACAAGGACTAATAAAAACTATGTCATAGGTTTTAATTTTATTTTATTTTGACAGCCTAATTTTCTCCTCTAAGGTACTTTTTTTCTTAGAACATGTCATTTTGTTATTACACATTCAGTTTTTGTCTTGTCTGAAGCTTTCCTCATCCTCATCTCCTCTCTTAATTTTTAACTTAATTTGGTATTATATTTAATTTAAAGATTTAATTTATTTATATTTATATTAATTCATCAACGGAGTAGATGTCACGAGTCACAGAAGCATCATCTTAATTGAAAAATTATTAAGATACCCTTATATGTATAAAGTCAATTATATTATTTTAAGGGTATTTACCTTTTTTATATTTTATAAATAAATAGAAAAATTAAATCATAATAAGATTTGAACTTATGTCGCAATGAATTTTAAACATTTAACTTTATCATTTCAACCACAATAATATTTAATTTTTGTATGAACTTTTATTAAATATATTGTTACATTTTTTTCTCCCACGTTGCGAGTGTATCATAATTTAATATAATTTCATTTCAAATTTTAATAGATTTTTGGCATTCCAATTTTACATAAAAAATTTTATTTTAGTTTTACATTTAATTTTTCGTCTCTTTTAGTTTTTGAACTTGTATTTTTTTGTCAAATCACCTCAAAATAGATGGAAAAGTTGACATTTGTTAATTTTGCTGATGTGGCATATATGTGGAATGTCACGTGGATGACATGTCAGCATTTAATTAATTTTAAAAATTATTTTAAAATATTTTTAATGATTTTAAATTTTTAAAAATTGTTTTTATATTTTTTTGAATTTTTAAAATTTTTTAAAAATTAATTAAATACTGACATATCATCCACGTGGCAATCCATGTGTATGAAACGTCAGTAAAGTTAAAAAAACGTTAACTTTTTTATTCATTTGAGATGATTTGACAAAAAAATAAATTTAAAAGGAAAGTGCGAAAAATTAAATAGATGACTAAAATATTTTTTTTTTAAGTTAAAGGAATAAATAAATTATTATGCCTTAAATTTATTCCTACATTATTTCAAGTAAAAAAAAACCTCAAGAGTTTATTTACAATTATTTAATGGTTAAAATATCCCTACATTAACACTTGTACTCTAATTTTTTATTTTTATTTTTTATATGTTTTATATTTTAAAATTTTAATTTTAATTAAATTAACGTTAAATTTATTAAATTAAAATTTTTATTTCCAAATGTTATATGATAAATATATTATTATATGTGTAATGTTAAGTCACCTCACTATTTGTACATATTACTCACAAAAAAGTCATATCATTTTAATTAATGAGTTTAACGGTTATTATTCGAGTCAAAACTGAAATTTCAAAATTCAAAAGTATAGAGACTAGCAACAAAATTAAACCTTACTGATTTAACCATATTTAATTTAAGTGATTAATGTGGAAATATTACTTTATCATTCGTGTTAACTTTCTTTGTTAATAAAAAACTTAAGAAATGGTCAATTAAGCCTTAACTCGATTAGTATTGATATTGTTGCTAATGCATGAGGATGTGGGTTCAAGTGCGTTAAAACGCATTATCTTTCAATTTTAGAGTTTGGAAAGGGCTGTGAATAATTTTAGGCATTGAATAAAAAAAACAGAAAAATTAAAAAAAAAACAATAAATGTGCCCAACAAAACTTAACAATTTCCTATAATAAATCAAATCAAACATGAAATCAATTTTGTTTCTTTGTCCAAAAATAGAAAAAAAAAATCATTTATATTTTAGAGTTGCATTATTGAAGAATCAACTACAACTAGCACTAGCACCAGCACTAGGGGAATCGTTAAAATGTCAAATGAATTTACAACTAGGATTCAAATAATGTACTACCAACCCTTATTTAGACTCTGGACTGGACCAAATCAAACAAATAAAATACTTTAAATGTGTTAATGCATTTTTTATCCCGGTTAGTCTCTAAACATGATAATCATTATCACGTTTGAGTACGATTTTATTTTCAAATTAGTCCTTAAATTTAACAACTATACCCACGTTAGGATCTAAACTATTTTTGGTTCAACTTTTTTCAAGACTGATTTGGACAAAAAAAAAGTGGCTAAAATATGTCATAGGTCCTAGTGCTGTTCACAGATTTGGAGTTAGTTTCTGTACTTTTATTTCTAGGAATTTAGTTTATTTACTTTCAATTGTTTATACTATTAAATTGTCTTTATTTGATCTGTTGGTGTGACATTTTGAAATAAAAAAATACTCACCTGATAGTAATATAACTAAAAATATGACACGTTGTAATGAATTTGAATTTAACAAACTGATTTTAACAGTGTTAACAATTAGACTTAAAATTTGAAATTTGAAAAGTAGATGAAATAAATTCTAGAAATAAAAGTACAAAGACTAAATCTAAATTTATGAAGAGTGTAGGGACTTATGGCATTTTTTAACCAAAAAAATTCAAACCCCAAGTAGGAACAATTGTCAAGTTCAAAAATTAACTTATACCAACAAAAATTTAAGCCTCGGAACAATTGCCGGATTCAAAGACTAACTTGAAAAAAATGTTTCATTTAGGGGTAAAATGTGGATTAATCCAATTTAAAATTCAAAACACTATTTTTCTTGGAATGTCAGCTATATTATTTTAAATATATGTAAGAAACTCAACAGTTGAAGTTGCTGGGTCATCTCCACATACTTCCCAAAAAGGGTTAATACACTTTTCGAGACTTTAACTTAACAATTATTTCCATATTAGGACCTTAACTTAGCAATTGTTCTCATATTGGGGTTTGAATTTTTTTTGTCCAACATTTTTTTTAAGTATAAAGAAAAGGATTAAAACCTAATGTGGGAAGAATTACCAAGTTCAAGGATTAATTTGGAATGGGAAAATTTACTAAGTTTAGGGACTAACTTGAAAAAAACTCAGATTCTAACGTGCAAAAAGTTCAGGCCCCAAGAGTAAATTAACCCACCTTAAAATTCAAAACACTAAATTTCTTGGAATGTCGGCTATATTATATATTTCAATGTATATAATATTTACATGTAAGAAACTCAACAGTTGAAGTTGCTGGTTCATCTCCAAAAAAACTTCCGAAAACGGCATCATTTTTTTTCCTCTTCTCTGCAAATTTTTTCAGCTGAAACGAATCTAGAAAAACCCAATTTGAAGATTACAAATTCAAAGTATTGAGTCACACTTTCATTTTGTAAAAAGGTCTTTTCCTTTTATTCGTTTCATTTTTCTAGAAAGTTAAAGGTTTTGGATCTGAAATTTTGGGTCATTTTGACTTTTTTTCATTTGAGATAAGAATTGGGTTTTTGCTTTTGATTTAGATTTTTCAGCACTTTCAGAAGAAGAAGAAAAAAAAATGAGTTGGAAAAGCAAAGGATTTGATCCAAATCCTAAATCTATGGTAACAAAAAAGTTGACTCTTTTGCTTTGCATTGGCTGTTTTTGTGCTGGAATGCTCTTTTCTGATAGGTAAATTTCTTTTTATTTTCATTTCTTGATTTGGTTCTAGCTTGTATTTGCAGTTTGATGAATTAGGTGATTGTAAATAATATATATAACACTTAGTGAAAGCAATAGTTGTTTTTCTTTGTTTTAATTAGTTCCATGGACCATATTTTAAATCACTTTTTTTCTAGGTTTATTGCTATATATTTGTGTATATTATTTTAGTGGCAATGATTATGAAAACTTTTGATAAATAATCATTAATTTTTAGGGATTTTCTTTTTGTTTTTACATTTAGATTGATATGTGCTATGTAATTAATGAACCCACTTTGTTTAATGGTGTGTAATGCTAAGATCTGCACTTCATATAGCATTATGAAGGTTTTCATGTCCTTGTTTTATGCTTCTTTCATGGTGGATTCAAAGTTTTAGCCATCATCAAGATCTTTCCGTATTCGCTTTCACGGCGAGGATTGGTTAATGTCCTCTGAAAATGGTGTTTAGTTAATGATATTCATTTGACATTTCATTTTGTTTACTTTCCTTATATCGAAACTTGTTGTTGGGATCTTCCATTATTACCTTTATCTCGAATTTGTTCAAGAATCAATGGATGTTCTCTGTCCCGAATCGAGAAGCTACCTTTATATCTTCAGTCATAGTTTGTTATATTCTTACCAATGTGAATGCCGAACTAATTAGATCTTTGGGGTTATCAGAATGTGGACAGTGCCGGAGGCTGAGGATAAAACCATATCACGAGCAATGGGTGTTAAAGATGAAAGACTAAAGTTAATTTCAGAGGGTTGTGATCCGATACGAGTGAGTTTTTTATTCAAATACTCGATAATTTTGTCGCCTTTTGTTAAGTTCATGTTAGCTTACATGATGGATTTATGTTAACAGAAGGATGTGAAGCATGAATCAAAGGATATACTCAGTGAAGTTTCGAGGACTCATAATGCTATACAGTAAGTTCATATCCGTGCTTCGCTTTTTTACTTACCCCTTCGATTTCGTTGTGGAAGGTGTATTTTTTTTAAGGGATTATAAAAATGCAGAACGTTGGACAAAACAATATCGAATTTGGAGATGGAGTTAGCCGCTACAAGGGCAGTGCAAGAATCAATAATTAATGGTTCTCCCATTTCCGACGAACTGAAAATCCCCGAAACAAATGGGAAACGGAAATACTTAATGGTTGTAGGCATCAATACCGCTTTTAGTAGCAGAAAACGAAGAGATTCAGTTCGTGCTACTTGGATGCCTCAAGGAGAAGAAAGAAAGAAGCTTGAAGAGGAGAAGGGAATCGTAATGCGATTCGTAATCGGCCATAGGTATGTACTTTATCGAGTTCAAAGCTAAGTTTTGTGGACAGAAGCTTTATGAATCCTTTTGTTGTATAGTCAACTATTTCGATTGAATTGAATTCTCTTTAAACTTTTTTATCTGTCCAATCAATAGTGCTACCTCCGGGGGTATCCTCGATAGAGCTATTGAAGCAGAAGACAGAAAGCATGGGGACTTTCTGCGGCTGGTACTACCCTCAATCTTGCTCGTTTTCAGTTTTATGTATATATCTCGGGAGCAGCAATGTAGCCTTACTTTTTATTGTAAAAATTTTTTGTACCGAGCAGGAGCACGTTGAGGGTTATCTCGAATTATCAGCCAAGACAAAGACATACTTCGCCACTGCTGCTGCTTTGTGGGATGCTGATTTCTATGTCAAAGTCGATGATGATGTGCATGTAAATATAGGTACATATACAACATTTTCTTCCCCGTTCTCTTTTTTTTTCCTTTCATGAGAACAGTCTTTTAAACCGGTAAACATTAAACCTAAAATTCTTTAATATATTTTCCGTTTTCGTGTGGCTGCCAAAATGTATGTTGCACTTGAAACTGAGTATTTTGTGATGACAACAATTTGTAGATGTAACTCATTTATCTTGATATGCTTTTGTGTTTCTAGATACGGTAAAAAGACCTCTCCAGTCTTTCTCAATTTCAAAATTGAGAAAACTGGTCTCTCTGAAAAAAATTGAAGCAATTTAATCCCTGTCAATTTCGAAAGTGAGCAACTAAGGATAATTAAGAACGGCGTTAATGTTTTCCATCAATTGTACATAATTTCGATTGCTATAGTAACAAATTTAGCATTTAATGTTTACATATTTTGTCATTTTGACCTTGATTCTACTATTCAACAAATTCAGCCTCGACATTTAAGCATTTATACATACGTTCCAGGATAAATTAGAACCAAATTGACAGAATGTGTAAACTTTGTAAGCTAAATTTATTATTATACCAATTAAAATCATGTACAATTGATAGAAAATATTATCGTCGTGATTAATTGTCTTTAGTTGCTCACCTTCAAAATTAACAGGATTAAATCGTTTTAATTTTTTTGAGAGGGACTGGAGAGGTCTTTTTACCAATTGGATACTCATTTTTGGTTTTTTTCCTTGGATAATGAAAAAACATTAGGAAAATGTGTTTGGTTAAAAATTTTGAAAAATTAAAATAGGTGAAAATTAGAAAACAATAAAAAGTTGTTTTCACTAAAAATGTTTGGTAAAACTAAAAAAATTAACTTAAAATGAATTGACTTTGGTTCAAACATAAATAAACAAAATTTGCTTTTGCAGCAACACTTGGAGCAACTTTGGCTCGACATCGAACCAAGCCCCGGGTTTATATCGGTTGTATGAAATCCGGTCCCGTTCTTGCCCAAAAGTAAGTCCAAGTTCATGTTTCTAACAATGAAGTTCGGAGTTATAACCTAAATTTATGTTTTCTCACTTTCATTCTTGTCCATGGATAGGGGAGTAAGATATCACGAACCCGAATATTGGAAATTCGGTGAGGAAGGAAACAAGTATTTCCGGCACGCAACGGGGCAACTATACGCCGTCTCTAAAGATTTAGCTTCCTATATATCAATTAACCAGTAAGCTTTGCATCTTCTAAACAAAATGTTGTATCTTTGTGTTTGAAGTTCATTTGTGCTTATTACTCGTCTTTCTTTAACGATAATTTTCCAGGCATGTGCTGCATAAGTATGCCAATGAAGATGTTTCGTTGGGATCGTGGTTTATAGGGTTGGATGTTGAGCATATAGATGACCGAAGCCTATGCTGTGGCACCACAGGTAACATCCTAAATTAAATGCAGTACTTGTTTCCATCTGGTATTTGGAATCATCTTATCAAGGAACTTGTTATCGATAAGTGGTTCTCACCAGTCATATGGGGGCCCTTGTGCTAAGAGTTGAATTACATTTTATCCCCTCTACTCAAAATTTGGACAAATTGGTCCTTTCACGGTAGATCAAAGAGCAAACAGATTCTTCTGTTAAAAAATTCATTTATTTCTACTATTAAAAGCTGGTCCTTATGCATCAGCATAAGATGTGGCTATCTGGTTATTTCATAAGCCACGCTATTTTTTAACAGTAGAAATGAATGAAGTTTTTAACAGATTGACCAGTTTTTGCTTATGTTTTGAGTAAACAGGGCAAAATGCAATCTAACTCCTATTACAGAGGTTTCCATGGTACTTTTACCTAATATTTTCCATCATCGACAATATTTTTAAACCTATGTTGCTCAGACGTTAATTTTTTCCCTTGAAATACTCGTGTTCAACACATGAATATAAGGATATGACCTGAAAGGATCATCCATAAACAAGGAAAACCTTAGAAACATTCAACCATACCTCTGTAAAATCCCTCACTCCCAAATCTGAGCAACATAGCTTTAAAAAGGCACCTAACATTAAAGCAATGCTTGGAGGTTCTACGATCCCAATTGTTCGGTAACATCCCCGGACTTCCTCCGGGGACTGTATGTGTATATGTGTGTGTGTGAAAAGACAAGAATAGATAATAAATACCATATGTTCAAGGAGTATGTTACAAAACCAGGATTTGGAAACAAAAAGATTGATGACGAAAAACATTTGCTGCAGATTGCGAGTGGAAGGCTCAAGCAGGCAACGTTTGTGTTGCTTCGTTCGATTGGACCTGCAGCGGGATATGCAAGTCTGTTGAGAGGATGAAAGACGTTCACCGACGGTGTGGAGAAGGCAAGAATGCTTTGTGGGGCGAAGCTTAGTCAGTTTTCCTCCGAACTCCGGAGGAAGCAAAGTAAACAAAATAGCCATAGGAGCTTTTTTTTTTGGCCTGCATGAGAATACTTTGTAAAAAACAGTGAGGTGTGTAATTAAAAAAATTCAATTCTTTAGGGGGGTGGGGGGGGTGGGGTGGGGAGTTTTGTAAGTGTGAAAGGCAAACTCCACAATAAGTGCCATTAGTTAAGCCATAAAGCTTTTGCTTCTTTTTTATATATATATATATATACACAAAATTAGTGGCTTTTTTTCATTACACTTTTTGACTGATATTTCTCCCCTTTTCATGATTGTGGGTGAAATTGAAGATGAAATGCTTCCATTTTGATGTCTTCATTTCTTCATCTTTAAGCATCACCATCTAAGAATATATATATAAAGGGTTAGGTTAAATTATGAAAGTTAATTCTACTCATAGCTCGGATTTATTCTTATACTTTAATTTGATCAATTTTAGTCGTCGTAGTTTTCGAATTTTAAAATTTTAGTAGTTTTTTGGTTAAATTCAATTACTATTCTTGTATACTATACATATATTTGTAAATTTAATCCATATTATTCGATTGGATAATTCTAAGTTTTTATATGTCATTACACGTATGGTAATATATTTGTCGCATTAAATTTTGGGAATTGCATAACTTAATATATTTAACAACTATTATTTGGTGAAGGTTGGAATCTTAAAATTTTAAAAAGCGCGTGAACTAAAATTGATCAAATTAAAATACAGAGACTAAATCCATAACTTTTACAATATACGGTTAGGGGTGTTTACAGTTCGATTAAAACCGAATTAACCGACCGAACCAATCTAATTCGGTTAATCGGTCAATGGTCGAATTTAGTTCGATTGGAGGTCCGTTAATGATTTTTTGAAATTATAGTTATTGATTAATTCGATTCGAAATCAAGTAATTAACCGAAATAAATAATATATAATATATTTTTATATTAGCAATGTATTTTTTGAACTATTATTTTTTTATATTAATCAAAATAAATAATATATTATATATAATATATTTTTTGAACTATTAAAAAAAAATAAACATTAACAATATATTTTTTTATATGTTTTATACTCTCTTTTTTATTTCTTAAGGTGTCTACTGAAGCGAGCCCAGTAACTTGTTTTATACTTATTTTAACCAAAAGACACAAACATATAAATATCGGTTAATTTATTTAACCAAACGAATTAATTGAAATTTTTCAGTTCGGTTAATGTATTTGAAAAAAAATTTAATTTAATTAATAGTTAAATTACTTTATTTAATGCTTCAATTGTCAACTAAACATTTTAAAATTGATAAATCAATTTAAAATTTAGGTACTAAGAAGAAGACCCACAAAAAACCTAAAGCCAAGTTTGTTGTATTGTTTTGGTTCCCATTTGAAGTGTAGACAAAAATTTGGTTCAAAATTGAGCTCTATCAATCCCTACAAATTATTTTATTGTTGGTATAATGTCAAATTTAGTCTTTAATATTTATATTTTTTTTATCAATTTAGTCCTTTTTAATTAAATTTGACCCTCAATCTTTTAAAAGAGTCAAATTTGAGAATCGATTTTTTTATATAAAAAAAAGTCAAAATAGTTTTCCTTTAACGAGATTACTAACTAAAATGTTAAAATTTTAAACATGCCAACCTGCATGACAATTCACTTGTACTCCATGTTGATTATTTTTTGAATTTTATGAACTTTTTACATATTTTTAATTTTGATTTTTTATAGTTTTTGAAATATTTGTTTACGTAAAATATGAGACAAATGATGTTATATTAGTATGACGTGCACATAGACTGTCATATGAGTTGTCAAGCCAACAACGTTAAAAATTAATGTTTTAATCATCATTTATATTTTAAAAAAATATATAACTTTTTTTTCGAAAGATTAAGTTTAAATTTAACTTTTAAAAAATAATGACCAAATCGATAAAAAAAATATAAATATTAAATATTAAACTTGTTATTATACCTATAATATTAAAAAAATACACTTGTACAAACCAGAATCAAGTTCACTCAACCTTATCCCATTCCTAAGGATAAAAAAAAACACAGTAGTGGAATCAAACAATCATGGTCATTTTGCATCATCCATCAAAGTGAACACAAATACCTACCAAACAATCATTACTTCCAAAAAGAAAGCACAGCCCCATTGGTTCTCACTCATCCCACTAACATATCAAACCTAACATCATTCTTCCCACTATTTCAAATTATATATTATCTTTCGATTTATGAATTTCGATCTTTATTAATAATAATAAGAAATGTATAAATAAGTTTGAATACGTTAAAACGTATTATATTTTTATTTATGAGTTGAGTAGGGGTTATTAGTAATTTTAGACATTGTGTCGAAAAAAATAAAAACGACCAAAATCTATAATGAAATTGTTCAAAAAAAATATGAGTTTAGATGTCTTTAAGCACATATTATCCTCCGATTTATGAATTTCGAGAATTATATGTAGTAGTAAGAAATGTATAAAAAAAAAGAAAAATGTTTAAAGCCTATAAAAACGATTTTTACATTACACTTTAAGAAGAAAGGATATCAACGCCAATACTCGGATCTTAAACTTTAATCACTCCTTTGTCTTAATTATTTTTTCAATATTATTGAATGATCTCGTTTAATCAGTTGAATAAACTGAATAAATGGAACTGAAAATAATAAAAAATTTAATCGATCTGCTTCTGGTTAGATTGTTTCAACTATAACTCTTTACCATTCGATTCAACAAGCATAAATACAGATCTTGAACCTTGAGGTGCCAACACAAAATTTTAACCCTCGAATTTAACCAATTGTATAAACTAACCTAAAAATCAAAATATTCAATCCGCCTACTTTTTTTTTTCTACTTGATTCAACAAACAATCCAAAAACTCCCCTTTCATACCATAATACAGTCTACAAACCCCATATCTATCCCCCACCACTTGTTCACTTTACCATTCAACAAAACCATTCCATTTTCTTCTCTATCTTAAACCTTGTTGTTTTGTTGCAAAAGATGAGTAACAACAACATTGCAGAAAGCTCAAACACCCAAAACCCAATCCTCAAATTGCTAGATTGTTCCCTTAGGGTTTCAGTGATTCCACTAAGTGTTGCAACCATTTGGTTAACTGCAACTAACAAGCAAGACAACAGCATCTACGGAGATGTCAAATTCAACAATCTTTTGGGTCTCAAGTAAGTCATCTTACCAACTTCTTTATAGTGTCTATTGAGTCTTGATTCGGTATTAACTTCTTTACAATATTGATAAAAATCAACTTCTTTACTAAGTTGACACGGTAACGAAGATGACGTGAGTTTAAATGCGTTTTTCCTCTTATTTAAATATTGAGAAAGAGTTATGAGTCGAGAAATAGACAAAAATCAATTTCTATACAATATTGATTGAGCCTTAGCTCATTTGACACCCTTGCTATTGCAACAACGAGGAAGATATAGATTCGAATGCTCTTAAATGTGTTTTTCCTCATATTTAAAGATCAAAAAGAGATTATAAATAATGGAGTGTTAAGATTTTTATATATTTATTTATTTATATTTTAGATAAATAAAAAGTACTGAAATTTGATTCGCAGGTACATGGTTTGCACCAGCGCCATATGTGCTGCTTATGCTTTATTTGCTGCCATTGCCTCTTGGATCAGATATTTTGTCACTAAAGCTTGGCTCTTCTTTGTCTCTGATCAGGTTTTTCAATCCTTAAAAACATCAAACTTTACCTTAATTTTCATGTATGATTCTTTGGCTGTTACTTTTTCCGATTTAAAAATTCTAACCCAATCATTAATTTTGTTAGTATTTTCTGTCAAAATATGTCAAATTGGTATATTTATTAAACTACTTTTGTATGCCAATACAAATGATTGACAAAGAGTAAATTTATTAAGTTGACAAATTCTGACAGAAATTACAAACAACGATAATGATTGGGCTAGAATTTTTAAATCAGAAAAAGTAAGAGGATTGAATTACTAAACTATTAGAAGTTTAAGTTTTAATCGCTCACTTTAAAAAAATTACAAATTATTCACTAAATTATTCAAAAAACTTCATTTAAGAACTGAGACTGATAATATATTTTAACCTTTTTTCTTGTTTTGGTACTACAGATTGTAGCATATTTAATGGTGACATCAGGGGCAGCAGTGATGGAAATATTGTACTTAGCATATAATGGGGACCAAAAAGTCACATGGAGTGAAGCCTGCGATAGTTATGGCAAATTCTGCAATAAAATGAAAGTAGCTTTGATCCTCCATGCCTTGGTTCTTTGCTGCTTCATTGTTTTGGCTCTCATCTCTGCTTATAGGGTTTTTAGCAAATTTGACCCTCCTTTTTTTTCTAAACAAGATAATGAAGAAAGGACTTAATTGCAAAATGACACAAACATTTGTCTTTGTTTTGCATTAATATATATACTCTTTATAGATGCTTTGGGGTTTAAACTAATAAGTGGATTATATTCCATAGAGAGATATGTATGTGAATGTTTTTACATGAATATTATCAATTATTTTAAGTTTTTTTTATTTTATATATGTTTGAAGGATAATATCTCATGTTTATATATGGGTTAAAAGAAGATAGTTTAGCAAAATGAATAGAAGAAACTAAACTTTGCTAATGAGATTTTGGCTCAATGGGGTAAAAGTATCATGGAGGACCTTGTATTAGGAGTTAGATTACATTTTGTCTCTCTTCGTTCAAAAAATATGCAAATTAATTCTTGTACGTTGGATCAAGGAGTAAACCAATCCTTTCGATTAAAAATTTTATTCGTTTTTACAATCAAAAAATGGTATGGCTGGCGAAATAACCAGGCAGTCACATATGGCATACTATGTGTACTTCATGCTGACATAGAGGGGCTAGTTTTTAACTGTAAAAATGAATGGAATTTTTAACAAAAGGACCGAATTGCTCTTTGATCTAATGTACAAGAACTAATTTCCCTATTTATTGAGTACAAGTGGCAAAATGCAATCCAACTTCTAGTACAAAGGCCTTGTGATACTTTTACTAGCTCAATGATAAATTTTTAGAACCGAGTCAGTGGTTAAATTGATCAGGTCACCGGTTCAATTGGTCCATACTGATTCTCGAGTCAACCAGTCTAATGTCTTTCTTCGAACTGATACCTCAATCGATTTCAAGTCTTATCAACAAATTGAAAAAAAACTATTAGTAATCTTAAACATTATGTCAGAAAAAAATAGATATGATCAAAATCTATAAAAGGCGGTTAAACTTTTCTTTTAAAATCAAACAGAAGTGGTATTATTCTTGTCCGGAATATGCTAATTGAACTCTAATCTGTTAAAATAAAATGGCAGCAGCTTAAAATTAAAGCAACAGCTAATCAATTTCAAATTTCAATTGAAAACAAAATTAAAACTTTCTTAAACTTGTAATAAATACATAGCTACAAAAAAGAAAAAATAGATAAATCCGTCACAGCACTCAAAGCTGCAAAGCCAGATCTGGCTGCTGAGAATCAACCAAAACACCTGACGATTGTTTCACCGGTGACCCTGGAGATTGGAACCCTATATTAAGATCCGGAGGAAGTGAATCCTGCTTCTGTCTCGGCTGTGCTCGAGGGCTAAGACCCTGCCAATGAGGCTGAACTTGGAACCGAGACAAGTCGGTCGCCACGAGTTGAGGAAAAACCATGGGTCGGTTTTGGAACTGAGCTTCGTTCATCATGCGAACGTGTTGCGGTGGGAAACCATGGAGGGGAAAATTATTCTTCTCTGGCTGAGGTTGAAAATGCATCCCTGCAGAAAGAGGGAATTGCCCTCGAACTTGCAGAGCTTGTGGATGAAGTTCCCTAGCCGGGTTGTATAACGAATCCGCGGATATTTTTCCTTTCGAAGTGCCAGAATTTTCATTTGCTTCCTTAAAGGCTCCAGCTCCTATAGACATCCATGCCCGAGCAGCGACAGCGGCAGCATTGCTGGACTCATCTCTTCTAATAGGTGGAACAGATGGCATAGCTGGTGGAGTAAACAAAGATGGCCTCCCTTCTGATGTTGACCCATTTGCGGGACAAAATGAAGAGGATTTCGGTTCAGAAACGGGCACATCGAGAGGATGTGGCTTAGCAGGAACTCGGGTCCTATAAGTTCCAACATCCTTTCGAACATCAGTTGCAGGAACCGGGTTCGTCCTATGAGTAGCATCATCCTTTCGAGGATGAACATCAGCAGCATGCTGCAACTTTGTGAAAAGGGCTGATTCCTTAGGAGCACGAGTCTCGAAGGTTAATACCGGTGTTGGAAGTGGTTCATACTCTCCGACCCACCCACGACCAAACTTACAGCCAACAGGCAGTGCTTGCTCAATCCTGCGGGATGCAACTTTCCATGCAACAGGTCCAAGCGTTGCAGCAAAGCGAGCAAGACTCCTAGCATACGAAAGTTCTGCTTGAAGCCCAACCTGAATCAGAAAAGAAAAATAACTAAAAAGGCTAATAATAATTGAAGATGATAAAATCAGTTTGCTAGTTACATACAGCAACCAGCTGCTTGATTTCAGCCTCAAAGGTCGTAAATATCGAATCCGATCTAACCACCGGTTGATTAGATATGTTATATGTTGCACGACGATTATCATCAAGTGCAGTTGTCCTCCTCCCAAATTTAGAAAGAAGACCCTTCCCTAAGACACGAAATAATAATTTAAGAGCTAAAACAAAACTGCCACATCTATAAGGCTCTTATCAACAATTAAAAAGCCACTATCGAAAGTGGAAAAATGGGTTCGAAAGGGAACTCAATACCTGACGATAATTCTTCAGTTTTCTCTCGATTATAATCAGGCACGGATGAGTTACCATCTACGAGTACATCAGTATGGCTAGGCCTCCCACAAGCATTAGCTGGGATAGCGATGGAAGTGTTCAGGATATCTCCAGAAGTGGCAAGAATGGCCCCTGAAGAGAAATCAGAACCAACAGGTTCCTGTGTTGTAAGGTATAAAGGTTTTCTGGTTTGCTTCTTTGCTAAGAAGTTTGATTTTGTTTTCTGTTCAATCTTGCTATCTTTCTCAGACCGTTCTACATCAATCCTTAACTTCTCAAACTTTTTCATGGCCAGCTCTTGAATGGACCTTGCCTTCGCAAAATAACTTATAGTCAGAACTCAGAAACCCAAAAGGTAACCAAAAGTAAACTACAATTCGGAAGGAATAAAGAGGCGAAAAAAACATTATACCTGTTTATGGTATACTGTATCTGGCGCATTGTATTGCATTGCGTTTGAGCATATTAAGAAGACATCACTCTGCATCCAAGAAAAAACAAGCATAAAAATCCAAGAGATGACAAATGTGAAAGTTGGGATCACTGTGGACCAAAATGCTACATTTTAGTTCATTCGGTGATATTGTTCACACTACTCAATGTGTCACAAAGCAGAGGCAACTCCATTTACAAGCACCAAAAACCGAAATCTATTTACGTAACCAAAAAATTCAGCTAATTGCAAAATGCTAAAAAAATAAAAGCCTATGACAACAAGATGATGAAGTAAAAACCCAGCCAAGAACTAGGAAACATATTGTCCCAAGACTGAACATATCCCTCAGTTCCACAATGTCGATAACCAATTAACCAAACAAGATCAAATGAAAGATGAAGCTCTGAATCAGAGGCAATCTATCTCAATTAACATGGTGGAAGGTACTTCTTGGTTTTTGCAAGCTCATTTAGAAAGTTTCACCTTCACCAAAGTGTTCTAATCTGAAAATTTGCAACCTCAGTAGCCATCAAAAGGAGTTACTTTTATGCTTTCAAGATACCTTAAACTAATCTGTTATCTTAGTGAGGAAAGCAAATGCAATAGGACCACCATAAAAACTCTAACCACCACTATTTGCCAATTGAAAACAATGTTGGTAAAATTATGATGAATATTAGCGACTCTCCAACAGAATAGACCAAAATGCCACATTCAACACTTGAGCCATGCCAACCAAACCTTTTATCTTTATCACAACGATTTTCAAGTTCCAATATGTCAGATCTTGTATTGCGTTATAGCAATCCACAACACTCTTGCCCAAAAACCATAAAACATACCCGATGCCAAAATAGTTACAGGAAAAAGCACAAGCATCTATGAAGATTGAAAAAATTCCACACCAGTTCTATGCAATTTCCACTTTCTCAAATTTGATGAACACCATGTAGCATCTTTAGAACAAGAATACACTTTGGGGGCTGCAATGCAGATCGATTTCTCCAATAAATACTAGAGCTGAACTTATGGAGGCCTCTTCTTTTCTCAAATCAATTCATTTCATACGATGTTCAAAGGGGTAGAAAATTAGGAGAACTTCAACTAATAAGAGAACTTCAGCTACATAAACCAAGCCTAAGAACACCATGAACACATACCTCAAATTGTTCCAGTGTCGAATAAGATCCATTTGCCAACTTCTTCCTCACCGTGGCAAAGTCCATCGGATGCTCAATCACATCATGGTAATCAGGAAGCTGCAAAATCAATAAAAACTTACTAAGACGAAAGAAATTAAACTCAAAACAAACCAGAATTCCAAATAGGAACGTGCTGCCAACACTTTCGAAGTAAATTCTGCTTACCTCCTCAGGATCAACGGGTTCCGCATATACACCATACGTGTCTTTCCTGCCATGATTCACAGCCAATCCAGCATAAGCAACACCAAGTAGAGAAAAGAAAGAAGAAAAAGAACAGAAAAAAAGGAGTCCAATACTCACTTCTGAAGTTTATCAAGAATCAATTCCAATATCTTCTTATCAGGTAATGGAACCGCTGATGGAGGATCGGATGGCGTCCCTAATAAAAACCAACCAAAATCCATATCAAAATTCCACATTCTTAAACCGAGACACTGAATTCTCAAAACCCAGCACTCACATTGCAACAAAGCTCCATAAACAGAGCAAAAATCGAAGACCTAACAATAAATCAAAAACAAACCTGGAACCGAGTCCTGCCCTTTGGGTTCCCCTTTTCTCCCTCTCATCTGTCAGACCAAAAAAAAAAACTCCTAAACTTCAGAACACCCAAAACCTTAAAAGAACACAAATCATCAAAATATAAAAGCTTACACTCAAACCAGAACCCATCTACAAAATCTCCCACAAGCTACATATAATATATAGATGAAGAGAGAAAAGAGAATGAGACAGTGACAGTGACAGGAGACAATGACAGCTAAAGGAGACAATATAGGTACACTCGAACATTACAGACAGAGAGTAGAACACAAAGATTTAGAGAGAGAAACAGATGGTTTAGAGGGAGAGAGAGATAGATAAATAGAGAGAGAAAGGTGGGAGCGTGATCAGATTCCGTTAGAAGATTTTTTGGGGGGGTTTTTTGACAGTTGACCCTTAAAACCGTTAATTTTCTCCTAAATTCTCTCGTTCCCTCCAAAGTCCCAAACAATAAATAGTTGCTTTCTTTCAGCTTTTACTTCTCCTTTGATAGATCAGTAGAGTACAAATGATTTGATACAAACCTCGGCATCCACATCAACACGGCCATCGTCATCATCATCTTCATCATCATCAACTTGTCGGTCTTCTTCTTCTTCTTCTTCTTCATCATCAACTCCATCACTGACGTTGATTCTTCTCTTTTTAATCTTTCTCTTCCTTCTCTCACTTTCCTCTTCTTCCTCTTCCTCATCTTCATCATCTTCTTCCTCCTCCACTTCCTCCTTCGCCGTTCGCCTCCCACGCGCGGCGGACGACGAAACAACACCTCGGCCACGGCTCGGCGGTAAAGAAACAGGAGGAGAAGGCGGTTCAGCCTCTTGACCTTGATTAAGTTTAAGAATAAGCTTAAGCTTCTTCTCTCTCCTCCTCTCTTCTTCCTCGTCTTCTTCCTCGAAGTCTTCGTCCAGGTAATCATCGTAATCGATGTTATACCTCACATTTCTCCGCCGGTGACTCCGCCGCAGCTCCGATTCCGTCGCTGCTGCCGGCGAGCTTCCCCTTTTAGCCAGATCCGCCTTCGATGGCCTCCCTTTCTTCTTCCTCTTCACGATCTGCCCCATCTCTTTACACCTTTTCTCTCTCAAAAAAAAAAAAAAAAACCCTCACACACACTCCTCTCTCTCTCTCTTCTGTTGTTTTTATTTTTATTTTTATTTTTATTTCCACTTTCTCTCTCTTAAATTTTTTTTGATTCCATTTATTTTTTTTCCAGATAGTGTCTTGGCCTTTTTCCCGAGATTTCCGACCCTATATCCGAGGCTGTAGGTTCGTATATAAATAAAAAATGAGTGTGATGTTTGTTTTTTCTTTTTCAACTTTCTTGCTGTCCAAACGACATATCGGGAGTGTATAAAACGACACCCAAATATGCCGTTTTGGAAACTCCCTGATTAGGGTTCGGCGTGTCCCGTTCTGTGCGGCTCCTTTTCCTTGATCTTAAGACCCTTTTTTTTCTTTAGCGCGTGTGGAACACGCTCGTTATATGTAACGACATTTTTACTCTTTCTGATAAAAATTACTATGAAATTCTAAAATTTTCCTTTTATGGTAAAAAATGTAACATCAATAGTTTCGGGTCAGTTAATCGATTCAATCGATTTATCGTCAAATTTTTTTTATCTAATCATAATTGTTATATACGTGTTTTTCGAGTTATATTTTAATTTTTTATCTATTTATATTTTATATTGATTTAATTTTATTTTTTTATTTCTCGAGTTATACTTTATTTTAGTCCAATTATTAACAATGATAAAATCATAATTGTTAATATTAAATATGGGAAAAGTTAATAACAAAATATTAGAATTTAAAATCAAAGAAAAATAACAATATGCTTATAAAATTAATTAAAAATAAAAACAATTTAAAAATATCATCAAAACATTAATTAAAAAATAAAAAAAAAAGCTTGAAACAATATAAAATAAAATAATAAAATAACGTACTTATAATAATAATGGAACTTTAGACTCAATGATGTAATTGTAATTATTTAACCATCTAACGAAAGGAGTTAATATGTTAAAAATATTAATTAAAAAACTTGAAGGAACATGAAATAAAAAATTATAAACATGAGTAGTGGAGGAATCGAGACTCAATGATGTAATTACAACTACTTAATAATCTATTAAAAAAAACTAATATATTAAAAAATATTAATTAAAAATTTAAAAAGCTTGAAGCAACATGAAATGAAAAATACAAATGTGAGTTGGAGCGGAATTAAACTCAAGACTTAAAAATAAAAGCACTAACGTTTAACCATCTAGCAAAAGTTAAAAGTGCATTTAGTTAGAAACATTTTCATACCATATCCACTGAATATGCGTCCAACTAGACGTGTTTTCTTTTTCTCTCTCTAAAATCGACCTAATTTGATAAAATTCGTAAAAATCAGCCTTATCCGATAATTATAGTTTTTTTTAATCACTAAATTAGACCTTTTTTTTTTAAAAATGTCTATTTTTTAGGGTTGGTTTTTATTTTTTTTAAAATAGGGTTAGGCTTTTACAGGATTTTGAGGTTTTTTTTTGTTTTTTAAGTTTATTATATACTCTTTAGTTTTTTAATAAAATTTTTAGATTTAAAATTAATAATTATTTAATTCGATATTTACAAGTATCGTATTCACACTAATCGTATATTCGAATTGTAAAATTCAATTCGATTCATAATCGAAACTTCAATTACTCAGTTTGATTAAATCTTAGTTTGTATTTTTTTTCGATTTTTTGAATGCAACTGAATGTTGATCAATTTTTTTACGGGAGGTTGAAATCGGTTAGATTTTTTAGTGCATTATTTTTAAACTTTCAGTTCATTTTTCTTCAAAAAATATATCTCGCGAATCTTGGGATACTTGATGGGTGAATGGGAAAAAGTAGGGAGTTAAAAGTGCTAGAAGGAAAACGTTGCACGTAGGATGCATTTTCAATGCATTGTCAGAAAAAGCACAATTAAATTAAATAGAGAAAATAATTTACAAAGATCTTAAGATAATTTTAATAAAATAAAAAAAGAGAGTTGAGAGAGAAATAAAATTTGATTGAGAAATTAATAGGGAATTGAGAAAGATTCGAAAATGTGAGAAAGACTTGAGATTAAATTTAAAAAAAATGAAATAGGGAGGGTTATATAGAAATTTAAAAGTGACTGTTGGGAGGAGCAGTTGGTTCTAACGGTTAAGGGGAGTCGTTGCTCTCCGTCGTTGGAAAAAATAATCGTTAGAAGTGAGCGTTTTCGTTATTTCAACCTAATCCGATCATTTTTTCAGAAAACCAACCTAAGCGAATAAATATTTTAAAAGATGATGTAATTTAATCCCTATTAAATAGCAACCTTAGTTATAGTTTCCAAAAGTAGAAAGATTTATTGGACGCGCCACCAAGTGCGAGTGATATTCTCAAATCAAATTTGAAAATGTCCGCCAACACTTTGACTATTAGGCCCAGTCTCCCACTAAAAAACTGCTCGGCTTCATCCTCGCTGTAAAAGGACTGAGTTGTCAATTCACAAAAACAGAGCTTTTTTTCCCTTTTTCGGTGCAGCGTTCGCATTGAATCATGACCGTCCAAATGAGGACGACGTCAATAAAACCAACGGTGGTGATGAGCAGCAACCGCAAAGGTTGAAAACTCCTGAAATGCAGCTCCTTCGTATGATTCAATTTCTAGGTGGAGGCTTCATTATTTGAGGTCTCTATACTACATTCAATGTCTTTAAATAAATTTTTTAAAAAATATTTTATATTTTTAAATTTTAATTATTTATTAAACAAATATTTTTCATTTATAGAGTTGGTATCATAAGTTATGCATACGAGCATGGTAGTTGGTATGGGCTAATACCAGTTGATATGTATTGTCCCGATTTTAAATCAACATAAACTGTATAGGTTTCATTTGGATCAAAATATTTTGATTGTTTCAATTCGTTTCAATCAATATATATTTTTTCACAAGCAGCTTTAAAAAATTAATATGTGTCTCTTTTTTTTAATAGGAAGTCCGTGTACCAGGAGTCAGATTTTATTTTACTCACTCTACTCAAAAAAATGGGTAAATTAGTCTGCGTATGTCAAATCAAAGAACAAATTGGTCATTTTTATTAAAATTTTCATCTACTTCTATTGTTAAAAACTAACATGACTAAAGAAATAATTAGACTTTATCTTGATGTATAAGTAGAACTTCATGAAAACTTTAACAGATGGACCAGTTTGCTCTTTGATCTAATGCTTAGGGACTAATCTGTTTTTTTTTAGTAGAAAGAGCAAAAGACAATCCAACTCTTAGTACAAAGACCACCATAATACTTTTATTATAAATCCATTAAACCGTGGTTTAATCCATAGACATATTAATTTAATTTTTTTTAATTTTAAAATTATATAAAATATGGGTAATCAAAATAAAAATAGTAATCATTTAACATAAGGGTAGGGACGAAGGAGAACAATTTTTTTAGAGGCGAATAAAATTTTAAATTTTTATATTCTATATATTTATAATTTTTAAAGAATTAAATTAAATTTTTATAATTTTAAAGGGGCCAAAATATAATTCTATCTTTAATAATTTAAAATTTTAAAAAAACTTAAAGGACCTAGATAGTAATTTACCATTTTAAAGAGGTCGGGGCCTCTGCCAACCCCCTAAATTCGCCTCTACATAAAGATATATTAATCATTTTCTAATTGAGTTGAGCTTTGTTAATCCGTGACACCGATTGAATTAAAAATTTTATTAATAATATAAATTAAAAATAATATAAAATTTTAAATTTTAGGGTTTAAAGATTTAGGGAAAAATGGGCTAAGTTGGGCTATAGGCTATAGCTGATGACAGAAAATCATTATCTTCTTTTTCTCGCTTCAGCAGAAAAAAAAAAGCTTTGTATTACTGTATATATACGGCTTGTACGCTGTCGTTTTTCTAACTGACTCTCTGACAAAGTCAGCTAATCTGCACCGTCGGATCGCTCTGATTTGATGGTAAGCCTGTGCTGGAATCAATCACGATCGTTCTTTTTCAATTTCCTTTTAGGTTTGGTTCCTATGGTGGGCCCAATGCATAAGTATTCTGAAATATATTGGTAAATCGAATTATTATACCCTGGGTCCCACATGCTGACGTGGTTTTAGTGTAAATGGTCAACTTATTAGTGGTTTTTAAAATTTAAATTAGGTTGAGAATAATATACACTTATTTTTTAAAATATTATTAATAAATAAAAATAATCAATTAAAATTAAATATTGAATTAAAATAGTCGATTAAGTCTTAACTCGATCAACATAAGCACAACTGTCAATATAGGAGGACGTGGGTTCGAGTGCGTGCATTATCTTCTATTTATGGGATGATGAAAGGCTATGAATAGTTTTATATAATCAGAACTTACAATGAGATTATTCAAAAAAATATTGAATAAAAATATGTTATTGTAATAAATAATATGTACAATGATAATTTTAGTTATTAGTATTTGTATTTTTTGTCAATATTTTAAAGAGAATCGAGTTTTACAATTAACTTCTTAAAAATAGTTGAATTGTTATTTTTTTTAATAGAAATGCATATTAAAACGTTAGAATTTAAACATAATAATTCACGTGTAATTTATGCTATTTTTATTTTTAAAATTTTTATAATTTTAAATTATTTACTGACTTGACATAAAAAATAAATAGTACCATGTCAGGCAGAGGCAAATTCAGGGGGTTGACAGGGGCCCCGATCCTCCCTAAAATAGAAAATTATTGTTTTGACCCTTTAGAAAATTTTAGAATTTTAAATTAATAAAGATAAAATTACACTTTCACCCTCTAAAATTATGAAATTTTAATTTAATCCTTTAAAAATTATAAAGATACAGACTATTAAAAATTAAAATTTCATTTCGGCCATCCCTAAAAAAAAAATTTGACTACTCCCCTGATGTCAATATAAAGTATACATAGATTACTATACGATTTGCCATGCCAATATCATTAAAAAAAATTAACGTTTTATTCATTATTTCATTCCCGTTAAAAAACAATTTTACTTTTTTTTAAATATTAATCAAATTTAACTCAAAAAAAATTACCATAAAATTGAAAAATATGTAAAGGTGAAATTCATTATGCCTAAATAATGTGCTATCTAATCTTAAAAAGTTGTTGATGGCCAAAAGAAATCTAAAAAGTTATTCTAAGGATATATGTGAGTATTATTCAATTTGAAAAAGCAAAAGAAAAATAAAATAAAAGCTTAAATTATCCAAATATTTTATTTTATTTTATTTTTAATAAAAGTCTTGCTTTCCACATATGTGTAAGTCTCACATATAATATGTGATATATCTTTTTTGAAGATATGATAATGAAATATTTTAACTATAAAAATAATATTAATATATAGCTTACGAGAATAAATTATATTACGATGATTTTAAAAAGTATAGTTTTTAGACACTAATAAAATAGCTAACACGTCATAAAATTTTAAAAATAACGAAGATTTATTATACACTCATCTATATCTAATATCTTCTCAAATTTAATTTAATTTTAATTAAATTACCTAAAATAATTGTTTTTTTTAAATTATAAACAAACATCCTTTTTTTTTCTTTTGCAAATTTTAATCATTTTGGTTTTTTTTCTTATTCTAAACCTCAAACCCAAAATCCTGAATCTTGAACTCGAACCTTAAATCCTAGACCTTAAAGTTTAAGGTTTGGCATTAGGTTCAAGGTGGAAGGGTTTGGGTTATGAGTTATGAGCCTGTGGTTTAGGGTTTAAGTTTATGGTTTAAAGGTGCATGGTTATGGGTTCGAATTTAAGGTTTAGTGTTTATGGTTCAAAGTTTGAGATTTTAAAATTATGGTTAAAATCTTAAGGTTAATAGTCAAGGTTATGGGTTTGAGTTTAGGGTTTCAACTTCTAAGTTTTGGGTCTAAGGTAAAAAAAATTAGCAAAATTATGATAAATAATTTTGATGCATAAATGTTTACATTTCAACAAATTTTCCACGTCATTGATACATAATTTTGATGATTTTTTACCTTAAACCTAAACTCATAACCCTGAACCATAAATCTTAAACCATAAACTCTAAATCTAAAATCTAGAAGCTCCTAAAACATGCAGGATAGGAGTTCTAAGTGGAATGACAGAATTGATCTAATTGGCTGGGTTATTAGTACGGTGACGTCCACGCTCACCGTACCAATTGTTGATACAGTGGTACAATAAGGAGGAGATGTCGAGAAAAGATTGGTGGTCATTGCGGAGGTCAATTCACCTGGACAAAGCGAAGAGTTGAAGGTGAAAAGACTAAAGAAGAAAAGGGTGTCAAAGTTAAGGGCTGAAGGTATATTGACAGAGTGTTGGCTTGGTATCTTAGAAGAGACCATCCCTTCTTTGTCGTTCAAGGTGATGTTACCGTATTGAACTCGCCATCTAGCCATTATTATGGAACATATAGGGCGAATATCTTTGATGGAACGAGGATGTCTGTGATGGGACAAATCTTGCCATTCACTTTCACTTGATGGTATAAAACAGTTGAGCCCGCATGAAGTTTGATAACGAACAACTTTATGTTCCTAATGAAAGCTTGGAGACCTATGCGAAAGATAACTTACACCTGTTCAGATTGTCGTCCCAGAAAGGAGGGCTTGTGGGCGACTTCCTAGTTTGTTGACAACTAACTTATTCATCGGGTGTCTTTCTAGCTTGCCACGTGGCCTCACATAAATAGGGGTATAAGAAGTCCTTAATATCTATAGTTTTTGTCAATTTAGTCCTTACTTTTTAAAAGTGCATAAAAATTATAAAAGAAAATAATTCTTATATTTTAAATAAATATCCTTAAAAATTCAAATTTTATACATTAAAAATTTCACTTAAAAATAATAAAAACAAGTTTCAAAATTTTAAAAATGTTATTTTAGTGATAAGAGTTTGATATATTTTTTGAATTAAATTAAAATATATACACATTCATATTCAATTTTAATACGTATAGAACGAATAGCTCAAAATTTAGAAGAATATTATTTCGGTTTAAGGACCAAATAATAATTTCTTTTTAAATTTTAAATTTTTTTATTAAAACCCTTACCTAAATAGTCGGCATAGTGGAATACCATAAATTCAAATCCGAATTTCTTCTTTTATTATATCTTAACGTACTCAGGTTGAAGCGTCAACCTCTTAAGACATTTGCTACTCTATAGAATATTAATGACTTAGATATTAAATAATTATATTGGTGAATATATCTAGGAGGTTCCTCTATTATAGAGATTTGATTAAATTAGTCCCTTTACTATTAAATAGTTCAATTTAATCCATGTACTACGTTCAAATTTTTATAGTTCTATAATTTTTTTTTGTTTGAAATTGAAATGCAATTAAATAATAACAATTTTCAATATATTTTTATATAGTAAATGTTAATTCTGTTATAATTTGGACTTATTTGAACTTTTTTAATAGTATAGAAGCTAAATTGATCATTTAATAATAGGGGAACTAATTTGATCCGGTTCATATAATACAAGGATCTCCCAATTGCTAACAAATCAAGTTTACAAACCTTTTTTCTTTTCCTAAAATTACACTTCGATGGTTTTACCAAGTCAGATTTACTTTCCGGTGAATTAAACTAGTTCAGATATATGTACCAACACATATAGCACATAATTCAACGATACAAGTTGCGTAGCGTGCCTTAAGTTCCTTTGCAAAGCATTACTAATATTTTTTTTTTGAAATTAGGGTATTCATCGTCGATAGCAGTGATTAATTCTCTTGTCGTTGTTGTTCTTTGCTGAGACAAACAACTAGCCACAAAATGTGTTCCATCTCATGAGTGAGGATCAAATCCTCGATCATATAATTAAAGGATGAGATGAGCAATCACCACGCCATACCTCATGGGTTATCAAAGCTTTCATACTTAGAATTTAGTATCTCTTCAAGCATATATGAACACATATAAGCCTTTCTTTATTAGGCATGCTCCAAGTCCTTAAATTCTTTGTATATTTCTAATTTAATCCCTCTATTTTTATTTTAAAAAATAGTCAGTCTTCTAAATTCGTAGAAATAAAAATAAAAAGAAATAATTTTTAATATAAAAAATACAAAAAACTTAAAAAGTATATTTTGACCAATACTGTAATTTCAATCCACTGAGGAATGAAATGAGTTTGGTGTTCATAGAAACTAAACTGAGCCAACAATTTCAGGAAACTAAGATGGGCTTAAACTCAAAACACAAGGCCCATTTTCCCACCAAGTGTTAAAATAACTATGGGCTTGATTTGGATCTGCTAGCCCAGACAATGATGCTTTTACATGGTCTAATTGTGGTTTTAGTCCTTATACTAATTTGGTGTCTTTTCTTTTAATATTATTAGTAGGTCCAAATTGATAACACTATTAACTTTATTTTTTTGTTGATAACTTTCTTATAGTAAGGATAGCCCCAATAACTTTTATATGTAAAAAATATTGTCACCATTTTAACAACAGTTAGTAGTGTTATCAATTTACAAACGAACTTCGACCTATTTTGCAATGTGAAATATAAATTTTGATTTGATTCAATCATACACATAGAACTCTGATTTTGATCTAATTGTACACGTTTAAAAATAATACACCTATTTATTTTCATGTTAGATAAATATATATTTTTTCGTATATATAATATGATATGATCCTACATTGATAATGATGTTAACGAGTTTTTAAAAATTGAGCAAAATTAAATTTTCATGTACACAGTTGCACATATCAAAGTTCATATATCACATTACACATCAGACCAAATCGTATATGTAATTTTGAGATTTATACTAAAAAAATACTTAAAATAAGGCATAAATGTAATGTCAAAATTTATACACTTTTACTAGTTATGGAATAAAATTTAAATATTATGACACAAAAATTAACACTAGGTAACTAATTAAAAACTTTAAAAAAATTAACTCTATATCGATTTCACCATGGTTCGTAAAATTTTTTACTATTTTTAATAAAAATTACAAATTTTGAAAAAAATTATTTTTTAGTATTCATACAGTAAAATTTTTGAATACTATACTATAATGGCAAAGCCAAGGGAGCTCGAAAGGGCAGGCCCCCTAAATTGGAAAAGTTAGTAATGATAAAATTGTACTTTGGTCCCTAAAAATAATAAAAGTTTGATTGAATCCTTTAAAAACTATAAATATATAGACTATTCAAATGGTGATATAACATTTTTACTATCGTAAAAATATACAATTTAATTCCGCCCCCCAAAATTTTCTAGCTCCGCCATTGCTATACTAGACGATATATTTAATATGAGTATTATAATTACTTTTATAATTTTAATATATGTATCGTGTTTATCTAAACTATGTTTAACTCTTTAATTGAGTTTGTGTCACAAGTCAATCAAATATCAACTCAATTAGAAAATGACTAAAAACTCGTTCTTTTACAAAATAATAAATATTATTATGACATTTTTTTTCTTTTTATATTTTTATATAAAATTTATAAAATTCAATTTAAACCTAAAAAATACTTACACATAATAGGATTTGAACTTAAAACACTATAATCTTCAATTTTTATTTATATTTTTTTACAAAATATAATCTTTAAAACTTAAACAAAATCCCATTTATTTATTTTTATATAATTTTTGTAAATATATTTCTACATATATAAATGATCAAATGTGGACAAATCTGGTCCATGTTGGAATCAGTATGGTACATGATTTTCTCAAATCTTTTGAACCTGAAATTCTTTTCATGGTTGTAAATGTTGAATTTTTTTTTTTATGCTTAAAAAATTCCACAAAAACAGGCAATAAGACAATGATGATAGAAAGCATAATTGGAATTTATGAGATGTGTGACCAAATCTGATTTCATACTTTCGCACACTGTCTCTCTCTGATTTGAAAAACTATTTAATACTTAAATTTAGTTTCGAGATTTAAGTTTTTTTTATTATCTAAATTCGATATATGATTTTAACTTTTGATTTGATACTTGAATCAAACGATATCAAATGGGTAAATAAATACGGGTACTTAATTTGAATATTGAAATCAAACTTAAGTACTAAATAATTTATTAACCCAAAAAAATGTTTTTTCTTTCATTTCATTGTGCGATAGGGTTCTTGATCATGAATATTACTTGACAGGTGCTCATGGGTCGGGTCGGGTCGGATTTGGGCTCAGCTTAAGTATGATATTAACATATTTTATGTTTGTCCAAGTCTGATCCGATCCGAAATATGAGTATAAAATTTTATCCAAACCCGGTCATATTTACATGATATTATTTTATTCTAATATTGATTTTTTTTATACAGTCATCTTAATATTATTTTAATGTTTACATTAGAGTAGTTTTATATATTTAGTATATGTTTATTACATAATATAAAATATTATAAACTTAAAAACGATCCAAGTCAGGTCAGGTCAGGCTAGAGCTTTGAATGTTGAAGCCCGAGTTCGATCTATATTTTAAATGGGCTTAATTTTTTTGTCTAAACCCATTTTTTGGGCTTAATATTTTTACTCAAATCCTTCTAAATTTCGAGCAGATATAACCCGACCCATAAACATATCTAATTATTGATTAATCAATCAATGCCTCTACCAAGTTTTGGTATGAAAACACAATGGACAACGCGTTAATAATTCTGCACTTTGTTTGAACATATATCAATATACAATCATAATCATTCAACATTTGAATTTATATTTCTTATTTTGTTGACATTCCCCAATTTTGTTGAAGTTTTCATGCTAGACACAATCTTCCTTCTTCACATTTAGGATGGTAATATTTTAATTATTCAATGAATATTGAATCGATCTGTCTTAAATGAAGAAAAAGTGAATGTGTGATAAAATAACGATGAACCAGTTATGAGAATTGTTTGATTTACTCTTTAAATATTTACTTGTTTTTTAAAAGTTTGAAATACTAGAAATAACTGACAAAATCAAATTGAAGCGCAATAGTGTAAAGTAGGGATGAATGCATCCAACATTCATGAAGATGGTAATGGTTTTCAATATCACACATTCACAGTAGAGTAGGGCAGGTGATAGAGTAGAGCATGCCAACTGTAGAGTGATAATGAATTTGACAATATTCACTCCCGTCTCGTTCTATTATAAATAGAACGAGCAATTTGTGTATTTATACCATGTTTATGATTTTTTATATTATATATTTACAAATATTTAGGCATGTTACTAGTTAATTTTATAAATTAAAAAAAATATTAAGATTTAAATCTTCTTGTTTGAAGCAAATTTGATATAAATTAAAAATTTCTAACTATTTGTTTGATGTACAAAACTTTCTTTCATTCAATAAATATGAATATATATATATATAAAATATTTTAAATCGATATAATAAAGATATCGAATCTGTTCAATAATTTACATATATAACAAATACAATTATATCGATTAATGTTATGATTGAATTATTAAAATATTTATCATACCATGGGCGAAGCCAGAACAATTTTTTAGGGGGCGAATGAAATTTTAATTTTTTATAGTCTATATATTTATAATTTTTGAAGAATTAAATCAAATTTTTATAATTTTAAAGGGACCAAAGTATAATTTTACCTTTATTAATGTAAAATTTTTAAAAAAAAATTTAAAAACATAAACATTAATTTTCTATTTTAAAAGGCCGAAGTCCCTACCAACTCTCTAAATTTACCTCTAAATCGTAAAAAAAAAATAAAATAACTTCAATTTTACACCGATATAAAAAATTTCCTCATTTAACATTACATGAATGTGAAAACTGAGGTTTTCTGAACTTCATTCATTAATTAATTAAATATTTTGTGTGCGGTCCGATGCATTATGGGATAGATAAGGTGATGGTCCCACCAATAGTGGACATGGCTGCACCATGATGTCTCCACCGGCTTAGCCATCTTTTTCGGGTCAATGGGTATGGAATTAGTGTAGTGGGTCGTGCCAGCCTTGCAAAATCAATTCCCCTTTAACACTCCCAACAATGACTCCATATTTTTGGTCAACTTGTTGCTTTGACAAAAATGTTTTACTTAAGGTCCTCCAAATTTTAACCTATTATATCTCTCTCTCTCTTTTTTTTTATCACTTTTAAATTCGTTTTATGATTTATGATAATTGTTCTTTATAGGGTTCGTGATTATTCATCTTAATAAATTTTCTTTTCAAAAGTGTAATATGTTCTACCAGTAGAGATACTCATGGACTAGACCTAATTCAGGTCGGATCTATATAAGGTATTTAGACCAATTCTTCAAGCCCAAGTTCGGCCCAGTCTAAGAAATGAGTTTACTTTTTTTTTTCTAAGTTTAACTCAATTTAAGAAAAATAAACCTAAACTCGACCCAACCAGCCCATATTTGATTTTTTTATGATTGATTTTTATTTGAATATATATATATATATATGTGTATATATATATAATGCACTAAATGTATTAAAAACCGACACCAGTATTTTTAATATTATTTTTATTGATACATGAATTAATATTTTTTTTAATTTTAAAATGTCATAACTGTAGATTTAATAGAAAGATTTTAATAGTCATAACAATTGAATCTAAATTTTTAAATACGAAAAGTAGAGATATTAAATTCCTAAAAATAAAAGTAAGGAACTAAATTCCAATGTACCAATTGCATAGAAACTTAAAGCATATTTTAACCTTCAAAAGTTTACCTTTTTTCTTTTTTTCTTTACATTATAGAAAAATAATTAAATTTCAATTTTAGTCCCTCTATTATGTTCAAATTAGATATTTAATTCTTATACTTTAATTTCTAACATAATTAGGTCTCTATATTTTATATTGTTATTAATTAGTCCAAATAGCTATTATCATTATCTTTTCGATTAATATGTTTTGTGGTTATATATTATTTGAAAGCAAATTTTAGATCCAAAATGTAGAAGGCTAAATTCTTGAAAATAAAAGTAGAGGGACTAAATTTCAAATATATGAAGTATGTAAGACTTAGAGTAAATTTAATTTTCAAAATTTTACTAAATAATTTGATACAAACAAATAATCAATCAATCAAACTCGAAGTATAAATGCACCATACTATAAATATATATAAAAGTTTGGACCTTCCTTGGATGAGATGTGGATCTGCCTTTTTTATTATTATTATTATTTTTACATTACATAAAAATGATTAAATTTTAATTTTAGCCTTTATGTTAAACTCAATTTTAAGATTATATAATAATAGTCAAATTTCAATTTTGATCCCTTTGTAACACCCAGATTTAAGATTCAGTCTTTATATTTTAACTTTTTGATATAATTTGGTACCTCAATTTTTACAATGTCATTGTTTAGCCTAAGTACTTTATTTTGATTAAAATGTTTATGCAACTTTTAAGAGTTATTAACACTACTAAAATTATTTCTTAAATTCAAGTCCGTTGCAATGCAATTTTTTGTTACATAGCTACTAAGTGCGTTTTTTTTAATTTCAAAATATAACGCCAGCAAATTTACAAAAAAAATTGATGGTGTAAACAATTGGATCTGAATTTTTAAATTTAAAAAATAGAGGAGCTAAATTTCTAAAAGTAAAAGTATGAATACTAAATTTTAAATATAAAAAAGAATAGAAAAACTTAAAGTATATGTAAAATAGAATGTCGATAATGGCAAGAAAAGAGAGAAAAATAGAACACGCAGATTTTACGTGGAAACCGTTTTGAGAAAAAATCACGGGCAGAGGAGAAGAAAATTCATTGTCAAATTCGAATGATCCAAGAGGAGAGACAACTACGTCTATTTATAGGTTTTTAAAATCATATTCTAATCAAAGTCAAATAGAAATAATGCAATAATGTTAAAACACCTTATTCTAATCAACATCAAATACAGAAAACATACTTCTATATGGGTTTCACTTGTGTAGTCTATCGACCCCAGCCTAGTATCTTGCTTATTGGATCTATTGGATCACATATCTTTAACGGTATATTTTAAATATTCAAATATTTACTCTATAATTTGATTTAAAAAATAATTAAATTTTTTTGAACATTTATCTCATTAGGTTCTTATCATATCCGTTCTTTTTGATATAATGTCTAGAACTACCCATAACCCCTCTCTAACCCTTAAATAAAAAGATAATATACTTTGGCGTACTCGAACCTACGTCTTCCTACACTGACAACAATACCAATACTTATCAAATTAAGACTCAATCGACGAAAAATAATTAATAATTAAGTCAACCCCAATTGTAGGAAGACTAATTTTTATTAAAAGACATACATTTTTTTTTCTTTTCAGATCATTATATGAAAGCATAAAGGTTTCATGTCGACAGTCTGAAAACAAAACCAGTTTTTCACCTCTATATATATATATATATATATATATATTGTATTTATTTTTCGCCTATATAAAAATTCAATAATATTGTATCTATAGCTTAAAAATCAACACAAAATCCCAACATACCAATTATTGCCTTTTATATATCTATAGCTAATATTTTTTAGTGCTTATATGAATCTGTATAAAATATTTACTGTTTTTGGAAGATTTCTTAAAAATATTCTTAAAATTTGTTTTTGATGTTTTTGATGGAAACAAATATATATTTGAGATTTATGATAAAGAGTTTAAATGTACTGAATTGATTACAAAATGATAAGGTGAAATTTAGTAAATAATGAATCTTAATGATGTTAAGGATTAAATTGTAAACTTTATGAAATTTATAATCGAAACAAGAGAAGTGATATGCATGAAATTTTTTTATGTGAAATAAGATATTATAATGAAAAAATAAATCAGGTGGCAATAGGGACTAAATTGAAAAATGTATAAAATTTTAAGTGTGAAACAATTTAAAATATGAACAAGGAAATTATGATAAAAGTTTAATGAATATGTTTATGAGATGATGAAATATGCATAAAGTATTGTAAAAGTGAAATTGTGAAAAAAAAATGAAAATTTTATGATGACAAGGACTAAATTGTTAAAATTGAGAAAATATGTGGATGAAATAATAGAAGTGAAATACATAGAAATTTGATATGTGAAACAAGATATTGAGATAAATTATGTGATTAAAGTGTAACGAGAAATAAAATTTATTCAATATGTTTAAGGATATCTTATGAGGGTAACACACTTATGAAAATGTCATTAGACAAGCACTGATCGAGTTGCTTTAGTAATAATATGCGATCAGGAAGAGCTCAGTCACGATACTATAGTAGAATGACTTCGTGACTAAATGAGTTTATAATTAATAGGCGAAAAACTGAAACTTAATTATAAATCATTGAAGCCCTAATTACATATGTTTAATCGGTCCCTCCACTAGCTCGTTGAAACCGGAAATGAATTACCGTCCTCCTCTAATTAATTGTGCCAAATTAATTATGAAAAATTAGTTGAATAAATTTTTATATATGTTAGTGACATGTCTTTAAAAACACACATTATACCATACTACCAAAAGTGGCATACCAACAAGCAAAATAAATAATAATATTCTTAATGTGTGTAGAATAACCTACTAGAAGAATTTGTTGAAACCTAACCCCAAAAAATAGAAAAAAAATTATAAAATATTAAAAAGTAATTCTAAGAAACTACTGAAAATTGATGGCACAAAATATAAAATATTGGAAATAACTTGTGAAGTATGTTGAATCACATATGTATATGTATGGAAATCACGAATTTAAAATACAGATGAAGATAATAAATTGTATATATTAAAATAAAATATGTAAAAATTTAATTTTGGTTTTGTGGTAAATTTAAACTTTTACCAGTCTAATTAGTATAGGTTTAAATCCCACCATACACGTATTTTAAAATACTCTCGAATAATATAAATAAATTTAAAAACTTTAACTCGTGACACCAATTCAATCAATTACTCGAGCCTCAAATTCAATACTAAAACTTGGTTTGTTGTTTTACCCCTAAAATTTTCTATGGAATTCAACCAAATCTCCATGGATACCTAAATTCACATAAATTTACTGCTTTATATCTGTCACCTAACCTTTTCCTTTTAATCTGCATTAACCCAAATTAAATTTAAGTATAAAAATATTAAAAATTAGAACAATTCATAGGGGCTAATTTAGAAAAAAAATAGAATGTATTAATTTATGAGGATTAAATATATATATATTTTTTATTTTTAAGAGATCAAAGTACAAATTTATCATATAAAAATTTATAATTTAATAATTATTAAAGGGGCTGAATTGAAATTTTCCATTTTCTTTTTGGTTTGAGGGTGGAGGTAAGGCTCTACCAACCTTTTTACACACCCTTGATAATCGAGACTATAAACGAGTAATCAAACTAAAACCCACATTTACATATGATAAGGCTTAAAAATCCGTACATATAATTGCACGTAATAGATCTCAAATTTGAATACCTCAAATTCAAAACCTCCGTCTTTATCAACGACATCAAAATTTAGTTGACAAATTTTGAAGAAATATATGTAATTGATATGTTGGGGATTTTGATGCTAAAATCATAAAGTTTGTATCCCAAATGATATCAAGTAAATGCATGTGAAACAGGCAAAAAAGATTAGTGATATAATTGGTGCTTTTCATATGTTTGATTTTCAAATATTTAATAATATTTTTAAAAAAATTATTAGAATCGAAAAATGGGTTTGAATAAAAAAATAAATCTATTTAAGATATGAGTCAGATTCGAGTTTTAATATTTAAAATTTGAGTTAATCTGACTCGTTATATTTTTAAGTTTATAATATGTTAGTTTTCTTTAGAAAATGTGATATGTACATCTTTCAACGGATTTGAATTAGTTACTTATAAATTATATGGACGAGTTTAGATAAACTTTAATGCTCATATTTTGGGTCGAGTCAAGTTCGAGCAACTATATATAATACTGATAGGAAAATAGTTAGTATCGTATTAGTAAACATATTATTTTCCTATTGGTATTGATGCATTTATTTGTTTTTTCATTTTTAAGCATTATTTATAAATTTAAATTTATTTGTTTTTGTATTGACCAGTACGACATATTTCGAATGTTATGAGTGGAATTTACTAAAAGTCCGAAACATATCAGTACGAGTAATACAAACTAAAATTTACACCAAAATCAGAAGTAAAGTGTTTTGATTTATTATCAAAGCGAATAGTACCGATACAAAATTGACTTCCTAAAATAATATCTTTCTTATCCGAATCTAAATTTGACCCGACCAAATTTTTTTAATTTAAATATGTAATTCAATTTTAATAGTGTATTTGATTTGTGAAAAAAAGTGATAAAATTTATAAAATTATAAGTTAAATTATTAAATATAAGCAAATTATAAAAATTTATTATAAATATATAAAAAGGCGGAGGAATTTATATTACAATTTTTTCTTTCATAAATGTTTATTTTCTTTCCGTGTCATGTGTTGAGTTCTCAAAAATTTTATAATATATATATATATATATATATATATATAAGATTTAATTTTTTTCATTTTTAAGTCAAATATTTTAGTATAAATAAAACGAATACTACCGATACAGAATTGACTTCCTTAATTAATAATTCTAAATTAAATATGATTCAACATAACAATTTTTAGTTAACTGCTATTGGCTTAAATCATTTACATGTGTTAGCATACCAAAACTTATTTAATATGTAATAATTTTTTTATAGATTCTGATTATATCTGTCTTTTTTTTTTTTTAACATAGTAATTAGAACTACCCATAATCTTACTCTAACCCATAAATAAGAGGATGATGCGCTTCAGTACGTTCGAATCCATATCTTCTTATATTAATAATAATGTTCATGTCAATCGAGCTAAGACTCAATCTGCTCGAAAAACAAACTCTTATATTATATTGTATTATATGAAGTTTTGATTACATTGGGTGTGGGGTTTCCATTTAGTCGCTTAAACCACGCCGTTGAATATCTTTGTCACCCTCCCCTAATTTCACACCACAAGAAACTACTAGAATCATATAAACAAATTATAAACTTGCCCATCATTCTTCAAACACAAATTGCTAATAATTTTTTATTACCCTAAAAAATCATAATTAAAACCATATAAAAATAAATTTAATCATCCTATCAGATTTTAATTTATATAAACAGATAATTTCTGGGTACAACGTAAAATATATCGTATTTTTAAGGAGAGAATTCGGATTCGAATTATAAAAATGATATTGTTAAGAAGAACAATCACGACCGCCGAAAGATTTAGTTTTGAATGGTGATTTAAATCGTGAAAATGATTTTGTTGGGAGGAATAATCATGACTACGGAAAGATCGATTTAATCTTCATGAATGGTAAAACGAACGTGAAACTGAATTCACCGTTAACACCCAAACATTTGAATCGATTATTGATGCGTTATAGTAGGTTGACAAGATTTAAACCCATGTCATCAGAATCAGGGGCGAAGTCAAAAAATTGGTTTAAGGGAACTTTGAAGATCAAAGTGCAATTTTACTATTATACTAATTTATAATTTCATAAACTTCAAAGGAACTAAATGAGATATTTACCATTTTTAAGGGTCAAAGACATAACCTTTTAACTTGTCCACAATAAGGTTCCCACCTTTTCAGTCATGAAAGACAATCTAAAATCCAAGAAATTAAGACAAAATCCACTTTTGAACTAAAAAAAAAAAGTAATCTGTCACCCATGAAACCTTCTATAAAAGCACAAAATCATTCATTTCAGTCCTCACCTAAGAAATCTCTCACCCTTGAAACCTTCTATAAAAACACAATCATTCATTTCACTCCTCACCCATCAAACCTTAAACATTTTTTTTTTCAAACAAAGAGAGAGTTCTCTTTCTTTTCTTTGTTTGAAAAACCCTAGTAATGGTGAAAATGGATGGGAATAACTTCATCTTCTTCCTCACTATATGTGTATTGAGTTGGAGAATGGAGTTATTGAAAGCTCAAATGGTGCCGGCGGTGTATGTGTTCGGAGATTCGTTGGTTGATGTCGGGAACAACAATTTTTTACCTGTTTCATTCGCTAAGGCAAATTTTCCACACAACGGTGTCGATTTTCCGACCCGAACACCAACCGGAAGGTTTTGTAATGGCAAAAATGCTGCTGATTTTCTTGGTAAGTAGCTTCTTCTTATTACTTTTCTAATTAAACTTCATCTTGTTGATTATATATATATATATATATATATATATATAACTGATAAATGAATGGTAGACATATTCGTATGGCATCATGCATTGCAGATTAATAGCTTCTTTATTGGGTTAATTTCACCAAACGTCCTCAAACTATTACATGAAACTTAGTTTGATATTTGAACTTTAAAACTTGAGTGAAACTAGAATATTATTTAAGGAGGCTAAAATTGAATTTTTTTTTTTTTTGGGGAAGGTATATTTTTACCATTATGTTTATTTGTAATTTCATAAAAATTTAAAGGGGTTAAAGGGACAATTTTGCCATGTTAATGGGGCAGACAATCTTGCCTTTGCCCCGGAATTGAATCTTCAAAATATTAGTATTGTATCAATTAGGTATTTTTCATTCGGCTTGGTCATTAGTTTAGGCATTAAATACTGGTCCAGATTCGACATGGAGCATATTTAACATATGTTGGTCAAACTATAAACACGTATTTATTTATTGTACGGATAATTTGGATCTAATGTGTTTCTAGAATGCTCCATAGTGGTCATTTAACACTCCAACTAATGACTAAACTAATGGAAAGATCTGATTAATACAAAACTGATACTTCAAGGGATTAAATTAAAATATTTTAAAATTTAAAAACCAATTTAATTATAACCATAATTTAAAGATGTTCGATGCAATTAACCCTTTTAACCTTCGTATCCAACTTCTGTTGCTAAATTCATGGCATTCACGTTTCTGTTTCTACATTTTTTTTTAATAAGACAGAAAAATATCGAAATTTCAAATAAATTAATGCTGACGTTTTGTTTGGGACACATGATAATGATATTAAACACAACGTGACAGAAATAAATTAAAACACGACATTAAAATGATATAAACAACATAAATACATAAATGTCTTAAAATATTTATTATTATTATAATTATAATACATAAATATAAAACACATTTGACATAATTGTAGTTATAAATATATATATAAATAGTCGAGTGAGCCTTAACTCGATTGGAATAAGTATTGTTGTCAATGCAGAAAGACGTGGGTTTGAATGCGCTGAAGCGCATTATCCGCCTATTTATCATAAGTTAAGGAAGGGTTATAAATAGTTCGTAGACATTGTTTTAAAAGAGTCACTCCCACTTTCTCCGTGCGTATAAATTATTAACGTGTTTATAGAATACAGAGAATTAATTATTGAGTTTTTTTCGAAAAATACCATAAAAATAAAAAAATATATAATTATAATTTATTTGTCCAAAAAATAAACATCAAATACATTTAATTATAACTATTTTCAGTCAAACAAATAAAATTGTGGAAGGTTCTTAAAATAAATAAATGAAGTTGTGGGGAATGAAATCTCAAATTTGACTTGTACTAGAATTTTGTGTTTACTGTACTGCACATTTATGTGTTTTAACATTTGATTTGTATGTAATTTTGGGCAGCTGACAAATTAGGGTTACCAAGTTCACCACCCTATCTTTCTTTGTCAACCAACAATATTACTTCCCACTTAACCGGTGTTAGCTTCGCCTCCGGCGGTGCCGGCATCTTCAACAGCACCGATCGTGTCTTTGTAAGTTGGAAAATCACATATTGATATATTTATTTTTATTTTTATATATATTTGTTGATGGATCGAGTTATTCACCCAAACTTAATGATTCATTGAAATTTGTAAGAATTTTTACAAAAATATTTGGCCGATTAAAAGTATGGGCCAAACTCATACTCAAATCTTAAAGACCCAAACTCGTCCTGATCCATTTTTAATTTTATAATAAATTATATTATATAATGTTATTTTTATATATTATATAATTTATAACACAAATTAAATATATAGAATATATAATACTATATTGTTACATTAAAAAGAAAAGTTAAGATATAAAAATTTAGTAAATAAAATGTTTTAATATTAAATAAAAATATATAAATATTTATTTTAAAAGAATAGTAAATTTTAGGATTAAATTAACCAATTAAAAATACAAATAAGTTTAGATAAAATTTCATATTTTTGAACAAATATAAATTTTATTAATATCAAAGGTCTTACCTAAATCCAGCTTTATCCATAAACACATCTACTTGTAAATAATGAACTAATTGGGCCTTTTTATTTGATGGGCCTAATTTCGTTGTGTTTGCTTACAAAATCATGAAGAATAGCTTGAAGCCCACACTGGGCTGTTGAAAACAAAAACTAGAAATGCGGTGAGCGTGGATCGAACACGCGACCTTCAGATCTTCAGTCTGACGCTCTCCCAACTGAGCTATCCCCGCTGACTGGTATTTTTATTTCTAAATGCTTTAATATTATAGGGTCAAGCAATACCACTGTCAGACCAAGTGGACGGTTTCATGTCGGTGAATAAAATCCTGATGAAGCTGGGAAGTTCTGCAGCACAAAATCACACGTCAAAATCTCTGTTCGCTTTTGTTATTGGGAGTAACGATCTCTTCGATTACTTTGGATCTTCAACTCTTAGAAAGCAGAACACCCCACAACAATATGTAGATTTGATGGTTGCCACCCTAAAACAACAACTCATGGTAACTTAACTACTTTCTTAAACCCTTTTACATTTGGATAATTTAAGCTTACCAATTAAATTTTGATTTGAAGTTTAAACTCAAATAATTTCAAATTATTTGTTCGAGTTTTGTTAAGTTGATTATTTAGAATTTCAATTGGACGAATTTGAGTTTATACAATTAACTCGAAGTTAGCTAAACTCAAATTTAAATTAATATATCTAATTTTCGGGTTTAAGTCAGAAGTTACATATCTACCTATATACATGGATTATGTGTGTGTTATTTTTATAACTTGATCTTAAATTTTACTATTTTGGCAGAGACTCTACGCAGTGGGTGCTCAGAGATTCTTTTTGGCTGGTGTAGGAGCCATAGGATGCATCCCGTTAGAAAGAGTTAAAAACAAAAACCATGGATGCAATGCAGAAAATAATTTTTGGGCTGTCAAGTACAATGATGGGCTAAAGGCAATGTTGAATGAACTAAAATCCGAGCTTCAAGGCTTCAACTACTCGTACTCTGATACTTATGCTACCATGCAAACCATCACCCAAAACGCATCTACTTACGGTACTAATTACCACCTTTATTTTATTATTATTATTTTTTAAAATTATCTAGTCTTGCTATAGATTTAGGAGCAAATTAATATTTTTTTACTATAAAAATGAAGAATTTAATCACTGTCCATTTCATTTTGAAATAAATAGGTAAAATTGTAAATGATGATAAAGTCAATATTAACAAATACTTAATTATCGTGTTTTAGAATGGAGTTTAAATTATATTAGAATGATTTCTAAAAATTCACTTTTTATGCATCTAATAAAAAATGTTTCAAAAGACATTAGAACAATTCTCCTCAATAATATTTTAATTTTAATTAGTATTGATTGATTAAATATAATTTTAACAAATAATAATAGTAATCTAAGGTTCATGATTTATGTCACGGTGGGCTAAAATTTAGAAGATTTATAATTTTAAGGAAAATGAATAGAGTAAGATTTAGGGTTTAAAGAGGGTTTAGGGTTTTAAATTTTTATATAAAAATAGATTAGAATTCTTTATTTTTAGAGTTAAAAACATATATTATATTTTTCATGCACTCTAAAAAAATATAATGTGCTATGTTATTATTGATTGCTTAAAAAGTGATTTTTAGGTGAATTATTTAATCTCATTTTAAAACAAAACAAGTAATTTTTAACATTCAAATTCACCATCTAAAATTCTACTTATTTGCTTCAAAATTAACTATAGAGAAACTAAATAGCTAGTTTTTATAATAAAGAGATTAATTTGCTCTTCAATCTATAGGACAAAGATCAATTAGGTATTTAACCTTCTTTTTTTTTTTGTCTTCATTGTCTTTTTTTTTTTAAGGAAAAAAATAATAGAATAGAGAAGAGTTTACCATTTTATTTGCCATTTTTGAGCAGGGTTCAATGAGATAGAAGCTGCTTGTTGTGGACTTGGTGAATTGAGAGCTAGAGTTCCTTGTTTACCGCTTGCAACACAATGTTCCAATAGGACAGACCATATGTTTTGGGACTTGTATCATCCAACCGAGGCAACCACTCGCATTGTTGTGGATACTCTTTTTGATGGTTCCTCTCCATATTGTGTTCCAATCAATGTTCGGCAGCTAGTTTCGGGTTAACTCTGCTTGCTATAAAAATAATATAACATGTGTAAGTGTGAAATAAGAGTATATGTTTAATACAAATATATAATTGATTATTTGTTCGATATAAATGTTGAGCACTGATATTTTTTTTCTTGAGAAAAAAAATAAAAAGGTGTATCAACATAATATTAGGAAAAAAATGGCATAGCAAATAAATTTTATCCAATGAAATTGTGTTGAACAGAATGCTGTGTTATTTGTAGTAAAAATAAAATTAAAAATACAATGTGATGATAATGAAATAACCTATCAACTAAAATTGCTTAAGGTGTTTATTGTTTTCTTTATATGATGTATTGGTTTGAGAATACAGGTTGTTTTCATAAACAACTATGTATGCAATATTTATATTCGACAAATACTTAGATATGAGTAAAGTATATGATCCTTTATTATATAAAAAATTAATAAAATGCATATATTTGTGTATGAAGCACAAATACTTGTATAAAGAGAGTGTAAAAGTGTCGGACACGACTCTGACATGGCAAAATAAGTGTATCTTTAGATATCTATGTTCGACAAATATTCAAATATAGGTAAAGTATCTGATCCTTAGATATATAAAAACCTAACAAAATACATATACTCATGTATGAAAATTGACACATAAAAGCCCATCAAGAGATTTTTTTTTCCTTCTACTTCTAAATTCAGAATCAACAATGAGTAACTTTGTTCTAATGGATGTTCAATTGATAAGTATAAATAACTTTTTTATATTATATTATTATATAAAAAATTTAATATTCTAACTTTTTGGAAACTTCGATATTTCTGTTTTCATGTCGTGTTATATCTGTATTACGTATTCAGACTACCAAAGAGCCAAAATGTAAAATGTATCAAAACTGAAGAATATACAGGCCAGTGCAAGGACATACCTTTCATGATTTAGAATTAAAGTATTCATATATCTTGGAAGAAGGCATTGAGGTCACCCTTAAGTAAATCATAGGCCAACATCTTGTCAACTGCAGTCTGAATTTAGGCCCAATCAATGAGACAGAATGAATGAATAAAAACATGAAATAAACAATAGGATAGTCTTATATATTTTTTTTTTAAGTCGTGAAAGTAGAACCTTATATTGCTGGTCTTTGGCTGATATTTTCTCATTGCATAGTCGTTCCACGTTTTTATTATTTTCAATAGCATCCAAGATTAATGTTGCTCTGTTAATTACTTCATCTGGGACACCTACATGATGAATAGAGGAATCATGCAATTCCTTCATGACCAATAATTTTAGGTTTTTAGATTCATTTGGCTTTCAAAAATTTGTATGTGGTTAAAGTATCAAAGCATTGTTGGTCAGAATAGCAATTTAGTCTCGTACAACGCTGTTACATTCGGGTGTAGGTGTCACCGATATGTATCCTACAAAAATATCATTAGATTTTTAAATTTTTTTTCATGTATTTAATTTTTTTTCTTAAAATCATATCCCTACATCAGTATATCTAATTTAAGTATCAGATATGAATACTTAAAAAAAATAAAAAGTCCAAATAATAAAGCTATACTACAGAACATTTGATGTTGGTGCAAGCAAATAAAATTGATAATGGTGTATATGAAAAATCGTCTATTGACTTATAATTTATCAGAGTCCACGTCAGCATTTAGACGATCTTCAGTGAGCACTTTTAACAAATTTACTATGACATACTTTAAACTTGTCCTTTTTTTAATTTAAATTTTGGTTTTTGTATTTTTATTTCTAAAAATTTAGTATCTCTATTTTTTAATTTTTAAAATTCAGGTTCAACTATTAATATTATTAAATTTTTTATTAAATTGAGATTAATTACATTATTTTTTTACTTACATGGCTACCAAGTGGGTATTTTTATTTATTTCAAAATATCATAGCAACAAATTTAATAAAAAAAATTTAACAGTGTTAACAATTGAACCTGAATTTTGAAATCTAAAAAGTAGACGGACTAAATTCTTAAAAATAAAAATAAATAGACTAAATTTTTAAATTTTTAAAAAGTACAAAGACTTATGACATTTTAATCATAATTATATCACTCATTTCTATCATAGGACTTGATTGCACATTTTATCGTAATTAAAAGGCATAACGACTTATTTGGTCTTCCAACTTCACAAAAAAACTCATTTTAACCCTTATTTAATTTTTCATTTCTAGCCATTAAATTTGTATTATTTGTCAAATCATCCCAAAATGGATTGAAAAGTTAATACCTGTTAACTTTGTAGATGTGATATTCACATATATGTCATGTCAACAATTAATTAATTATTTAAAAATTAAAAAAATATTTTTATATTTTTTGTAATTTTTATACAATTTTAATAATGTTAATAATTAATTTAATAATTTTTATAATTTTTTATTTTTGAAAATTTAAATTAATTAATTGATAATGTAGTACTCATGTGGCAATCTATATATATGACACATCAACAAAGTTAACATACGTTAACTTTTCTATCTATTATGGGGTAATTTTATAAATAACGTAACTTCAAAGACTAAAAGAGATAAAAAATTGTATAGAGGGCTAAAAGAAATTTTTTGTAAAGTTGAAAGGTCAAATAAGTCATTATGACTAAGTAAAAAACTGGCTAGATGCTTTAACTATCTCTATGCATACAGGGATGAAAGCAGCAAACTCAGTTTTAGGAGATTCGAAACATACCTGCTAGTAATGCACAATGTAGCCCTGCAGGAAATATGAAGTAATTCATACGATTTTCAGTTAAGATTTCTATCATGAATCCCCAAGTTATATAAACTAAAAATAATAGAGAAAAAAAAAATCACCATAGCTCAGAGCTGCGTGTCCGGGAACTAACCTGCAAGAATGCATATGCAATTGTTGTCTTGATTATTAAATTAAACTATATGTAAAGTATAAAGACAATGGAATTAATAGGTCTGACTCAAAAACTGCAAATATGAAATTATATATGATACATCTAGGTGGTTCGATACAATGTATATTAACACACCAAATCAGCTAGGTTGGTCTTTGGTAACAATTAAGACCAGGCAAAGGGTTATTATACCATTTGGTACATGAGTTTGACTTTAAGGTTTAATTTAGTATATGAGTTTGGCTTCAATGTTTAATTTGATACTTAGACTAAACGATATTATGTGCCTCAATGAATATTTGACAAATGTTTTCTAGTAAAAAAAAAATATATATAGAAGTATCAAATTGAAAAAACTCAGGTACCAAATTGAACATTAAAGCTAAACTCAAGTGTTAAATTGGGACAAAAAATAAACCGGTACCAATTGAACATTGAAACCAAACTCAGGGAATATTAACCCTTAGACAAACACTAGCAAGAAATCTGTAAGGGTCGTAGGTTGTCATCTCCTCCTTTCTGAGCTATTAGATGGTATAAAGTTATAGTATCAATGGAAGATTTTAACATGTTACTGTGGTTCCAGTAACGTGATATAAACGCAACAGAACTGTACCGGTACAGAAAGATGATGTCTTCAACATTTGTAGAGTTCTCGTCAGGCCGTAGCACACTCATAGTGTAAAAGTTGATTTTCTCAGACTGAAAATGATTGTAGAATGGAGAAGTTTAAGTAAAAATAAAGGTAAAAGGCCAATGTTCTTTTCTTTTCTCTAGCTGAATATGCCATTTAATTGTGCAGCAAGTATGCAATAATGTGTACCTTTGGTAAGCAACTTTCATTAAATAACTCAGTCAAGTGAGTGCACACCAGAACCTGCAAATACAATATTACCTCATAATCCCAATAATTTACTGATAACTATTATAGTAAATACACAGCCAATCATTCACTATGCAGTCTGTTTTTTGCTTAAATCCTTTCATAACTTCGTTAACCACCGTAAATGTTATGTTTCATTAAATCTACAGCCAAGTAATGTGTATGCCTCCCTGAGTTTGGAAAAATGTAGTAAATGAGAAAGCCAAGTAATTAAACAGGCTAAGAAAAACACTTTGCAGTTTTAGTGCTTAGCTCCAGATGAGAGTACACCGATGTTACCCAAACTCAAGGGTGAATGTTGATATAAATATGCTTAACTTTTTCTTCAAGTTTTTCTATATGTTTTAAAGATATTACTTTTATAACTGTTGAGGGGAGATCAGACTTGCTCTAAGAGAAAACTTCGAAGTGTAATCCATTGGAAGCTGAAGGACCACTTAACGGTGGAGGTATTGTGCTCGGGATGTCTGTGTTTGGTTTAATGCCCAGGTTTTATCTCCGGACTCTGCAGAGAGACCTTGATGGTGGGTTCATGAAATGGAAGCGCCTTGCCCGCCAAGGAAATGTGAGCATTTGGCCTTGGTGGGGTTCGAAACCATGCCCTTGTATGGCATTAGTGGGTCAGAATGGTACCACTTGAGCTAGCCCACCGAGGCCAAATGCTCACATTTCCTTGGTAGGTAAGGTGCTCTCATTTAGTGAACTTGTTGAGGGCTCTCCACGGAGTTGAGAGACAAAATGGGATAAAATCGACCACAAATACTCTAGGCACAATACCTCCATCGTTGAGGGGTCCGTCGGCTCTCAATGGACGACACTTAGAAGACTTCTCTTAGAGAAAGTCTGACTTCACCTCAACAATAACCATGTTCAATTACATACTAGAGAAGGATACTTTAGGAGTGATGAAGAGTCAGGGTAACATAGGGCTACTCCACATCACAGAAAAACAAGTATAGACTGAAAATGGTTACATTAACATCCAGAAACTAGTAGATAGTAATAATTCTGACTATAGTAAGTTAGAGCTAATGTGCACCCATCAGATTATAATAATAGGCGGTAATTTGGTGGGAGGAAGGGTAGATCAGAAAACCTTCGGTGGAACATCTAAATTGGCGAAGTGCTTTATGGTCCCACCAAGAAGACCAATGCCATCTAAATTACAAATTGATAGGATAACTCAGTGAATATATTTGTAGTACTGCAAAACGAGACATTAAATATCTTGTGATAAGGTTAAAGGGAAGATACCAACCTTCTGTCAGGGTTCCTTTACCAAATTCATCCAGCAAACATAAAGATCTTGAAGTTGCCTGCCTGTAAAAGTTTTCAACGTCATGCACAAAGCAATTTCTATAATATCTGAATTCGTATTTACAAATAAGCTTTAAAATCCAAGTCGATTTATTATCAGCATTAAATCTGAATTCGAATTAAATAAATTGTATGCAGCATATCCAAATATGCTAAATAACTGAATTTAGTAAGTCAAAATTTAAAGTACAAATTTTAGAAGTAAAGCGAATAATCAATTAGGATATTTGAATTTGAATCCCTTACCCACAAAAGTAAAGGGGATCCAAATAATGAATATCCGAACTCATTATTTGAAAAAGTAAAACGGATTTGAATAATGAATATCCATGGTTAATATTTGCATTCACTCTGAATCTACTGCAAATAGTAACTAAAATATCCAAATCTGAATCTGCAAAATGCAAATCAAATATCCAAAATCCGCACTATCTATTACCATCCCTAATCACGACATGCCATTCCATGAGAAACTACGGAGCCATCATTATCATTCTAATCTGGTATACCTTAGCATCATTCCCACTTGATGTAGATCTATCATAAATGTGGACTGTTCTGCAGTCATAAGCTTGCCTCCCATTGCACAGAATATCCTATGAAAATGGGAAACATGGTTGACTGTGACCGACTGGATAAGTACTAATAGAGATTTGCAATTTTAATTTTAAGAATTAGCAACAAGCGCATCACATACCTATCAGTCAATCCAACTGTTGCAGCATCAGCAGGTACAAAACTTCCAATATGAGAAAGGAAAACAATTAAAGCCACCTAGGAAAACCATAATTTAGTATGTGCAATTTATTTGAAACCTTTTTAAATGGATGATTATGTAGGCTATTAAAGTAGTTATTTTCTAAGAATCATGGACTTAACATTTCAAATTAATATTCCGATAAAGAAATAAATGCTGTACGGACAGCCAACAAAGAGGAGAAATAAGTTCTGTTAGTACTGTCATGTTATACAGGAGGAAAACAAAAATATAATCAATCTATTTTTCACCAATCACCTATTTAAGGACAAACAAATTTGATAACGTTTTCTAACACAATCATATTGGAGATCAAAAGGAATCTCATAGAAACAAGTAAAAACATAGAAAAATCCATCAAAACTTAGCAAATATGCGCAGACAAGCACGTGCTTCATACAAATATGCTTCTACTAGAAAAGTACACCAGACTGACCTGCTTTATGTAGATGCTTTTCCCTGAATAATTAGGACCAGTGATGATATGAATCCTTCCTGAAAATAACAGAACCTTGTAGATTTCGACAAAACCACTTCATAATGAAATATTTGGAACAGGCTTTTTGTGATTAATTGATTCAATGTTTTATCCTGAGATTTTTACATGTTACAGTTGAACTTTTAACTCAATTTACCTTCATCAAGAATCTTTGTGTCATTGGGGATAAATGTATCCACTGTCATTTCCTGCAAAACATGCCTGTAGCACAAGTCTAAAGTTGTTAGTTCTTGTTGGAAAAAGAAAGAAAAACATCATTAATTCTAATAATAAGATCTCCTAAGAGGTTTTCTAAATGAAAAAAGTGTGAAATTGTAAGTAGGCTCGTTCCTTCCATTTTGTATATCAAGAATGGTCTCCATGGTTAAAGTAGGCCTCACATAATTGTTCTGGCGAGCAACCATTGCCAACGACAAAAAGCTAAGATCAACATGAAAGATATTATGGTTAGTATAGTTACCTCAGACACATTCATTTTTACAGAGAGAAGAAAATGTGAAATAGAAATAAAGTGAACTTTTTATAATTCTTACCAGTCAAGTTCAGACACAAAGTTCACAGCCTTATGCAGTTGTGTTGAGAATGTTAGTACACGTAAGACCAAGTCTCTGATAATCGCCCTCTCCATATCTTCATTAATGAATTTAAGAAGTAATTTGTTAGACGTCAAATAATTATAATATAATTATATCTCTCTCTCAACGAGTCTAAGGTCTGGAGTTCACTTTGACGAGTTCCACTTGTTCACTATAGGTCATTTGCGTGGAAGAAGCACGTGGAAAAGCCCCGCTAAGTCAAACAATTTCCCTACAGATCGTCCAGTGACTCGATCCACAACTACGGACCGTAACATAATTTTACAAAGAAATTCGCTACTAAGTAATTACGCTATCTTTCACTAGCTAACAGCAGCATGGTTGGGAAATAGCTTGTTGAGATGGGTTGCAAGATGAAACTTGTAAAACACACGAGGCATTAACTACTTAAAAGTAAATTAGAAAGCGTACCTAGAACTTTATGATAAATGTCTCCAAGAAGGCTATCCAATTCTCGTGTCTTTGCCGTACGATAAAAGAATCTCTTTGTTTCCCCATCAGCATCAGAGAACTGAGTTTTCGCAGAATATTCTCTGATTAGATGCGATATACATGGGAATAACATTCGCATTCATTTAAATCTAATTCATATATCAACTCAGTTTGCCTTGAAAATTTAATGTTAGAAAATTACGAATTTAGGAAGCCATATGATGCATGCATCAACTTACTGAAAATTCAAGATCTTGAATTTTTGATTGTGTGATTTCATCGGGTTGTTCTTCAAAAAAACACATCAAGTATCCTAGACAGACAAACAAAGATTATCATGCTAAATGTTAATTAAGATGTACTTCAAGTAGATTAAGATTGTGTTTAATATCACAGTAAATACGTTGACACATGGATATGGTGAAGAGACACAGAACAACCTATTTGATGTATATACACAATACAAGGAGAAAACTTCTCTTTGCATAAATGAGGAAGTTGCTTGAGCTCTAATGATGAAACCTGTGAAGATGCTAAATAATGTAAATAACTCTGTAGAAAACCTCAAATGGTACTTTGAATTCATCATATGGTACTTTGAATTCATCATAAATGCTTTATACTCTAATAAGCACCTCTTCTAGAAATTCGGGCAATTCCTCGTATATTTGTCTCAGCTCATCCAACTGCGCACAGATGGAAATAAACACTAAGGTTGGAAGTTTTATGTAAGGACACAAACTTTCCTAGAAAAAACATGCTGTCCTCATCACAGAAAAATCAGAATTTATGTCCAACCTCATCACAGAAACCCTCTTTCACTAGTGTCTCATAACCCTTCTCTTTCCTTCTGTTTACATCAATAACACCAATGACCTATAACACAGAATGTGTCAGTTTAAAGAAGAAAGTTATAAGGCAGGCAACAGGAAAACTCAGCATTGTTCTACTGACTCTATTCTTCCTATTTAAAGGTCACTGAAATGAGAAATAGAACCAAATCTACATGAAGCAAAATAAGAGACACGAGGAGAAAAAGAAAGTAGCATAGTCGGTTATTAGTTCCTATTTCCACACTATATTCTCAGTTTTAAAGCATCTCCTTGTTAAACCTCATAAAGAATTTAATTGGGATATGTCTAAACCAAGCAGCAATTTTTAGCATCGGCCTGTCAATGAATATTAAAAGTGAAAATGACTAACCAATTCATAGACATATGCCAGCTCTGCGGTGAGGCATGAACTAGCCTGGAGAAAAGATCAGATAGATAAATATTTCACATCCAACCTAATCGAAAGAGGACATTCATGAATAACAAGTTTGATACCTTAGCAACAATGTCTACGTTCAAGCACTCCATATGCTCTCTAAGGTTTTCAGAAATACCTACTTCAAATATCTTGTTCACATGCAAGAGCGAACAGACACTCTACAAGAAAACAAAGAAGGTTTGAAAAATTAAGTTAAACTGTGCAGCATAAATCTAAAAGAACTCCATGCTTTTTGTGAGATAATTCTTTCAGGACAAAATTAAACCACTAACTGAAATGACTCCTGAAACCGAGAACAATTTGCTCCATGTTTTTCCCTACAGTTCATGTTTCTCAAACTCAAATGCTGTCTGCAGCCACATTTCTCAAATTAAAATTGAATCACTAACTGAAATGACTCCTGAAATTGAGAACCATTTGCTCCACATTTCTTCATACAGTTATGTTTCTCAAACTCAAAAGTTGTATGTAGCTAAGGAAACAATAAATTCTAATTAAACTGAAATCATTAAAATAGTCCTCAAGTATTGATGTTATATCTAGATGATCATCTTACCAAGAACGGATCTATAACTTGATATATATCAATTGACAGACAAGAGAATCAAATGACAGCATGGCAATGTTAATATACAATACCTTTAGAAAAGCAATCCAGTCACTACTTGTAAACATAGAGCTTGGTGAGTTGAATTTCTTCCACACGAAAAGAAAATAAAAATCCATTAGAAAAATAAATTGGCTGAGTTAGCATCAAAAGGTATTTCATTTCAGAAAAGCAAAAATATGAAAAACTTTGAGGAAAAAAGTTGTACTTAATGCAACATAATCACTTCATTTTTCCACGTGTAGGAATTGTAAGTGAACCATAAAAAACATTAAACTGTAGTGGTCATACCTTTAGTAGGTGAGGGACATCCTTCATGGATTTCAGAGTTTCACATAGAGAAACCATCAGTTCTTCGGAAGAAAGAAAGAATGATATCTTAATCCTGTTAAAGGCTATGAGTTTCGATAATAACAGATTAAGATTATAGCTGGAAGACCAAATATAGGATTCCTCACGATAGTGAAGGTTCTGATATTATGTGTTTGAAATGCCACCATAATGAAATTTTTATTCAGGAAATGCAAGCACTTTCTAGATATGATTGAAGAATAAAGGGATACGACATTGAGACGATTGTTCAAGTTTTCCAGGTCTAGTATTGGCCTGAGGAACCAGTTTCTATAGCAAAGAAAACCATTGTCCAAGTGTTTGGATTAGATTAGATATAATATAAGCAGCAATAATTTAACAGATTTCTCGAGTTCGATCGAGTACCTCAAAAGACGTCTCCCCATTGGTGTCACACACTGAGTTTAAAGAGAAAGTGAATTATTCCACTGTGAGAAAAGATACAATAATATGAAAATTAAAGTAGCTTTACAAACCTTGTTCATGATTCCAAACACCGAGAACCTAAAAAGAAAGGAAACTGTTAGAGATATGGTCAGGTTAAAACATCTGAAAGTATACCCAGAAAGAACTTATACTTGCAGTATAATGGATGTAATTACCCTTCTTTTGCTCTACCAATTCCCATATGACTCGGATGTTTATCTACTTGAAAGATCTGCAATGCCTCATGTGCTGCAGCATCAAGCTTAAGAAACTTGTCCCTATTTTTTAGTTGTCAAGGAATGCAATATTGAGTTCTGGTTTCTAAATCTATTGTTATTTTTCCAAATAGAACGTAAATTTTGACTTGAAAAATCAGAAGAACAGATGCTGTGAGCATTGTGATCAATTCATATAAAATGATACAATGAAATTTCTGTAACAGAATCGATTGTAATTGAAGCAGTCCTAGACTCCATTTGCTCAAGGGTATCTACAATCCTTTCATTCTCTAATATAGCAAGAAGGCCCCCACTTACACGAACTTGGATATCACTTCCCATGTCCATCATAGAACTTAGCTGCAATAGTTTAAAAGGCAATAAGAGCATGCATATATCAACAGAACTGATATTATGCTCACTAGAGTGTCCTTACTGCAATGAGAAAAGAATACTGGGATTGACAACCCCAAAAGAGGAGGATCAAACACGCCAGTAGAGGTTATATACTAAAAAACCTTTTTTCTTTAATTTCTTAATGTCAGGATGCTGTTAAGAACACATCTCATTTCTTCAAAGATTGAAACAGAGAAGCAGAACATTGCCTTGTTTTCTCATCGTGTTTAGTTCTAAACTATTTACATTAATATACTAATTATGAATGAAGTAGTATTTTCATAATATTCCACAGCAACCTCGAAACTTCCACATCATTATGTTATAAAAATATTTACAAATTACTTAAAAATCTTTAACCATGACTAAACGCTGAAATTATGTAAACTTAGTGCAAATGAAATTATTATTAGATATTACAGCTAATGGAGTATCCTGGTTAAGAGATTATGTTATCAAAGACAGGTGGCGTTAATAATCATATGTGAAAGGGGGGGGGGGTCATATTTTGATGACTTACATAGCAAATTCTCTCCTTGATGTTTAATCCATCATCCATTCCTGTTACTCGAAGGTATATCAACCTATAAAAGGCAAATAAGAAACCAGAAAAAAAAAAGGTGAGAAGAAATATCAATGACTAAAGCTGGAATCGAAGAATATCATTTTAGGTATGAATGATAAGATTATCATTTCAGGAAAGCAAAATAAAATGAATCAAGCTACTGTATAAAATGAGTAAGTAGGGTACTAAAGTTAGTCCTATGTGAAAAAGTTCACAATAAGAACTAATGTCCTGAGTGAATATAAATTCTTCCAATCAATCCATAACAACAGCAGATATGAAGCATGTACGTGCATATTACAATATTAGTTAGTTGACTTCTTCCAAATACTGGAACGAACCATTTACAACATCTCCCATAAGTTTGTTGCTATGCTTCATATGAAAGAATGATGGAGGAGCTTTCCAGTCAAGCATCCAATGAATGTTAACCATATGATCAAGTATCTTTAGGGAGATTGATTAAAAGAATCTTGGGCTTCTGTTGCTGCTGTAGAGGGCTGGGATTGGGTGTAGTATTTTGAGATTACCAATGACATAAAAATGAACCCCAAGTTAAGTGCTTTAGTTTATAAATTTAGTTATCCTAGCAGTTCATTTATGCTATCCATTTGTACCTGTGCCATGCTTGTTCGTAAGTGAATATAGAACTTTTAACAAGCTTCACTGTGGGAGTCTCTGTCATCCCATCTGCATCATTTTAGAGAGTAAATAAAGTTCACAAGCTAATAAGAAAGTTTATATAACAACCAAACCAAGAGAAGTTACCACTTCGTTGTAAAGCTGACAGAAAGGTTTCCTCAGTTTTTGTACTTGTATATATAATCACCGGCTTGGCTTGATATTTCACTGAAATTGAGCAAAACAAAGAAAAACAGATATGATCAATTGGAAGTTAAAAACAGACTAAACGAATAAAACAAATCTGAAGCCATAGCAAATGGGAGAAAAGATTATGGGGCAAGCAATGATAGTTCTAATTAATTTGAACTTTTCCTCAAAAGCCAGTTCCTTTCATAGACATGAACTCATACCAAGTTCAATCACTGGGAAGTCTGAGCTACCATCATCCCAAACTTCAAGTACATTAAGCTGACGAATGCTGGAATCGTAGTAAGAAATTCCAATTCTGCACAACAGAGTTAGAAAAACGAAAAAAAAAAAATCTCCCAGTTGATACCTTACACCATAATCAACAGCTTTAACGAAATCTACCTCCGCTACTTTCTTAATTTCATGTTTGCACTTACTTCTCGGTACTTGTTAAAACTTTCCTTTTCCTTTTCTACATTTTAAAGGCACAATAAGGAAATGGAAAATAACTCGAAATCAAAGATAAAGCTCACCGATGTCCCTGGTGAATGCAAGCCATGTAGACCTGCATAATATAGATCCATCCAAACAGGTACATTAGCAAGAAAATTAATCGTAACAGCTTTACGCGGAACAAAACTTTCCTAGGATCAAAACAAACTTAAAACTTAAAAGGTAACATTATCTATGATCAAACAAATGTCAATAATTAGTATGAATAGAATTTTACATTAAAACAAACGCGGTTGCATGATTTGAATGTTTAGGAATTTTTTTGAATTAAGCAAATGGATTAATGAATAATCGAAGATTGAGGTGTTAAAAAGTCGTTTGGAATATACATCTGATTCAACTCTGTTTGGATCATTGGAAAATGCAATGGAAATTATAAAATCAAAACAATGAAAGCCAAAATCAAACAAACTTCAAAAATATACTGCAACAAAAGAAAAGCCAAATAGAGAACTTTTAAAACTTGAACGTTGAGTGTTTCGGTTTTTTTTTCTTTGAAAAACGAATCAAACAAGCGAGAAATTCATTTCAAGTTCTTTTTGCATTGTTTTTTTCTTTCTTTCTTATCCTCAGATTTTCGCAGCAACCAAACAGATCTTACAGAAAAAAGAAAAAGAAAAAAAAAAGAAAAAATCGCAGGCATTTTAAGCTTGGAAATCAAATAGACCTGAGGGAGGGCTTCGGTTTCATCCATGTCTTCATCCATTGTTTGGGCGCTTAAATTTGATCACTAATTAATGAGAAAAAAGAGAGGGAATTTTTGTTCTTTTATAGTACAGCCTCGAATATCCTTTGAGATTGAGCGGGATATTCAACGGTCTAGTTCTTTAATTGAAGTAACAAAAAATGGTTAAAATATGCTATTAGTCCCTGTACTTATCCAAAATTTGAGATTTAGTTCCTGTACTTTAAAAGTTAAAATTTCAATCCTTCTACTTTTTCAATTTAAAAATTCTAGCCCAATCATTGTTTTTGTTTGTAATTTTTTTAAAAATTTATCAACTTAACATATTTATTTCTTGTCAATCATATGCAACGTCATATCAGAGTAGTCTAATTAACATATCAAGTTGACAAATTTTGACGAAAATTACTAACAATATCAATGATTAGATTGAGATTTTAAATTAAAAAAATAAGAAGACTTAATTTTAAAATTTTTAAGTATATGGACTAAATTTCAAACTTTGTCCAAATATAGAGACTAATAGCATATTTAAATAGAAAAAAACTTATACTTAACACTTATTTTTAAAAAAAGTATAAAATATAAAATATACATTTAAAAATTTTAAATAATTGATGGTTTTATTTTTTATTCATACTTATTTTGTAAAAAGAATATAAAATGTAAATATACATATAAATTTTTATATTATTTGTGGTTTTATTTATTTATTTATTAGTTAGATAAAATGTCAAAAAGAAATCGATTGAGTCTTTAACTCGATTGGCATTAGTATTATTGTCAGTGTAAAAGAATATGAGTTTAAACATACTGAAGTGTGTTTATTATTTTTTTATGAAAGTTTTGGGATCTTCAAAGATAGAAGATAAAAGGTGATATCATATTATTATTAGCAGAAAAAAGAGACGAGAGATGATAAAAAAAAAATCCTTAATCTTATTAGGGGCGAATCTAGGGGGTTGGCAGGGGCCCAGCCCCCTTAAAATGTAAAATTATTATTTAGTCTCTTGAAATTTTTAAAAAATTTTAAATTAATAAAAGTAAAATTACACTTTGACTTCCTTAAAATTATAAAAATTCAATTTAATCTTTTAAAAATTATAAAAATATAGACTATAAAAAATTAAAATTTCGTCCGGCCCTACAAAATTATTCTAGCTTCACCCATGAATCGTATCAAAGTCTCTTATTAATTCCATATTATTGTTCTGAATGAACCAGATTCGATTATGAGTTCTTCTCCTCTTCACTATTTATGCCTGAGAATGTGTTCAAGGTCCAATGCTTCTTCAAAGTTCAAGCTTTATTTTCCTCAAAAGGGTCTTATTGATACTAATTTGTCTAAAAAAATATTTTTAGACGTGTTTTAGTTGCTAGTCTTGTTTTCCAAGTTGTTGCCCCATTCAACAATCTTAAAAGAGAGTCAAAGTCTTTAAGTTGAATTCTTGAAGGACATTTTTTAAGTGTAAAACTTGTTCAAATGAATTCTATCAAATAAAATTCTACAATGATTTTACTTAAAAGGGTTTTTTTGAATAAGCGTGTGTTTGCTTACTATTAGTATAAAAATAGTAGTAATGATAAAATTAGATACTATAACAATATTGTAACGTTAGACCAAAAGAAACTAAACACACTACACGGAAAATAAACATTCATCCAAAGAAGCCTTTAAAATAAACAAAAGCCTCATTTCGTTATTTTTGTTATTATTATTTAAATTTTAAGAAAATATTGGCTTAATATTTGATAACATTGATTAATACATCTTCTCTTATTAAGTTTAAGAAATTTAAAATAATATTAATATAATTAGATAAATATTTATTATACTATTAATGAAGTTTTTAGACTCTATAAGAAAATTGAGAAATATCGTGTAAGGATATAATAAAATATTAAAAATAATAGATATTTAAAAAAAATATTTTTTAATTTCTAAAGCTATTTATGAAATAAAAAAATGTACACTGTCAATAGACTAAATATTTACCCAATTAATTATTTTTAACTAGTTTTTTTATTATATAAAGGGTAAATTACACTGCAAGTCCCATAATTATCCATTTGTTTTTCATTGAGTTCTGTTAAGTGTTTTACGGAAGGGTTAGTGACTTCACTTATGAAAGCACCTCCTTTGTTCCTAACAACCAGTCCATAGCTGGCTCGCTGCATGTTTTCGCTAAAAGCAGTGTCGATGTTACACTTGATACAGCCAACTTGTGGCCGAGACCAGCTAACAACGGGAGCAGCGACTGCTTGAGCAGTAGCAGGCCGCACTTGTTGGTAGGTCGATGCCCGAAAGAAGCAGCAAAAGCCGAAGCCACTGTAGATGTGTCTGCATGCCATAGGAACTGATTATGGAAATACCAGAGAGACCAAGCAACCACTCTACCAAACAAAGCAGTATCGACACCAAGCAGAAGCGAGAATAACCGGTCAGAAAAAGACGAAGATGGAACAACAATAGTAGATAACGAACATACTTGAACCGCAAAAGTACAACCCAAAATTACATGGTCGATATCCTCAACCTGTCCGCAACGAGGGCAGTTAATCAGCACCGCACAACCTCTGTCAATAAGCCGACAACGCCATAAAAAATCTTTTACCTTTGGTGGAATATCAGCATTCCAAAGAGGCAAACAAGGCCCCTCCTCTATCTATTAACAAGTTAATCAGCGAACATGTCAAAAGCAAGGCAATAGGCGGACTTAACCGAATATTCACCGTTCTTATCGAAGTGTCAGATAAGCCTATCGGGAGGGCGTAACGAGCTAAGTGGAACAACCATAATCCGTCGCACGTCACAAGGGGCAAAGACACCCTCGACTAAACCTCGATCCCAACCCCACTGATCATCACGAAACAAGTCACATACCAATATACCATCGGTAACGTATACTCAAGTAGTGCAGTTATCAATTAGAGGATCTAAATTTATACTGTGTTATATGTATATTGTGGATGCAATTATTGAAAATGTAAAATAGAGAAGGTTCAAGTCATCCGTTGACAATGTAAAATGTAAGAGATGCGATCCATTCGTTGGTAATATGAAACGTAAGAAATACATACTATTCATTAGAATTAAGGAATGCATACAGTTCGTTAAAATGTAAGTAAAAGGATTATTCATTGTTATAAATATAGCTTTTGGTCTACGTTTTTGTACGAGAATATTGAATAAGTGCTTACAGAAGGTGGTATTATAGTGTTGATCGGGAGAAATAAAGTGCGAACGCTCGTAGTTATAAAATTTATTTGTTAACCCTAATTTTGATTTTTACGAACAAGATATGTCTCACTTCTATCGAAAGCTCAAAAGGTTCACGGAGGGACCCGAATGTAGAAGATATGCCTCACCTCCACTGAGAGCTCAAAGGTTTTACGAAGGGCCCAAATGTAGAAGATATGCCTCACCTTCGTCGAGGGCCCAAAGGATTCACAAAGGGACTCAGATGAAAAGATATTTATATATATAACTTCTTGTGACTTGAAAATTTTGCACCGTCTAATAAACATAAAAGTTATAATTAAATAACTTTTTTTTTAGTTCAATGATAATCAAACTCAAACTATTGCTCAGAAAAGTGAATACTCGACCAATAAATCATAACTTGTGTTCAAATAATTGCATGCTTAATACACATATTATCTATAACCTACTATTAAAGTTATCCCTCACTTAATGAAAAGCCATAATTTGAGTTTGGAAGGCCAAAATAATTTCATGACAACTAAGCAATGTATTTTTTTCACCATGGTGAGAGTAATTAAGTAATTTTATTATAATATTTATAATATTAAGTTATTATAAAATGTAATTATTTAAAATTAAATGATTATTATTGAAGTACCTAAAGTTATTGCAATGTGTCAATGGAAGTGTCTACTTTCACCACCACTGATACAGAGTGTAACTTGTCATATTTCAATGATTGATAAATTATTAAAACAAAATTTTGGGTTATGTTGATATCATGAGACTATTCAAGCCCACAAATGAAGATCAATTCACTTAGTGAAATATATCTTGAGGATTAGATCGGATTGATTGCACCAAATCCCTTGGATCAAAGATGTTAAATCAATTCTCTATTGTATTGTATTTAGTTATTTTAGTTGTTGTTTAGAAGGGATTCTGAATGATCTCTAGTATATCAGCAAGTCCCAGAATTTTCTGTATATTTGAGAGACTTGTATAGGTTTATGCACAAAGTATTAATAATACTTACTAGTTCATTGAGGAACATTTCTTTTATGCATTTGAGATCGTAAAATGTTTTGTTATTGGTTTAACGAACTAAGTTCTCAGGGGGAGAATTTAATGGTGAGATGTTTAGTTCTTGAAGTACAAAAGTGAGGATTCTTCACTGGGTGTGTGTTAGAACTAGGATTACTGGTTGTATTGAGTTCAAAGATAACATATTCATCTCATTTTGCTAGACTTTACAGTTGTAGGAAAATCAAACAGCGTAAACAATTTCTTATCTCCTATTTTATTAATGTTGTCGTAATCATTGCAAAAGTTCTCATTTCTACTATCACTTCTGCTCATATTTTATTTCATGCATTTACCAATTAGCCCAAGTCAACAATTATAATAAATTACATAAAATATGAAATAAACTAAAAATCATATAAAACAACATGAAATGATTAAAACATAAGGTAACATGAAAATGATACAAATACAAAAATGTGTTAAATTTGCATTCAACAAATTATTCACATGTAAAATTTTATAATAAAAAATTCATAACATGAAAAACACAAACATAATATGGTTATGTTTTTCTTTAAATTGAATCAATATTAAAAATCATGTAAAATATGACATAAATTTAAGTCCAACATGAGCGCACAAATTATTCTCTAAATTGAGTCGCTATGATAGCAGACGCAAAACACATTATGATACAAAAATAACATAAATACGACATGCTTTAAAAAATCGTTCAAATCTATATAAAAACATGTAACAATATATTTTTCCTACTTAATTTTTTTATCAATAGTAAAGTCATATTTAGTGTATATTTTTTATATTTTTATAAAGAATTTGACACATTAAAAATATCTTATGTCAATTTTAACAAATATATTTATGTATATTAAATTTTTTATTGTTTCATGTTTTGATTATTTTTCATATTAATTTTGTGTTGTTCAATTAATTATATACAAATAGCTCTAAATTATTTCTTTTTTTTTTTGTATTTTTTAAGTTTATTTTAAATTATCATATCAAATATGATGGTATGCTGGCAGCAAAGTGCAGGCATGTCTTTTATATTACATTTAAAATTTTCATACATCTAATAATTTATAGTGCATTTATATTTAAGTAATTAATACATAAAAATAAGTGACAAAATTAAGGGGATGACATGAAGTCGACTCTTTTGAAATGGTAAAATTTTTATTTAGACTTTTTTATAATTTATAAAATTTTAAATTAAAAATAATAAAATTACATCTTAATTTAGAATAATAATAAAAATTTAATTTAATTTTAAAAATTATAAAAATATAGAATATTAAAATAATAAAATTATATTTTTATTTTTATAATCTAACTCGAAAAAATTTTCTAACTTCGCCCCAATAAAAATATACCACATTCAACATTGCTAAAGAGACTCAAGACTTTAAGTTGAATTCTTGAAAGACATTTTTAAGTCTAAAACTTGGTCAAATTTATTGATGGGTTCTTTTAAATCAAAGTCCACATCCTATAATTGCTTTTACCTAAGCAAACAAAGTCTCATTTCAATATTTTTTTATTGAAATTATTATTATTTTAAATTTAGGAAAATATTGACGTAATATTTAAAAATAATAATTAATACATTTTCTCTTATTAAGTTGAAGCAATTTTAAATAATAATAATATAATTATTCTTAATTATTTTTTTAGGCATAATAAAAAATTTAGCTCTTAATGTTTAAATTTATTTTCATTTTAGCCCTTATTCTTTATTTGAATTAAATTTGACCCTCAACCTTTTAAAAAGAATCGAATTATTTTTTTTAACGAAAATACTAACTAGAATGTTAAATTTTTAAACATGGTAACCCGTATGATAATCTATGTGTACTTTATATTAATTTTTTACTTATTTACTGACGTGATATATAAGATAAATAATGTCATATTAGTATGTTATCGTGCCAACATCATTAAAAAAATAATGTTTTAGTTAGCGTTTCCATTAAAGAAAAAATTTAATCTTTTTTGAAAGGTTAATAATCAAATTTAGTAAAAAGGACCAAATTGATAAAAGATGTAAATATTAAGGACTAAATTTACCATTATACTATTTTTTATTATATAAAAAGTGTTTAGCATGTTAGGTGCTCCGTGACATCTAAAACGTGTTGACCAAAAAAAAAAATCTTATGATATATTTAAGGTTAATAATTATTAAAGAAAAAGTTAAAAATCTTTTTTGATTTAAATCCAGTGGGGGTAATGCTTCTAAGTTACGGTGGTTAAAATAATTAGGTTAAATTATTTCATAATAAATCCTTATATTTTTCATAATTTTAGAATTTAGTTTATTTATTTTTACTTTTTCAAATTTAATCCTTCAAAATTCAGGTCTAATTGTTAACATTGTTAAATTCAAGTTTATTATAATGTAATAAAAAAATTTAACAGTGTTAATAATTAGACCTGAAATTTGAAATATGAAAAGTAAAGGAACTAAATTCTTAAAAAAGTATATATAAGGACTAAAATTCTAAATCTTTGAAAGGTATAGGGACCTATGACATATTTTAACCAAATAATTAATAATATGCTTTTTGAAACTAATGATTGTTGCAATTGACGACAATGAATTTGTGCTTTTGTCCTTTAAGTTTATTTATGCATAATTACATATAAAAAATGATTTATAGATCCGATCTTGTTTTTTTCATTTTTTTAATTTATTTTTGAAACTAAATTATATGACTCTTAATTTTTTTAATATTAAAATTATAAAGGTTTAAGCCGATTGAGTCTTAACTCGATTGACATGGGCATTGTTATCAATACATGATGACATAGATTCGAATGTACTAAAATGTATTATCCTCCTATTTATAGTTTATTAAAGAAAATAGTTAACATGATCTTCATTAACTTGTGTGTTGATCCCTTTTGAAGCAGTGCTTACGTCACTTATTTTCCTTAGAGCAAGCCGTCCACCCACTTTTATGTATGAACAGTCTTTCAGTGTGAATGCACTTCATAAACAACAATTAGTATATTTAGGCATAACAACGTCGTACAAATAGAGGCCCGTGATTATCCTTTACGCATTTAGTAGGACTACTATCACGTCATACTAATGGATAAGGGAATCTCTCCTATACATACATTGAGGAAAAATGAAGAAATGATCAATCTTTTAGCATCCTAGGGTAACTCTAAGCAATTGTCTTCTTGATCAACTTGTTCTCTTATCTTTATTTCGACTCTCAACCTTTTTAGGTGAATTGGCCTCCAGTGCATCACCTTGTCCTCCACCCTTGTTGTACTTTGTATCAACAACTTTCAAAATATATTCGTATAGGACTCACATAGTAAGATTTAAACTCATAATAAATTTAAGAGAGAACAAGTGCATAATACAAATCATAAATAATACATATAAGATCAACTAGAACTAAAATGGTAAAAGTACTATGGAAGCCCTTGTACTAGAAGTTAGTTTGCATTTTCCCTCATCTACTAAAAAAATGAGCAATTTAGCCCATGTACATTAGATCAAAGAGCAATTTGATCATTCTATTAAAAAATTAATCCATTTCTACTATTAAAATTTGGTCCTTGCATGCTAAAATGAGATACATGTGGCACGCCACGTATAATTGTCTAGTTATTCTGTCAGCCACATTAGTTCTTAATAGTAAAAATGAATGGAATTTTTAATAGAAATGGTCAATTTACTCATTGATCTAATGTACAAGGACTGATTTGCCTATTTTTTAGTAAAAGGGGTAATATGCAATCTAACTCCTAGTATAAAAATTCCACGATATTTTTATTAAACTAGAATCAACTTAATATGAAAGCACAATCCCAAAAACAGAAAAGGTAAATTTGCATTATAGCCCCTTCAAAAAATTAAATACATTACAAGTTAATATAATGATAAATTTATATTTTGATCCCTCTAAAAATTTATAATTAATCGCCAACCTCCCAAAGTAAATTTCTAATTTTTCCATTGAGTACAGTAGACTGAAAATCGTAATATACTTGACCTAAATCAGAATAAATTTACGATTGAACTCCACCTTAATTTTATTTTATTTTTTAAAATTTAAGCTAATTCAATAATACTCCAAATCTTATCCATAAATTAATGAAATTTTTTTAATAAAGTCAAAATTATTATTATTTTATATAATCTTATCCAAGTTAACGTCAATGTTACATAAAATATCATCAACTTACCTTAATTATAAAAAATAAATCAAAATTAAAAATATATTTACATAAAAATATTATTTATTATTTAATATATATATTTTTTTAAAATTTAAAATCCTTCCATTTTCCACTCTAACTTTCTTTTCCATCCAAACAGATCTCCCGCTTTCCCTGCAAATGCCGTCCTTTTGGTCCTTCCAATATTAACAACACCTCTCATTTTCCCTCTTAACGCTCCAAATCTTAACGTGCGCACCCTCAGCGCACCACATGGCAGCTCCTTCATTTGTCTCCAAAGCAAGAACCGCTTTCAACTCTGCAGCTGCCAAAGCCGAGCGAGTTTTCACTGATTTTAAATCCGATTTTGGTAAATAAAAGAATTTTTTTTTGATCCTCTATATTTTTGCCTCTTAATATCCATCGCTAATTTTATTTTTGCGCTTTGCTAATTTTAGATTAAAAAAAATTTGTCCGGCTTTTAGGTGATTGATGTAAATGTTTATAACGGGAGTTTGATTCTTTTTTCTTTGTTTTTTCTTATCCATTTCGTTGAAGATTCTGATAAGTTATTGCCGAAGGAAATCAAAAACGAATCTCTTACGAACGAAGGCGAGTCTAAGGTAATTTTTTTAATTGATTTTTGATTTTTTTTAATTTAGAAGGTCGTCGGAATTAAGGCACAATGCGCTTCTTTGTTTGGCTGCTGAGAAAATGAAGTAGATTGTAGAATTCGTTTCTTTGAAGTTTTGTTGAGAAAAATGAAGTAAATCGAGTTCGAAGAGTTTAGCTTAGTTCGTTTCTAATGGAACCAGAGGCTTTGTGATTTGTATAATTTTTTTTTTTAGTTTCCTGCACTTTCTCTGCAACCAAACAAGCTTTAAATGCTTAAAAGTTATGCTGAGTACTTAATCATTATTATGCAATTTTTAAAAAAAAGAATTATTTATTTATTTTTTCCCAGAAAATTCACGTGAAATAATAAAAAAGTATTTTTCAATCCATATTTACTTATTTTAGTTTTAAATTTGGTGTGGTTTGACGCAGAGTTTTGACGAGGTAAAGAATTCTAGGTGGAGACCCTCAAATTTAGGGACAAAGCAAGAATGGCAGGAAAGGTTTAGGAATTTACGGATAGGGAGAAAAGGCGTTGAAGACACCGAGAAAGTTGAAATTTCTATAATGGCTGTTCCATTTTATGATGAAAACATATATTTGCTCAACATGAAGAATGACACGGAAGCAAAGGTACATTTGTGATTTTGTATACTTTTTTCTTTCCCCACAGTTCAGGGTTACTGTTATGGAAATTAAAATGTTTATTTTCCTGTTATTATTTAAAATTAAATGGATTTATTGATGAAATTGTTTCCCTACAGCTTTTAGAAGCAATACCTTCTGTAGATGTTTTAAATACCACCAACACGAATAGCATTCCTCCAACATCTGTACTCAAACAATTGGCTGTAGCTATTGAGTAAGTTTTAGTCATTAATTTGCTCCCAATACTTGAATTTGGTTTTTTCTTTATCTGCCCTTGTTGGTATTTAAAATTCTAGGATGCCTCATGGCTGATTTGTGAATTGCTTTGTTGTAATGATGGATACGGTTTAATCTTTTGGAGCAAAATGAGTTCAATGCTTACTGGTCAAATGTGTAATCTGTTGATTAATCATATTTCAGCTTGTACATGGTGTTCTTATATTTCTGTACTTTCCTTCTGGTCCCAGGGCTGGAAAAAATTTTAAGACGGTGAAAGATCTTTTGGCATCTTTTGGAAATTCTTCACCAAGTAAGGAAAAGGCAGGCTTGAGCTTCTCTACAGTCAAGTCGTTAGTTATTCGCGAGAAAGAGGATAAAGTTGCATCTGGCTTTGGTGATGACAAGAAAGTCCTTGCTTTGATTAATTCACTGTTTGATGCAGGTAGATTCATATATGTCGCCGATAAGACATGTGCTTTTGTTCGGAGACATGCTTCTTCTTTGAACTTTCAAATTTTATTGTGATGGTCTTCCACTTTCATTGTAATATCTGCAAGATATTTGCAGATGGAAAATTCCTCCAACGGAAGCTTGTATCTGATTCAAACACATGTACACCAAAGATACCTTTTATTAAAGACATTCATGGTGCTCCTCCACATGGCTTTGTTGTTAAGCTTTCTGAAGTCATTGGAAGCTTTAGATCCCTTCACAAGATGGCACTCTTTTGGTGCAGGGTTGTTATCGAAGTAAGTGGATTATATGTTACTTCTATCCAAAATACATAAATGGTCAATGTCAAAAGCAAACTTCACTGAGTTTACACTTTGGATCTTTTTGTCCCAATAAAAACTAGTATCAGAAACTTATCTAATGAAGTTCAAGGTATTGTCATTGCATGATATTATAATAACCACTTCTAGCATAACAACATGCTGACACTTGGATGCATCTTGGTAGTTGCAATTTTTCATACCACAAGTTATCTTCAAGTAAACTAAAGTCCTTCACATTCACATGCTAATGCATTTAGAGTTTTTTTTTTCTTCACATTGTTGTTAATCTTCATCTGATGAGAGGTGTTTGGTTAATCTTCATCTGATGAGAGGTGTTTGGAATCCTTTACACATGCAGCTGAGAAGATTTTGGTCTGAAGAAAAACATCTGCCAGGCATTCCTGTGAATGAGATTCCAGATCTAAATTCATGTCTTCTATATCAACAATTACAGGTTATTAACTGTTGTCTATCAAGAAAAAGACAACATTATATTGCCACTGAATCATTTGATTCAGAAATGATGGAAGCTGGTTCAAATGTTAAAGAATCAGATGTTTCTAAGGGCACAGTGTCTGCCGGCTCTGCGTTGTATGCTCGACTTAAGACTGGAGAACTTGTTCTTCGGCAGGGAGCTAATCAACTGATTGAAAACTTGGCAATGTTGGAAACTGGTGAACCTATATACTCACCTATTACCCAGGTCTGGTTGCACATTCTGCCAATAGATTACCTACCTTCCAAGCCTAATCCCATGATTGAGTGTATTTATGTATATGTCTGCAGGAAGGACCTTTGCTTACAGAAGATCTTATCAGGGAAACGGAGGAATTAGTGCTTCGTACTGGGAGGTCAGTATTTCGGCTCCTTAACCTTATAGCTCACCATTTAACACTCACTAATATGATTTTCTTTTGATGATCATCGTCTTAATTTGTTTACTGCATAAAATTTGTTCATAAATTTTATCATATATTAAGATTCTCCTGTATGCTTTAAAACAATGAACTTAACGTGCAGGATCTTTTCCATCTTTCTGTTGTATGCATCATAAGAATTTGAGTGAAACATAGGAAAATTATTCAGAATCTACAAAGTCTTTTGTCTGTTACCATAATACTCTGTATAGTTACATTATTCTTGTTGTTTTTTACTCATTGCCTTGCCTATTGTGGGTCAGTGTTGGCGCTGGGTGCTCTCGGCTCCTCTCTGACATGCAGGCTTTCAAGGTGATATTTTAGCACAAAGAAAAATCCTCTATCTTTACTACTGTTGTAGATATATATGGATGCAACAGAAAACTCTTCCTAGTTTCAATGCATAATCTGTTTTTTCTCTTTAACACTTGTGTTAGGCTGCAAATCCTGGCTGTGTTTTAGAAGATTTTGTTAGATGGCACTCTCCTCCTGATTGGATTGAAGCTGAGCCAAGCGATAAGGTTCCGGGGGCAAGAGGTCAACTAAGTAGTAGAATGCAGAAAGGAGGTTTTTTTTTTCTCATCATCCCAGTTTCCTAAAGTTTACTTTTAGTTTCTTCTCAGTCAGGTCTTGCTATTAAGGAGAGAACATCAGTTCATTGATTGTGTAGAGGAGTATGTTTGTATGAACTTGTATTATGTCCTTGTGTGATTCGTATTAGAAGCGTGTCTCATGTAGAAGATACTTTTCTAGTTGTTTATATTCTTCGCCTGCAGAGAGTGTCATTTCTCTGACTTATGCTATAGTTGACTCTAATATGTGGATTATACATATTTGTTAGGTAATTTGTGGCGTGAACTATGGGAGACATCCAAACCCGTACCGGCTATTAAACAAACACCTCTCTATGATGAGGATTTGGCAGTGTGAGTTGGATTCATAAATTTTGATTCTAAGAACCTTAAATTTTCTATTACGGGAGCATTGATCTTACGAGATTAGCTTGTTTTATGGTTGCTTTAGGGATGGAATTCTGAATTTCTTCGAGAACATTCCCATTTCTGAGCTTTTTCAACAATTGTTTCTTGCTCTTGTGAGTGTTTTAATCTAATTCGAGATTATCCTTTCTCTATTTAATGTCTCTTATTACCAATCTGCCGTTCAGTTTATGTATCCAAACTGTGGGAAAAGGGCGTTTTCTGTTTTTCTACTTTGTTTCTAGAACATGATTTGACAACTATGTCCAACACAGGTATATTTAATTTTTCTAAAGTCTTCATATGTATTTGGTGGGTTCTAGGAGGATCATATCTTTATACCGATGTCCGGATACGCATCGAACATGAGTGTTGAACACATGCATTTTAAGAATGAAGATACGAAACAACATAGTTTGACACAAACTATGTTGCTTTGAAAAATACCTGTGTTCAATGCATACATAAACTTGTGTTTAGGAATATGACCCTCCAAGTATTCTATAAATGCATGGAAAAACTTATAAGAAGACTAAATGTACTTGTTCAGATACATATCCACATTTGACACCCATGCTTGAGTCCGAGTAACATAGAATGTGAATATCAATAATTGGCTGTTATTTTCTTATTTTTAGGTTGCATATTATTACTCTTACCAGTCATTCTTTATAATGCTAATTTCTCATTTGGGTAATGTTCAGCTTAGTTTGGGATTTGTATTAGCCGAGGACAAACTCTCTGCTAACGAAAACTTGTCAAAGCTGTTTCATGAGTGCAAAGACTATGTTGTTGCAGCTTGCCAGAGAAATACCTGGAACGATAAAGTGGACGATCTTTGCCAGGTAGGTTTCTTTTGTACACACATGCCTCGTGCTAGATTGTTTCAATTAGTTCATGGCATTGTTTACAAAGAAACCTTGGTTTCTTCGCATGCAAGAAAACCGAGCTGGGCTCCTTGTCATGTTTTCTATTCCGTTGTCACTTAAAGGAGATTGCTATTTCCCTCGATAAATTGTCTTTTGGCTCATCAATCAGATGAATATTTTGCTTCTTCTTCGAATGTATTCATTTGATGATGTTCGAAAGTGAATTCTATTTATAGGTATACGAAACTGTGGAAACAATGTTAGTGTCTCCCGAAGAAGTCATAAAGGCAATAAAGCAGGCGGATGAGACACCAACACAGGAAAATGAAAGCCCCACCCGGGGTGAGCTAAAACTTCGATTTCTGAGGCTCGGACTCAATTTTGGTAACAAGGATAAACAGCAGAAAAAACCATCGACGACGACAAAAGAACCGAAGAAGAATTCAGACGAGAATCCTTCTCGTCCATTCGCTAGCTTTTTCGATACCAAGTCATCTTTATTTGCAAAGATGTCACCTAAAGCTAAGAATCTCCCACAAGTTGACAAACCTCCAGCCATAGATGAAAGTAATTTGACGGTGGCTTGATTGTATTCATCAAACAAATATCTATTCTTTTCGGCCGTAACTCTTTTAATGAGTTGGGTTAAACTTAAAACGGCGTAGTTTTGCAGGTAAATTGTAAATTATTGTGAAATGAGATGATGGCTTTCCATCCGAAGAAGTAATTTTTTTAAGAAGAAAGTAATATTTTTCTTTATCTCGAGCATGTTCGGGATTCTCATAGTGGTAATGGTGTATTTCGTAATTAATAAGTCTAAGAGTTAGAATGACGTCATTTGTGCTTAAAGTGTAATCAAATAATATAAATAATATTTGATAGTATTATAAATCTCTTGAGTTTTTTTTTAATTAATAAAATTATATAACATAAAGGTAAAATATTAATTAAAATTTTAAATAATAAAAAATAGTATAAATATGACTTAAATAAAAAAAATTTCACCTTAAAACTATGACAATTTTCTTATTTAAACTAAACTTTGATTCTATTATTACTTTTCATCTTCTTCCCCCTCGCGTAAGCACAAATAACCGACCAGCCCATTGCACCTCTGCACCCTCCGGTCCAGGCAAATGAGCAGGCCACAGATGAATATACTAATTCCATGCTCATCATGTAAGTCTCCAATGAAATCATTGTCTTTGAAAGTGAGATTATGGACTGTGGAAGGCCCCTGCAAGAGCTTGATGATTGTTGTTGTGGTGAACAGTTTGAGAGGGGATGGGCGATGGGAGCTGCTGTGAAAGTGGGCCGTAATGGGCGCTTATGAGAGAGTGAAGAAGGAGAAGAAGAAACGTGGGAGGGGGAGAGAGAAAGAAAATAATATTTAAATTAATTTATCTTTATTTAATTAAAAATGTCACATCTTCTGATTCACTTTAAAATTTTCGAAGGTAGTTCGTGGAGATCATTTTCGTTTTCTTTAAAATGGAAAAATTAAAAAAACTTGAAAATTTTAAAATTATTTTTTAGAAAATGAAAAAAAATATAAAAATTAAAAAATAATAATAAATTTTTTTATTCTTTTCACTAAAATTATTTAAAAAAATTGAAAATTATGAAAACAAATGTGGTTAACTTTAAATGAATTCACTTTAATTTTAATTTATATAAAAACAAAAATATATATATATAAATTTTAAATATTAAATAAGACATTCTAATTCAAATAAATTTTTATTTATTAAAATAAAATATTTTCAAAAAGAAAAGGAAATTTATTTTTTTTCCTAAATAATACAAAACAAAATATCTCCCTAAATAATAATATTCTATAACAGTTACCAAAACCATAAACTATTTACTCAATTTCCTAACGAAAACACAATTTTTTAAATTTTTTTTTAAAATTGAGTTTTTAATAGGTCTTTGAGTATTTAGTTAGAAATTTGTGTTTTTCATTAGGAATTTAAGTAAATAGTTAATGGTTTTGGTAGTTATAAAATATTGTTATTTAGGGAGATATTTTGTTATGTATTATATAATAAATTTTACTGATGTGGTGACAAACGCTTCCATTGAAACGTACTTTCGGAAAGCACTTTACATAAAAAGTGGTTTCGTTGACATGTTATAATCCTATGCTTGGTGGTTAGATGTTGGTGTTCTCACCCATGCGATGTTCAACGGCGAAATCAAAAATTTTTTTAGGGGACATAAATTAACTTGTATATTTTTACAATAGTAAAAATATAATTTTATCATTTTAATAGTTTATATATTTATAATTTTTAAAAGATTAAATCAAATTTTTATCATTTTTGAGGGGGACAGTGTAATTTTACCAGTACAAAATTAAAATTTTAAAGAACTTAAATGATAAATTTTCATTTTAGGGAGAGCCGGGGCCTCTGCCAGCCCCCAAGATTCGCCACTAGCGATTTTGGTTTGATTTCACTTAACCATGTTATGTTTTTACTTTTTTCATGTTGTTTCAAGCTTTTTCTTTCTTTTTTTTTTAATTAATAAACATGTTATTTATATAAACAAAATAATAAAAAATGTAATTATATAATTAAAATATATACTTTTTAATCTATCATTATGTTAAATTTTTTTTATTTTTTTTAAAAGTATAAACTAATTTTTTATATATTTTATCTTTTATATAATTTTTATATATGTTAAATATTTATTTTTTCCATCTTCATTATAGGTATGATAAATTCTAATGTTATAAAATTAAATAATTATTTCAAATATCATTATTATTTTTATATGCAAAATATTTCTAATAATTTTTAATTAGTTTTAGAAAATTTTAAGAATTTTTACAAAGTTGAGTTTCCAATAGGACTTTGAGTATTTAATTACAAAATTGTGTCTTTCACTAAGAATTTGCTTGAGCATTTGGCAAAGTAAGACAAAAATGTCATTTTTAATTGAAAATTAGGGATTTTGACTTTTTTTCTTCTTCTTCCAAATTTAGGGAAATAGACTCGACGAAAGCTTACCTACATGGCACTGCGTCGCAAAATAAATTTTAAAAAAATAAATTTATTATATTTAATTTGATAAACATTACCGATTTTAAAAATATCATCGTCATTGATCACACACAGAGATTTGATGTCCAATTATAGATGGTAAGAAAATATTATTATATTTTTCATATTTGTTAATATCATTATTAAGTTGTTGAAATTATTTAGGATTTTGATTGAGTTTTGTGTTTATATTATTAGGACGAAGGTCGAATTATTGAAACATATATACACAATTTAAGTACGAGAGCATCACATGTTATAGAACAATACTTGAATGAGGCGAGATTCTTATATCTGTTCCGTATGCTCGGTGAGACTAAATTGAAGCCCACACTTATTAGTGCTTTACTGGAGAGATGGAGACTCGAAACACATACATTTCATCTTCTGTGCGATGAGTGTACGATTACTCGTTGATGGGACAATTGTTATAGGAGTAGTGCACATTGAGTATTCGTGGCTAATTTGCCACTAGTTATTGAGAAATGTGCCAGACAAGTTTAGTGGTAGCTGGACAAATATGGGATGGTTAGAAGATAATTTTTCATATCTCAACAACTCTTCTAGTGAGGTTGAAAGCAAGGGTGAAGTCAGAACAAATTTTTAGGGGGGCTGAATGAAATTTTAATCTTTTATAGTCTATATCTTTATAATTTTTAAAGGATTAAATTCAAATTTTATAATTTTAGTGGGGCAAAGTACAATTTTATTACTAATTTAAAATTTTAAAAAAATTTCAAGGGCCTAAATAGAAATTTTCCATTTTAGGGGGGCCAAGGCCCCTGCTAGCCCCCCTGTATCCGCCTCTGGTTGAAAGACATCAATTCACTTGAGTATTTATATTGAGGTTGATCGGGGATTTTCTAATGCCAGATAAATCTCAAAATAAGGTACATTTAAGATGGCTCCTACAATTAATTGACATAAAAGAAGCTAGGCGACTCGGTTGGGGATAAATTGTTTTGGCTATATTGTACTGAGAATTCTACTGAGCCACTGAAGCACCAAAAATTAAAATTGATGGATGTATACTCTTTGTCTAGTCATGAGAATGATACCGCTTATAATTTTTTCGTCCCCAAGTAAACTTCCCTCACCAATTTCCACTCATAATAAGGTAAGATTCTAGTTATCATATTATCTTTTTGGAATAACATATTATTTGAATAGGTGGAACAATTACGCGAACCATGTGGGTATATCAAATGAACTTCAAGTTCAAGATATTTGATTATTGTTTGATCAACGATTAGAACCTAATGTTAGTTTAAGAATTTTTTAGTTACATAATAATTACATAAGGATTTGAATTTTATTATTAGGTACCTAATGAAATTTATAATTCCGTATTATGGTTTGGATGGATGTCATACTCTAATATGAGAATTGAGAATACATCCCGGCTAAATTTTTGAGGAATCATAATATTGGGCATGGCAAAATGTCGTCGTTTATTTTTACAATAGTTTAGATGCATGAATCTGATTGAGTGATGTGCCCGTTTAACTTTGTGCAAAATACTCCGCCCTCACCTCAGAACCTCGTTAAACTTCACAATATTGACTTGTGGGAGAAAACAGATGAAGATTGGTTTAGATTCCATGCCAAGTATATGAACTTGTGGGCACATAGGTATAATTTTCTACCTATACACCAACAAATTGTTGTCGGCCCTTACCTCATAACAATATATCTCTCTAAATAATAATATCTTATAACAACCACCAAATATATCATAAACTATTTACTCAAATTTTTAAGGAAAACACAATTTTCTAACCAAATACTCAAAATACTATTCGAAACCCAATTTTGTAAAAATTCTAAAAAAATGTAAAAAAAAAATGATTAATTTAAAATTATAAAATTCATAATGCCAAAAAATAAATTTATAAATTTTATGATTTTTTTAAATAATTTAATAATTTTCAAATTTGTAATATATACCAATAAATTTATTTATATGACAACATCTTTATTCATCCCCACGCATAAAATAACTTACAAGGGGTTGATTTGGTAGAAACTTTTACTAGTTTTTTTTGAGCTTACGGCAAAGCTTCCGATCAAAACCTCACAACAAGCAGACGTGGTAGCGTTGAACATTGATGGTATACGTTAAAAAAGTCAAAGAAATGCATGGGAAAACTTTTAAGAACCCTAAAGATACGTGAGTTGTGACAGCAAAAAATCATTGCAAATAGCTAAAAAGAAAACATGCAAATGAAAGTCCATGCAATTTGGATTCTGAATCATAAAAGCAAGTGATGAGAGTTGAGTGGATGCATTTAAAACCTCACCTGTGCTGTTTCAACCTTCTTTCCTGCATCATGCATGGCTTCATATATTTTTTTGCTATATAAACCTTCCTTCGGGTGCTCACTTCTTCATCCTATTCATCTTTTTAAGTGTTATATATATAGATTATAAAAGCATTCAAAAAATGGTGTGTTATAAGCTTCTTGTTGTTTTGTTTGTTGGTGCATTTGTGATTTGCAGTAGTACTAGTAGTAGTGCCAGGATGCTTACGGGTGGGTTTGAAGATGAGAAAACACTGTTTCATCGTCGTCCGAGATTCGGTGGTGGTTTAGGAGGTGGAGCTGGATTTGGTGGGGGTGCTGGTGGACTAGGTGGAGGATTTGGAGGTGGCATAGGTGGAGGTGCTGGATTTGGATTTGGAGCTGGAGGTGGACTTGGGGGTGGTGGTGGGTTCGGTGGTGGTGGTGGAGCTGGTGCCAGTGGTGGGTTTGGTGGAGGAGCTGGCGGAGGTGGTGGGTTAGGAGGTTTCCCTTGAAGTCATGCAGAAAATCGTTCCAAAACATATTATATTCTAATAACTTCATAAGTATTACAATAAGTTTAATTATTCAACAATTGTATTTTATTTACCATTATGGTAATGTTTGAGTTCAATTTAAAGCAATTTCGTACTCAATTTTAATTATAAAAAAATAATATATTTTATTTTATTACGTAAATTGACGTTTTCGTCCTATTATTATCAAACTTTTCTAAAATAAAAGAGAAAAAAAAAAACCTTACACAATCGATTTTATAATAGTTCGGTCCTAATTGCCTACATTCGCTACTTTGTTATATGACAATCAATGATTTCCTAATTCATTTCAACACTGTCTTTTTCTCAACACAATCAATTTTGCAGTGCTGCAGTTGTTTTGGTCTGTATGTTTTTTTTCTTTATGTTGTTTAGACTTATCTTTATTTGATAATAAAATTATTTTCCTACCATCATTTTTCTTATGGCTAAAGTAGAATCTTTCTTAGTTTTGTAGCTCAAGTAAAACTCTCCCAATTTATGATTGGTGATAAAGATGAAGTAAAAAATAAGTTACTAAGAAGATATTTGTTTACGAAGTTTGGCTCACTAAAGAAATGAAATAAAGGTGATGGAATATTTTACGATATGAACTCGGAGAGTATGTACAAGAGAAAAATGAGAACATAAATAATCTTAAGCTTTTCTCTTTATCTTTAATGTTTGGATATGTTCATCAATTGTTCTTGACTTGTATTTATATCCTCTAACTGATTTTTGGATGTTTGGAGTTGTAGGAGGGAATTTTCAATCGTTGGAAGATTGATCTCGTGCATTTAATGTAGTATACAAGGTCAAGTCTCGATACATAATGTTAACAAGTCTCGATACATAAGGTAGCAAGTCTCAAGACTATACTACTCCCAAAGGGTTGTGCTTATTGTTTTACAAGTCTCGATACTTGCAACCCAAAGTTTCAAGACTTGGTTGCTAGGTATCGAGACTTGACACATAAGTCTCGATATTGTACCCTTGTAACACTCCATACGCGACCCGATTGTCGGGTCTGAGCTACAATGTGTCACATTCATTGTCGAAGCAACTACAATCATTTTACACGGGATTTAAACTATTAAACAACTAAATATAAGCAAAATAGTTGTATAAAACGATATGCATTCATTTCTTAGTTTTATACGAGCTTACAAAAGCTTTATTGCTAACCCAAGATCAAATTAAGACCAATTTGTAATATTTTCAAAGTTTGAAGTTAATGTTACAAATTTGGGGGTTCCTCGTCGTGAAGCCACATACTAACTTGGTCTCGTCGCAGCAATCATTGCTCGACATCACGACGTGACATACTGTTTTTAAATGGTACCAATTTGACACCAACCTATAAATATCGAAGCAATCGATTTCACTTCTATAACATATATTCAACCAAACATACACATCCAATGGGTTTAAATTTTAAACCATAATGCATTTCATACTGATCTGCCATAATTTGAGATGTCAAATTAGGCTCACGTTATACTTAATGAGCTCATTCTTGAGCAATTTTAATGTTTTTCATAGTTTTAGTTCTTTAGCTTTAATAAGCTATTCATGCATTTTATGCTTATTTTCTGCTATTTTAAGACCCAAATTGGCCAAGGGTGCCATTTGGACCCTAATGAGTGATCGACTGGTATAAGAGCATGTTGGTGGCCTAAAATTGAGTGAAAACCATGCCACAAGCAGAGGTATCGCAATATCGGAGCTTGAATATTGCAACACCTCCATCAGGCTCGGAATGAGGAAGAAAAGGAGCCATCTATAGTGGTATCGGGATACCACCTTTAGGTATCACGAAATCTGCCCCTAAGGAAACCCCTTGAGTAGATTGATGAGGATATCGTGTTATCCTCCCCTACGTATCACGATACCCTTGTCGTACGGGGAAAAAATGACATCAGGGGTAATTTTTGTCCACTCGAAGCATCTATCAAGTAAAAAACGGAGAGGGCATTTTAGGTCACATTTTTGGGTTAGAATTAACTGGGCTGAAGTGTGTGAAAACTTTATTTGAGCACATTTGTAAAAGTTAAGCCCATATATGGCCATTTTAAAAGGTTTTGACCCTTAAAAGGTTGGGCTAAGGGTGAACAAAACTCTATTTGGTTCGAAAAAAACTCAAATTTTGAGCTAATCAAATTGAGTTATTCGGTTTTTTTTAGTCAACCAGAATAATTAATTCGGGTTTTCAAGTTCGAGATGAGTTGAATTTTAAAATTCGAATAACTCAAATAATTTGAATAATAAATTGGTGTAATTATCCCTTTGGTCCCTGTCAATTTTGAAAATGAGCAAATTAATCTCTCTCAACAAAAAAATATAAAATAAAATTCAAAATAATTTTTGAAAATTCAAAATATTAATAAAAAATTTTAAAAACAAAAAATTCTAAAACAATTGAGGAAGATATGAAAAGGTTAAAAAAATTTTAAAATAATAATTTTGAGAACCTAAACAAGTAAATTACATATTCAAGTTTATCATATTAAAATAACTTATTTTCTCTCTCATTTTGCTTTGAAAGAGTTCTCAAATATATATGATTTCAAATTTATGTAGTCTCACATGAAGTTAATTATATTGTAATAAAATTTTAATTCGATATTTTTTTAATTTAACTCAAATAATTTCATTCGATTCGAATTAATTTAAAAATAATTTTAACTTAAGTTAAAATAATAAAATGAGATTCATTCGATTTAACGCTTATCCCGAGATACTCCTTATTTGAGTATTTAGTCTTACTTTTTTTAAACCCGTATAAAGACCAATTTCTCAATTCACAAAACGGTGTCGTTTCAACTTTTCTTTCCATTCTCAGCCAAGACTCATGAACGTAAAAAAGAAACGAATCATCACTGTTTCAAGCATCTACAAATAAAATAACGCCACGTAAGAGAGGTTATCTGAGGTTGCCGTATTGGATCCAGCAGCCCCGCAAAACGTGCATCGTCACAGTTTCTCCTCTCTCTCTTTCGCTCGTTCTTTTCTCTTCTCTTAAAAAACCCTAATTTCTTTGTTTATTTTAAAAAAATTCAAAAAAAAAAAAACTGTATTTTACAACTCTCAAATTTGTCTGCAAAGCCTAAAATCAGGTCAAACCTTTGTTCCTCTTTGATTCTTTTTTTTTTTTTAAATTTTCACTCCTCATTCATTCATTTCTGGTAAATATTTTGATTTTTTTTTTGGTGTTTTTTCTTTTGCACTTAGATTCCTGATATTGATTTATTTGCTTCTGATTTTGTGAAAAAAATGTGAAAATAGAAGTCAGTAATGTTGGGCGCTTTAAGGAGAAAAGTTGCGAGCGGACGCTCATCAGCTTCGGTTAGAACATTTTATTATTATTTTTTTTTTCCTTTATAATTTTACTTTATTTAGTTAAAAATCTGGATTTTATTTTTATTTTCAGATATTAGGAAAGTCATTTCAGGCGATTCGGCCTGGTGTTTCGGCTTCTAGAGTTTCTTCTAATGCTGGAAAAGAGGTAAATTGTTTAATTAAAAAAATGAATTAGGATTTAGTATTCATGCATGTAGTTTAAGTTTCCTTGCATTTTTATTGATCTTGATGATACTAAAATTCTATAATTGATGTTGAAAGATTCTTGATTAATTTAGTAAAATGTTGTTGTTGAATTTACATTAAAACAATGATAAAGTAATGCAAGATCAATCATTTAGGTTTGGATTTTATGTCATCAACTGGTAATTGTTCTCATGAGATTTGAATTTCAAGTTTTTTAACAGATGCTATCAGTTCAACTGAGAGGGATCGCCCATGTTCGGAACTTCTCTCATCTTGTTCTGCCTGGTAAATCTTTTGAATGGTTTTTCTTCTCATGATAGTGTAATTATGTTGATTGTCTTTGTTGTTAATGAAGGTTATTTCATAATTATTGCAGGATGTTCTGCTGGTTTAACAAAAACAAGGTTAGTTCGTTGTGTACTTCGTTATGCAAATCAATATTTGGAATTATACTGTCACAATTAGTCATTACTTGACAGTAAAAAAGTAACTATATTCGCATCCCTGTCTGATATATATTCGAACATGTATACAAGGATATGTTCCTCCAAGAACCCTCCAAATCCTTCAAAACAAAAATTCAAATCCATATTGAACACATATTCTTAACACTCACACTTGAGTCTGAGGAACATAGCTTGGCACAGTGAGGGTATTAGTCTATGTTGACTGCTGGATTGATCCAATATTTGCCTGTATAACTACCATATCTATCTTTGTAGAAAGCCAATTTCAGTGCGAAGTAGTTGGCCCTTTTTTGTCCAGAAATTAGATTATTTAGGTCGTGATTTTTTATTTTAATCTTTAAATCCACTTCTCTGACAGATTTTCTTTTATCTGTAGAGATGCCATTTGTATCATTCAACCGGAGGCTATCATGCAAACATCATGCAGGGCTTTCTCTTCTGGAGATGGTATGGTATTGACTAATAACGATGATATTTATTGGGCCAAAGGCTTATTAGCCTTTTCTCTTGTTTTTCTAAAATGGTTATCAATATATGGGTTTGTGTTTTTGGTTTTTGCAAGAATTTAAGCCCTCTGCATTTTAATTGTTCATTTCATCAACATTTTATCGGGAATAGATGATCAATATCTAACTGTTGCCAAAAACCAATTTTGCTGTTATTAAGTACTAGTTAGGCAACCTATCCAAAGAAGAAATTAGAACTTCTTTCGTTCTTGCAGCTCCACCTTTTCTGGGCATTTTCAGTGCATTTTTCACTTGTAAAAGTACATGTTGATGAGGGTTAGGTGCTTGGTTGAAAAAAAAAAAACCATCTTTACCCCGTGTTTACTTGCTTGTGATGAAGGGGATCTCGTTGATGCTGTTGTCCCTTTTATGGGAGAATCAATCAGTGACGGAACTTTGGCAACATTCTTGAAAAGTATGTTTTCTGCTACAGTAGTTTGTATCATTCACTAGATGTACCCATTTTCATGGTTGTAAGTGCTTGATTGTGAATTTATCTGAATTTTCTGGGAGCAGAACCAGGTGATAGAGTAAAAGCGGATGAACCGATTGCTCAAATAGAAACAGATAAGGTACTCTTCTTCACCTTTTCTTTCATCTGTCGAGAAGAGATGGATTTACACCCCTAATACCTGTGTTTATTTTCACTAGGTAACAATTGATGTTGTCAGCCCCCAAGATGGTGTGATACAAGAGGTAATATATGAATAAACCTTGACTGTTGGATCATAATTCACACATGCATACATGCAAATGTCTAGCATATTCTTTATTCCTAGGCTCCTATCTTCTCATTTCTGGGTATGAGGGGAGTGGACTCAATCCTGAATGTTGCTTTTGTAATTCTTGCCAGTATGTAGCCAAGGAAGGAGAAACTGTGGAACCAGGTACTAGAGTTGCTGTCATTTCAAAGTCTGCTGAGGGGGTAGCAGCTGCTGCTCCCACTGAAAAGAAATCCGAAAAGGCTGCTTCTGAGCCATCTCCTGCTGAAGCTGTAAAAGAGGATAAGCCAAAAGCTAAAGTTGATGCTTCTCCTGCTGCGGCGAAGCCTAAAGCCCCTTCTCCACCACCTCCAAAACGAACAGCTTCTGAACCTGTACTTCCACCCAAGGAAAGGGAAAGAAGGGTAAGTCTTTTCATATCTGTTTACATCCACCTTTGGGACAAATGATGTAAGCGTCTTAGTGATTTACAGGTTCCTATGACAAGGCTTAGGAAACGAGTTGCTACACGATTGAAAGATTCTCAAAATACTTTTGCAATGTTGACAACTTTCAATGAAGTTGACATGTAAGTGCAAGTTTCCCTCTCATTTCTATTTTGGTTTGTATTCATAAGAAAGCTGATACTGTTGATTTGTTTTATTTCCTTATCAATTTTCCTTTCATTGCAGGACTAATTTGATGAAGCTCCGCTCCGATTACAAGGATGCCTTTGTTGAGAAGCACGGTGTCAAGTTGGGATTTATGTCAGGATTTGTTAAAGTAAGCAATGATTTATTCTTGAATTGCTTACGTATGCCTTCATGGTCTACCTTCACTAACTCTCTCTCTTTATCCCCTTTACCATTTCCTTCATTCCATTGTTTCAGGCCACTGTTAGTGCACTTCAGCATCAGCCTATTGTAAATGCCGTAATTGACGGGGATGATATTATTTATCGAGATTATATAGATATCAGCATTGCTGTTGGAACTTCTAAGGTAACAGTCTTTGATTTGCCAAACTACAATTTAGCCATTTAATGGCTTGCTGATGAAACTTGGATAAATGAGTATTTTATACTATTTCAAGATACAATTTAGCATCTAATATGAATGTATGTTATGGATACTTTATCTTTCTTGGCAGGGACTTGTTGTTCCAGTTGTCCGTGATGCTGATAAGATGAATTTTGCTGAGATAGAGAAGACAATCAACAATCTTGCAAAGAAGGCAAATGATGGGACCATATCAATTGATGAAATGGCTGGAGGCTCGTTTACAATATCCAATGGCGGTGTTTATGGAAGTCTATTGAGTACCCCCATTATCAACCCTCCTCAGGTTAGTGTTTAAAAACTGAATCTGTATGCACTTAAACTAGTGAATTATCCATATTTAGTTGAGGTGTTTCTCATATTTAGCTTTAGACTCCAAGTTTGAACTAGTGGTTTGATCGAGCTGAGCTCAAGCCATAAGAAGTTAGAACTTGAGATTATCTTGAAATTTAACGCTTGAAGCTTAGCTCAAGTTTTGATCAATTTTCACTTTTAAAGCTCAAGCTGATTCAAGATTAATATCAAACTGTTAAAGCTCACTTAATTAAGCTTACTTATCTAGTAAAAATGAGCTTGATTCCCTTGCTTGATTTTAAACTTGATTATTTACATTCGAGCTTGAGTTTAGCTTTTCAATACTAATTAAAAATAGAAAGCTCAGTTCAAGTATCAGGATACTCGAATCTGACTTGCTCAATAGCTTGAGTTGTTCAAGCTCAGACTCAACAATGATTGTTTTGAGGGTTTTTATTTTCTTTTAAAAGCTAAGCATAATTATCTCGATTACATTCTCGTGTCCAAAAATAGAATCCTAAATGCGTAAGCAAATGTTTTTGGCAGTCGGCGATCTTAGGTATGCACTCGATAGTGTCCCGACCGATGGTTGTTGGAGGTACCATAGTCCCAAGACCGATGATGTACATTGCACTCACTTATGACCATAGGTTGATCGACGGAAGAGAGGCTGTTTTCTTCTTGCGTCGTATCAAGGACGTTGTCGAAGACCCTCGCAGGCTGCTACTCGATGTATGAACTATGAAGACCAATTAGTAAGATTTCATGGTTTTTATAGCACACAGCATTTGATTTTTATTCCTATATATATATATATATATATGATAATAAAAAGAACAAGAGGAATAAATGCCTCAAGTTTTTTGTAGGGTTGCGTTTGTTGATTCACCCTTTTTTTTTAATTACTTTTTGAAAGTACGGATGGCCATTGTTGAACCATATGTTGGAGTATTTGAAATACAATATTTCCTGTTTTGTTTTCTTTTCTAAGCTTTTAGATTCCGTTTTCTAGCGTATTGTTTTCTTTTATGTTCAAATATGCCACAAGTTTTTGTATTTTTTTATAAATTTGGAATTTAGTCCCGTTTATTTTCTAAGAATTTAGTTGGTTTAAGTCTATTGTCAAAATTATTTTGTTAAATTTAGATTTATTATTTTATTTTTTAGTTAAATGATTATCAAGTGAGTTTTATTTTTTTAAATTTTAAAATATCACACAATTAATTTAACAATAAAAATTAAAGTATTAATAATTGGACTTGAATTTTAAAATAAATTCGAGTTTTAAGGTTTAGTTTACAATATTCAAAACCAAGAGGATGTATTTATAGGAAACAAAGTGAATCATGAGCCGAATTAAGACAAGTAGTCCTATGCACACACTAACTTTTGTGAGGGGAATTAATTAATGATTAGTTTGTATTTATCTATCATTTTAAAAAATAAGATAGTTAAAATAGAAAATAATTTAAGTGTGAAAAAGAAGTAACTATACTTGTAGTGTTTTTAGACAATGTTAAAATTTAAAAAAAAAAGTTTAATAAATGATGTTATTTTATTTTATTTTATTTTAAAGAAAAAAATTTAATAAGAAAAGTTTAAGCAATTTTTTTTCAACCTTTAATTGACAAAGTTTATTTAAAAGAGGCTGCGATGAGACGAAGGAAGAGACGTTGAGATTGAAAGTGGCTGTCGGGTTGAGTGAGAGTGTTTCTGAGGTGAAAACTTGAGGAGAGTAAAATAGAATTCTTGGGCACCGAATCAATGTTTTAATAGCGATGACACAGATTAAAAATGCTCTCTATTCTCTACATAAGTATGTATTCAACACAAACCGTAATAGAATATTCCACTAAACCAAACAATGATTTTTTAGTGGGTTCATCATTCCAGCCAACTAAACGGACTCTTTAAGTTGATCTTAACTTCTCTTCTCAGGGCCCCCAAACTAGATTTGCAATTGGTGGGGGCATAGCCCTGGTATTAGTAAACTTCACATCTGCAATTGGGACAAAATTTATGCACCATTGTTTGCAGGAGGTCTGGGTATTAGGAAGACCAACACCTTCAATGATGCCCTTCTCGCATGGCGCATAATGACTGATCACAACTGTTTCCTCACAAATATATTAAAAGCCAAATACTATAGTCATCACCCCTTTGAATCAGTTAAGCCAAAATCATCTGACTCTTGAACCTGGAAGGCATCCTTAGAGAAAGAGACATTTACTTTCAAGATAAGGATATCCAACTCCAAGAAGGTAGAAGCTGTTGGATTTGTACGTATTCTGATTTCCCTCTTGTTGATACTGTTAAACCACCTATCCCAACAATCGAGGTTAATGCTTTCACCCTCCTCATCATGAAAATTTGGGATCAAAAGAAATGTTTCAACGTTCTCAATCATAATCGGGGCTCTGACCTCCTCAGCAGGACCCTTTCTATGAATAATGCCTATGCCCATCAGTGTCAGTCTGATCCTTCAACACTTGCGACCTCAGCATCAGCATGGATTAATTTATGAAGGTTCAAACTTTCTTATAAGGTTATCATCTTCCTTTGGAAAATTTGCACAATTGCCTTCCAACCAATGAGCTCTTCTCTAGGCGTCTTTACAAAGCAGGGAATTCATTGAACACCTCTTCCTTGAATGCAATTTTGTTCGGGCAGTCTGGTTTGGTTCTTCCCTTGCCCTTTGATCCGACTCCCTTCAGATTTCTTCTCTATCATCCTAGTTCCTTCATTGGCTCAACTCAAGCAACATCAGCTCCATCGGTTCAAAGAAAGTTTACACTTACGCCGCTTGCACTCTCTAGATGATTTTGAAATCAAAGAATGAGCTCATTTTCAGAATGGTTGATCCTCCCCCAGCAAGGGCAGTCATAAGGCCATGATTCCATAATGAATGCCTTCCCCTTTGACAACTTGCAAAGCCATCAATCAAGAATTCCCGTCTCAGAATGGGCTCTCTCTTGCATTGTCTATTGCAGATGAAATGGCATAACTAGTGGAGCAACCATCGTCTCAACTCCTATCCATCCTGTAGCGACGTGAAAATTTTAGCTAGGTCGCTAATTGTGGTGATTTAGTGAAAATTAGAAAATCGAGGTTTGATTTTAAAACAAAAGGGGAGTCGCCACCGATCCTTTTCATAGGTGTGATCGGGCACCTTAGAATTTTATATTTGTTTTCAAAACAAAAGAAGGCCGGGTTAGGTCTACGTTAAAATCCAGAGAAAATTAGGGTTCGGGAGTCGGTTACGCGCGAGGAAGGTATTAGCACCCTCGCGACGCCCAAAATTGGTATCTCATAAACACGTGGTCTTGATTTTCAAAAGTACGAGTTCAATATAACATTTAGTCACGATCCGATTGAAAAGACGAGAAGTTTTAAAATTTGATTTGTTAGAAGGGCGTTCCGTTTTTAACATGAGCCGATATAATTCACCCAACATAGCGATGAAATCAACGACTTAGTGTCAAACCGATACGTTGCCTTGTATATTTAGAAAAAACCAGAATAAGATTTTCGAAATAATGCGAAGCAAAATGATAAATAAATGACAGAGCTAGGGATATATTAAGCAAATAAGTGTGACAATGATATTACAAACAATAAAGATATATGCGATATTAAACGTGATACGAGAATTAAACATGAAATGGAAACAATGGGTGTATATGTATACACGTACAATAATGGTATTTAAAACATGTACCCGACACATATGAAAAACATATAAATAACATAGTATTAAAAAGTACGTATATAATGACGTTGAAAGACACATACATAACACGGTAAAAAATCTATGCAATGTTAAATTGAAAATATGTAGTATGATATTGAAAGGATTTTTATATATAATATAGTTGAAAAGTATATGTACATAAAATATATATATTTGCATATATAGATAATAGTAGTGTTAGAAATATACTATATAGTGTTTGAAACATATACTTAAGATAATGTAGATATAACTTGTAATGTTCAAGATATCTATATACAATATATACACGTATATATATAAACAAATATTAAAAAAGCATGTGCATAACATGTATGAAAAATATATACATAATAATATTGAAGTAAAATAATAAATGATGAAAATAATATGTATAATAAATAATATAATGATGTATGAGAAAAATATTAATATAAAAAGTATATATATATATATATGTATGTATAGTAAAATATATGTACTAGTATCAATAATATATATAATGGGGATAAAAATAATAATAATGTAATATATATATATATATATAATACGGTATAAAAAGATGTATATGTATGATATGATGTATGAAATATGTATATAACATATATGAAAAATATATACGTAAGGTAATATATGGAAATACAACATAATATTAGAAATATATATACATGATATATAATAATAATACGCTAGAAGGTGTATGGATATATATATGATACATAAAAGGCATATATAATATAAAATTAAAATATTTACATAAGATGTACATACATAATACCATTAAAAAATATATACATAGTATGGTACATAAAAACATAGATATATATAAACCATAGTACCAAAATATGCATATGATATATAAGAATATATGTAATAAAGTATTAATATTTGTACATGATATATATATAATAATACAATGTCAAAACATTTACATAAAATATATATACGTATTAGAAATGAATAACAACTGATAATAATAATATTAAAAAAATAATGAAATATAAAAACAATCATAATATAATAATATTAAAAATAATGATGAAATATAAAAACAATCATAATATAATAGTATTATTTTAATAGAGTAATTAAAATAGGATTATATATAAACATATATATACCTACATGTATAATATACGTGCATTAATATTAATAATAATAATAATAATAATAATAATAATAATAATAATAATAATAATAATAATAATAATAATAATAAAATTATAAAAATAATAAAACTAAAGAAAAATAACGAAAAATTAAAAGGAAGGACGAAATTGAATTAAAAAATAATTATTGGGGCTGATTTGAAATAAAAATAAAGGAAGAGGATGAAATTGCAAAATGCGCGCAATATGGGAGGACCTAAACAGAAAATACCCACTTTTATCAAAACGCAGCGTGTCAGTGGGGACCTAATTGCAAAACACAACAAATTCTGGGCCAAAATTGAAATAGCAAAGATCTGATTGAAAAAGCGGAAGGGATAAATGCGCAATTTACCCTTCCACTCAAAAACACGCGGATCTCGACTGAGCTGGTCGGTCGGTCGACCCGACACAGGGCCAAAACGACGTCGTTTTTAGCCAAAACGGAGGGGGTCCAAAGTCAAAAATTTTTGAAAAAAAATCATTTTGCACCATGGAAAGAAAAAAAAAGAGAAGAGGAGAGGGAAGAAAGAAGAGAGGGAGGAGAGGGGGCTCCGGCAACGGGGCGGTCATCGGACGGCCGCCGGAGGCTCGCCGGCGCCGGCGCCGGCCACCGCGCGAAGGTAAAAAGTTTTACTTTTTTTTTTCTTTTTTATGTATATTATTTTTTTATATGTTTTTAGTAGTATGTTTTTTTATTTATTTATATGTTTATAAATATTAAAACAGATTCGAATATAAAAACCTAAAAATGAAGAAAGAAAAAAGAAAATTCACCTTTGATACCTGATTTGATTCTCGGATTTGCTTTGGCTATTATTATCGAATCTAAATGCTAATGGGATTGTTATATTTGCTCTGGGTTTGAGATGATTTTCTTATTTCTCTGTGTTTTCAAAACTGTCGAAAAAGAGTAAAAAAAAAAAAAACCTCCTTTTTACATTGCATGTTTTGGTTATATACTGCCCCTATCTTGCTTGCTGTCTATTCCCTTTTAATGCTTGCAGGGGATGGTGCAGTGGAGGACGGTGGAGCGGTTGGTGGCAGAAGCATGGGCGATGGGACGTTGCGGCGCTAGGGTGTTCAGGGGTTGTCAAAGCGAGAAACAAGTGGGGTGAAAGTAGGCTAGGGTTTCGGTTGGGCTAAGGGACAGTTGGATTTCTGTAGTTGGGCTAGGGGTTAAGTGGGTTTAGTTTGGGCTAAGGGTTTTGTATTGGGTTTGGGTAATTGGTTGTGGGTAGTAAACGGGCCTCCGGGTTTGTGATGGGTATTTGGGGTTTGGTTGTAATTAAAAAAGGTTTAATAATGTAAGCAGGCCCAAAAATTTGGCCTACAACACATCCGAAACAACAAATTTGACAGCAAAATTCAGGCCAAACTTCTCACTCTTCACTCTATCCTTATTTTCCTCAAAAATCATAATATTTGTCAGTAGGTTCCTTGAAAGTGACAAGTATTTCCTCCAATTTGTGGGCGGTGGAAGCTCCAACCAGCTCTTGATGACATCAAGCATTTCCTTCAATTTGTCCAAGTTCAAGATGGGCTTATGAACAATATTCACTTATCCTTGGAAATCAAACGATAGGCTTTATGTGCTTCAACGATTTATCATAGTTTTTCATGACTTTAACTCTCTTGTTTTATACCAAAAAAAATCATTTGTTCTTTTGGGTTATTAGCAAGTTGAAGTAACTAGTACATGGTGCTTATTTTATTTCATTTTTAATTTTCTAACTCCATGTCACTAAATCATTTTTAATAATCTCATGGGCCGGATCAAGTTCGAGGGTGGATCCATGCGAGGTATCTAGATCAATTTTTTAAGTTCGAGCCTGGCTCGACTCGAAAAATAAGCTAACTTTTTACTCAAGTCCGACCCTATTTAAGAAAGGTAAACTCGAGCCTGATTCAGCCCGCTCATATTTGATTTTTTAGATTAATTTTTATTTGTTTTTAAAAAATATAATACACTAAATGCACTAAAAATACTAAAATAAAAATTTTCTAATACATTAAAAAATATTTATATTAAAAAAAACTACCATAAATATAACAAATGTTTTATTGTATTAATATAATTTTTAAAATTTTATATTTTAGGTTGAGTAATTTTACTTTTTTTTTTTAAGTTTTGGGTAATGGGTTTAATTGTTATTGAGTAAGTAATTTAATATAAATATAAATATATTTTAACGTATATAATTGATATAGTTCTTTTTTATAAAATAATATATTTAGGTCAGGCTAAACACATGTCATAAAATTTTGTCTAAGGCCTGACCCATATAAAAAACATGCTTTAAATTTTATCCAAATCTATTTTTCGGGCTTTATATTTTTATTCAAATTCTCTCATTTTTCAAATAGACATTTGAGCCTAAACAGATGACCCGACCATGAGCAGTTCTAGTACAGATAAATGAACACATGCCTTTAACAAATATACAAACATAATATAAAAAAAAAATTCTCAATCTATATAGTACTTGTGCATAGTTCAAATTATTTTTGTATAAAATATTATAAAGATAAATACATGTAAATAATTTAATTCCCATGTAAATATTTTTTTTGTGAACTCAATATAACCACTTTATAAATATCTAACATTTCCTACAAGTTTCAAACCGAGACCAATCCAAAACCAATATTTCAACCAATGCAATTTCATTTTTAATCGTATTTAAATCATACCTATAACATTAATTTGATAATTTTCTCTATGAACAATCATATTACCATTTAAAAAAAATTAACTTATAATTTCATTCATTCCATTCTAAATTTAGTACCAATTAAACCATGTATATAATGTAAATTTTCATACCATTAAATCTAAATTCAAACATTATATACCATTCTCTACAACCAAAATTACTTGACCTATATATATATATATATATGACTTATGCTACACCTAAGTACATGCTACTTTCACCGAAAGAAAGATTACATCACCAATTTTGTGCTGAAGTCGAGATTGCTTTGGATGCTGAATCGGGACATTAACTTTTACTGACCGTGATTTACTCGATTACCCCTCGATAACCTTTTCTTTTCTTTTCGATGTCGATGCCTCGAGTTCTTTGCTAGCTAATATCATATATTAAAATATCTTTTACTTTAATATTAAGTAAATTAATAATTATATAACAAGTGTACATATTTATATTTATTACAAATGTATAGTCTCATCACCATACATTTGTCATTATTTAATTTATTTAATAGTATAATATCAGTAATAATTATAATATCTACAATAATTTAATAAATATCTATTTAATAATTATTGCATATATTACAAATGTATGTATTTTTATTAATACACTTATCACCATCTAATTTATTTATCACATAAAAATCTTATAATATAATTATTTAATTAATAAATATCTTTTAACTTAATAATAATAAGCAATAAATATATATTTACTTAAATAAAAAGTAATTAAATATTTATGTTACAGTTGTATACATATTATTATTACATTTGTATATTTTTATCACCGTCCACTTGTCAAAATCATACTTTATTTAATATATAAAAATCTAATTATTTTAAATTGATTTAATAAAATTTTATAACTAAATTAAATATTTATATAATTATTGTTTGCCGCCTCATCTTCCCAAATAGGCTTAATTGCTTATTTGGTCATTATTATTTCCTTTTAATCTATAATTAGACTTTTACCCTATATTCAATTTAGTTCTTTTTCCTAATTACTATTAATTAAGTTAAATTCACCTAATTAAAACTTAATTAAGCTCACTACTAGACTAATAATTACTCCTAATAATTATTTACTAATTCGGTTTACTAAGATGGAGCCCCGATATTGCACTTTTCCAATGCCCGTAAATTTTGGGTCATTACAAGTGATGAATCTAAGTGTGATGGGTAGTTGTTTTACGGCTAGTGTTGTTCAGTTTCAAGCACTGCGCACCACTCTAGCAAATTTATGGCACCCTTATGAGGGTGTTACGATTACATATCTGGCTGAGAAGAGGTTTCTTTTTCAGTTTTACTATGAGATTGATCTTAATAGGTTTTTAGATGAAGGCCCTTGGACGTTCAACAATCATTTATTGCTTTTTCATCGATTAAAGAAAAGGGATGATCCGATGGCATTACCATTGTTTTGGGCAGACTTCCGGGTCCAGATTCATGATCTCCCAACGGCATTGATGTTAGAAACGATGGCTAGACAGTTTAAGGATTTTCTGGGGCAATTCCTAGAGTATGATGCGAAGTCGCTGAATAAAGGGTATGTGGCCTATATGGGAATCCGTGTTAGAATAGACATGAGAAATCCATTGATGAGGTGTAAAAAACTTATTTCGGGGAACAAGGGGTGTACCTACGCAAGGTTTCAGTATGAAAATCTTTTGATATTTTGCTTTCTGTGTGATCGATTAGGTCATCCTGAGAGATCCTGATAGAAATAACTGGTATTTGAGTGGGATCTTTCGATTAAGGCAGTACCGAGGAAAGCGATGGTGGTGACTAGTCCTTAGTTACGTGAGAAGGGAGAAGGGCCACAAATCAAAGACTTGCAGAAATCGCTGGGTAGAGGGATTGCTACAGAACATGTGAATATACAGGGTTTGTTTCAAAATAGGGGTTTTCTGCGACAGGCAGGGGCCAATATTGGACTGAATATGGGAGGGATGTTGGATACACGTATTAGTAGATTAGAGAATATAGACCTGGATAGAGAGTTAGGGGAGGAAGACTGCCTTATTGAGATCGGAGAAGGGAAGAAGCGTCAATGTAGTTCTCAATTTTCTTCAGTTTCTAATGAAATGGATTTGGGGAAAACTACTGATGGACATTCTCATGTTCATGATTCTGAGAAATCAACTAGCATGGATTTATTGGCTTTAGAGCTAACATGGGCCCGGCCCAAAGACTCGCTCGAAAAATGAGAGGGTTTAGGCAAAAATATAAGCCCGAAAAATGGGCTTGGACAAAAACAAGGCCCATTTAGAAAATAGATCGGGCCACTGGCAAGATTTTTTTGGCCCGGGCCTGAATTACATAATAAATATTTTATTTTATTTTTAATCATTTTAAAATTTTATCTTTACTTTTCTAATTTCACTTTCACTTTCAATTTGTGTATTATTTTAATAATTGTTTTAGTATCATTTTTATTTGTTTCTTATTTTAATATTTGTTTTTATGATTTTAAATGTATTTGATTTTTTATATTTTAAATTTTTTTATTTAATAAAATAAGCTAAAAAAAATTAATATGAGTCGGGTCGGGCTTAGACAATTTTTTAGGCCCATATTCAGGCCTGGGCCTAGAAAACGGGCATAAAATTTTGTTTGGGCCCGGCCATGCCCTACCCATGATCAGCTCCAATTGGCTTCTATGGACATCCAGGGGAGAGTGAAAGCTATTATTGGTGGGATTTGTTAAAAAATCTTGCCTTTGATAATGGGAATATGTGGTTAGTTATGGGGGAACAATCCATGGAGGCTTTTCGCTCGGCTCTTGATAATTGTGACTTGTAGAACGTGGGTTATGAAGGGCAATGGTTTACTTAGGAACGTGGAAGATTAGCGAGGAACAATATTCGGAAACGATTGGATAGAGGGGTATCTATTTCGGGATGGAAGGATTTATTTCCCACTTATAGCCTAAAGCATTGCGGTCATTCAATTTCGGATCATTGTCCTTTATTACTTAATACCTGGATCGAAATGGCAGGTCAAGGGAATTTGCATCGAGGTTTTAAATTTGAAGCTGCATGGATACTTGAGGAGTCCTACGAGGGTGAGGTGTGACAACAATGGGAGAATGCTGAGGGATCGGCTCCTGACAGACTTCGGTAGGTTGGGAGGGGTTTGGTGAGATGGGCTAAGGATGTTTGCAAGACCTCACGTATGAAGCTGGAAAGATTAACTGCTCGGTTAACCGAGCTTAATAATGCTTCGCAGGATGATGAGACTCTAGAGGAGTTAATCATCACGAAAATGCAGTTGAATCTGGAAATTGATAAAGGTGAGAGGTATTAGGGACAGAGGGCAAGAACTAATTGGTTGAGGAATGGTGATCCAAATACAGGGTTTTTTCATAGAATGGCTTCCCAATGTAAAAAGCATAAGTCAATTAGTAGCCTCAATTAGTAGCCTGGAGGACGGAGAGGGACAAGAGAGAGTGGGAATTGATGCTATTGAACAAGTCGCTTGCCAGTATTTCACAGATTTGTTTACCTTCAAAGGGCGAGGTGATAATTGCAGGCTTCTTTCGAAGATTCTGATTCATGTTACTGAGGGCATGAATGGATTCTTGAACTTGTGTTTTACGGCATAAGAGATTGCTGCGACAATGCGAAGTATGCATCCTACAAAGGCACCTGGAGAAACGGTTTTGCTAGCTCTGTTTTATCAACAGTTTTGGCACGTTATAGGTACCGCGTTACTGATTATTGTTTGAATATTCTGAATAATGATGGCTCTCTGGAAGACATTAATCATACAAATATTGTCCTTATCCCAAAGAGATCGGACCCTGCTAATATGACATTTTAGGCCGATAAGCCTGTGTAATGTATTGCTTAAATTTGTGACTAATGCTATTATGCATAGAATGAAAATGATAATGTCGCACTGGATTGATGAGGCGCAGAGTGCATTTGTGCTAGGAAAGCTGATCACTGATGACAATTTTTTTATAAAAAAAATTATAACTATTTTGGAATATCAACTTTAATTATTCATTGAACTCAAAAATTAACAAATAAACTAGAATCATTTTTTATTTTTTATTTTTTTTGCTAAAATAGGAAATGAAAAATAATATAATAGGTAAAAATACTATGAAGATTCTTTGTAATAAATTCCATCTAATTTTATTATTACATCAATATAAAGTACACATATGCCGTATGCAACTGTTTAATTATTTCATTAATCACGTCAATTTTTAATTGTAAAAATAAATAAAACTTTAATAAAAAAACTAATTTTTTTTATTTAAAGAATAAAAATTAATTTACTTAAAAGGTATAAAAACTATTTTACTATTTTTTAAATGTGGTACTTTTAAAAAGCTAAGTAAAACGTACATGATCTATCACACTAGGGGAAATCGATTAAAAATGGATTAATTTGATCATTATATGAATCTTAAGCCACTATTATATAAGAGTATAACCAATGCTAATATTCAAAAAAGGAAAGACCAAAGCTGATACAAAGAGAAACAAGAAAACAGGTTCAGTGTTGTTTACTACAAGGTCGCCATCAGCATAGCTCGGATTTTGGCTCTTAAATCGTTAGAAACCGTGGTGGTTGCAGACGGCACGGAAGAAGCCCTTCCCTCCGCCGCATCCGGGTTTGATATATCTGCAGAAGCCTCCCTACTTGCAACATTTCCCTCACTCAATTTTGATTGATCTGATTTCGCATATATCTCTCCTTCCTCCAATTCCACTTCTTTTCCAGCATGAGACCTCTTCCGTCGATGATTATACTCATCATCGGAAGACCTATGGTGCTTGTGCCGATGTCTAGAGCGTCGATGCTCATTCTCAGAGGAGCTATCATGCTTGTGACGATGTTGAGATGGATGATGCTCATCCTCGGAGGAGCCACGACATCTTGACCTCTGGTGCTCAGAATCTGACGGGCAATCTCTTTTCCGTCTGTGTCGAGAATGAAGACAGTCACTATCAGAGTGGTCGGACTTATGACTCTGTTCATCATCGGTGCTACTATCATGCTTATGCCGATGTTGTGAATCTCTATGTTTTGAAGAGGAATGTCTTTTTCTATGCTTACGCCTATCCCTACTTTGGTGATGAGATCTCCGTTTTCTACCCGAGTGTCCTTCCCTTACTTTATCTTCTTTTTCTTCTTGTTCTTCCTCCTCCTGTCCGCTATCTGCTTCATGTCTTTTTGATCTCGAACGGTACTTCCTCTTTGATCGACGTTCATTATGATGAATACCAGAATTCATCTTTTCATTTTTGTCACAAGTATCGATATCCATTGCACCTGAGCTGCCTTCCCTTTCTTTTACAGAAAGGCTTCCACCCTCAGCACCCGAACCACAAACCCCTAACTCGGGAGGTTCGGCAGATAAGCCACGCAATGATTCGGTTTTAAGAGGTGCAGAACCACTTTTTATCAAGGCTGCAAACATCTTTGCCCGTTTTAATCGTTCAGCTTTCAGTTTTTCTTCTTTTGTCAAACATGCCTCAGACGAATCAGCCTCACTTGCAGCTGCAATAGCTGCTGTCTTTGCAATAGCATTAGCAACCTGACCAGAAACACTCGGCTCGCCTTTCTGACCAGAACTTGGGACATGCCCATCCTCACTAGTTGGGACCTGACTGCTACCATTTAATGATGTCTTCGAAAGAATCTCTAAATTTGGTTTCTTAATGCCTCTTGTGGCAGCCTGAAGAATAGCAGCTGCGGCAGCTGCATCCACACTAACTCCGATTTGTGGCTGGGTAGCTTTGGAAGAAGGGGGATCTTGTCCATCCTTCTTTGATTTGCTGATTACCATTTTAAACTTCTCTTTCCTATCTGAATTATACGGTATGTCAGATCCAAGAGATGCACTATCACTTTCTCGGGATGAGGCAGCTTTCTTCTCTACCCCACGGCCAGATGAATCATGCTTCTCAGAAATGAATCCTTTACCAGGTAACTTTGACTGCAGACAAAAAGGCATCTTCCATCAGCAGAAGAAACAGTGACAAAATATTGCAACTTAGAATCAACGATAGAAGCAAAGAATTTACTACCTAGATCAGATCGGAGCACAACTGCAATCAGATTAGAATGAATATGCAAATCCAAACCAATCATTAAAGAAAACGGAAATATAGATGGAAAATTGAAAGGTATAACTTGATGCAGATATGTGTGTGTGTGTTTGTGCGCGCGAGAGAGCATATATGTATGGAAAATAAGATGTCTTACAAAAAAGAATCTCATAAAAATACATAAAACAGTATACGGAACAGCGAAACGTGAGAATTGTACCTTTTCAGCTTTTTGAAGAGCTTCTAAATAATATGGATGATATAGATTGGAAGGCAACAGGAAAGGGAACCTCCCATGCTTGACATCTTGTTCAACCAGAACTGCTTCAAATTGTCTACCATTTCTCAGTATGAACTCAACAATCTTATCAACCACTCTCTTTAAATCAGATGGAGGCTCGACAACAGGTATTTCAACCTTCAATATGGGTGGCAAAGAAGAAGCTCGTGATTTCTCAGCTGTGGAAGCATCACTTTCTTTCTTCAACCCAGTCATTGTTCCAGGCTTAACTGATGTTATAGATTGATTTCTTTTTATTAGAGGCGCCTTTTCCTTCAAAGGGGCCAAATGTTTGGTTACAGTATCATCTTTTCTACTAACACTTAAAGAAGATTCTTTCTGATCTGGTCCGTCAGTTGATTTTTTATTGATAGCAACCCCAGATTCCCCAGATTTCATTCTCTTAGCTTCGGTAGCATTCTCTGTTTCACCATCCTCATCTTCTCCGGAACCATATACAGTGCCAAGCAAAGATAAAGCGCCACCCCCTCTACCACTACTTGCCTGATCAAGAGAACCGTCAGCTTTGCTCTCTTCATCAATGGAATTGCTGCTTAAAAGTTCTTGGTGATCAACAAGAAACCTAAAGTAGGGATGAAGTCGATGATCAGGCATTAAGAAGCCAAATGTTGGGTTGTCTCCTTGTTTGACCCTCAAAACAATCTCTGATTGCCCACCATGTTTGCTTACAAATATAGCTGTCCTTGCCATAATCTGATGTACTTTCTCCGTAGGAGGCTAAAGAAAAGACAGAAAAAGAACAAAAAAGGGTGTTCAAGTCAATAATGAGAAATTTAACAATTGCAAAGTTCCGAGAGTGACTGAAAACTTACGAATAATCCCAAAGAATTAAAAATGAAAAAAGAAAACCACAGAATCTCACATATATTCAGATAAGCACAAAGATCAAGAAATAGAGAACTCCTAGGAAGATATGTATCATCCCATTTGCTCAAGTGAATAGGGTTCCTGTAAGGTAACAAATTTCTATCATTCTAATCCCACCTGCATGCACCCTTGTCATGACATCAAAAGGAAACAAGAACTGCATCTGCGCTCCGAGCATCTGAAACTTGACATCGTAAGCCTTAGAATAACACACGCACCTTACTCAACTATCAGACAGCCACATTGGATAAGTATCAACAAACAATTATATCTATATTATACAAAAAAGTAAGTAAAGATGTATCCTAAGAAGATGAGCATGTACTTACTAGGTTTTGAAGTAAGGTTTCAGGAACAGGAAAGGGTGGCCGAAAACTAGATTCCACATTAGCATCCTTTTGCTCGTTTGATTCGCCAGTGTTTCCATATGAAAAGGAAACAGCATTATAGAGACCACCAGCAGCCGCAGGTTCCTCATTATTATCTCCATCTGGAAGCAAAATAAACCAGAATCAAAATCATTTCTAAATAAAGCTATTAATGCCATTATTGTTTTAGAAGTGCAAAGCAAACACCACCAACGACAAACATAAAAAGAAACTAGCCAGGATATGCTTAGAGTAAGGTAATAACATTCTTACTTGTCTCTTGGAAACACGTAACTGTTGCAAACTAGGTTCCTTCCTGCAATCTTGGAAAAGCAGTGCAACATATATAATGTTCATGCAAACTAGAAAACGCATCACCAATTGCTTACCAACACCATTATCCCAAAAACCAAGCATAAAATTATATTTTGTTTCAATAGGCCAAAACCCAAACAGCAGTACAGGCAAACGGCATAGCATAACAATTCATACACCCAGGAAACTTCCATTAAACATCTTTTGAAACTCAAAACCCTAATAGCCAATTCATCTTTCCATATATTAATATCTACAAGGAAGATACATTAATTACTCTAAGTCTCTAACATCTCTAACAGTAACATAAAGCATATTGTTTTTAAGTTGTAATGATTTTTTTAAAACAAGCTTAAATCAAATACAATATTTGAATCCATCTATTTCTTTGTAGACATTTTCCCACAAATCAGTGCTGAAGCTCAAAACCTCAACAGTGACATGAACCAAGGAATTAAACAATTAAAGATACTACTTAGCTCATATTTTACCAAAAAAACAGCAATAGAAAGCACTCGTTTCCTTTCAATTAATATCTTTAGGTAACTAAAGCTGAATAAAAAACAATCTAACAGAAGCTAAGGCACTGTTTGGAGGTCACTCTTTCAAGCAAAAAAAGCAACAAACCAACATTACAGTTCTGTCCTAAAGAAAATAATGTCTTTTTGTTGTCCATAAAGGTTAAAATTTTATCTTCTTTATCCAAATGAACCCTAAAGATTAAAATGATAACAATAATATTTTTCTTTTTTACTTCAAAAATTGGAACTTAAATTTTTCATAAAATAGCAGGAAAAAAACTCATAATTAATAATTATAGAAGCAATAATATAATCATTTTTTAAAAAATTAAAAAAGGAAATAACTGTTTATCGTTTCTCACCTTGCTGATCGGGCAGCGACGGAGAAGGAGGAGGCAAATCGAGATAACGCTCACGATCGAGATCGGACTCCAACTTATCATCGGCGGTTACCGAAGGAGATGAAAGGTGGCGCCGTCTCTTTCGAGGCGGAGGAGGTCCAGAGAGAAGGTGACGCACATCGTAGCGATCGATGGCGAGGGAGTTCCAGTCAACGAGAGCCTCCGGAGAGTTAACGAAGGCGGCCATGGCGTCGTCGTCGAAGAGCAGCGCGTGGCGGCCAACCACCTCTAGATCCATCGCTATTACTATTAGGATATGTTTTGAAATTTGGGATTTTTTTTTTTTTGGAAGAATGAAAGGAGAGAGATTCTTTGTGATGGGGTTTTTATTTGCTTTTTCTATATTGAAAAGAAAAACAGCTAAGGCCAAAGGAGAACCGTGTTAATTAAAGAAATTGTTTGCCCTTGTAATAATTAGGGATAATAACAAATTTAGTCCTTAATATTTATATTTATTTTTTATTTTCTCTTATTTGTTTTTTAGTTAAATTTAACAGTTTTTAGAGTGAAATTTAACCTTAATCTTTCAAAAAATACTAATTAAAATATTAAAATTTTAAATACGGTGGCCCATATGTCCATCCTCGTGTACTTTATGCTAATTTTTATGAATTGTTTATAATTTTTTAATTTCTAATTTTAAATTATTTATTGACGTGTCATATAAACTATTATCATCGGTATGCAAATTAGTTTAAAAATTCAAAATATTTCATGAGTAAAAATATAGGTTAAGGGCTTATTTAACTAAAAAGAAGTAGTACAAGGGCTTGTTTAAACAAAATAGAGTAGTTTAATGGAATTTTTTTAGTATATTAGCCTTTTTTTTCCCAAAGATATTTATTGAAGCGAGCCTAGTAATTAATCTTCCACATTTTGCAAACCTATTAAGGAGGTAGATGCTAGCCACGAGTTTTAAAGCTGCTCCACCCTAGGGGCGAAGCCAGAATTTTTTTTTAGGGGGAAAAATTAAATTGTAAAAATGTAAATTTTTAAAGGTTAAACCAAAATTTTATCATTTTTAGAGGTCTAAAGTGCAATTTTATCTTTACTAAAAATTTTAAAGGGCTAAAATTTTAGGTTGGCCGGGGCCCTTGTCAGCCCCCCTAGATTCGCCCCTACTCCACCCTTGCCATCTCACCTACTCTTTTTATTTACAAAAGATTAATGAAAAATATAAATATGGTTAAAATATTTCATAAGTCCCTATACTTTTCATAGTTTTGGAATTTAGTCCTTAAATTTTTATTTCTACGAATTTAATCCCTCTATTTTTCATGTTTCAAAATTCAAGTTCAATTGTTAAATTTGTTTACATAACATTTTGAAATTTAAAAAAAAAAAAACTCACTCGGTTACAATTTAACTAAAAAAATAACATTGTAATGAATCTAATTTACCAAAATAATTTTAATAGTGTTAATAGTTGAACTTGAATTTTAAAACTCGAAAAATAGAGGAACTAACTCCTAAATTTAAAAGTATAAGGACTAAATTCTAAATTTATGAAAAATACATGAACTTATTACATATTTTAACCTACAAATATATACTTTTGAAATGTTGAGAATATTTGTTATGCTAATTAGTTGGTTTTGGAAAGCATAAGACTAATAACCAAAAGGCTAAAATGGTTGGTTTCTTTTTTCCCCATTTTCTCTCAATTTGCAAATGGATAATATACGGCCATAACATAAAGAAGGGTTAATTCTAGCTTACATCCCCAAATTATGTGCAAAATTTTAATTTGATAAATTTCAAAACATTCTTATTGATTCCTTAAATTAAAATATGTTCTAATCAAATCCTTTCGTTAGTTTAGTATAGACCTGCTCATTGCCCAGGCCATCCAACCCGACCCGAAGGCTTGTCCGAAAAGTAGGAGGGTTTGAGTAAAAATATAGACCCGAAAAATAAGTTTGGACAAAAAAATAATGCTCATTTTAAAACAGGTCGGGCCTTAGTAAGGCATTTTTGGCCTCAGGCCAAATCGAATTCATTAAATGACAAAAAAATATTTTTTTGTTATTTTAATGATATTTTCTTATTTTTTTCTCCCTATTTTGCTACAATTTCACTATTATGTTGCTACTATTTTGTTGTTAATGTTTGGATATTGTATAACACTTGTTTTATTGTTAATTTTGCTATTATTTTAGAGATATTTTCTTGTTAAGTTGCATCTATCTTAGTATTATTTAAGTATATATATTTTTTAAAAATTATTTTTAATTTGTTTGAAAATATTTAATTTAATATTTTTATTTTTTGATGTATTATATATATTTAAAATTTATGTAAAAAAATAATATAATATAAAAAATTAATATGTGCAGGCCGGATCGAGCTCGAATTTTAGCATTTTTATCTGGGTCAAACTTGGGCAAATTTTTGGACTAAGCCGAACCCTAACAAATTGACTTAATTTTTTGTTTGGGCCCAACCCGAATCCGACCCAGTCCATGATTACCTCTAAATTTAGTTGTATGCTTTAAAGTTAATTATTAGACATATTAAACCAAAGTTGATTGCTCGATTGATAAAATGATTTGGTTTTGATATAATCTTTTTTATGTGGTTCTAATTGAGTCCTTCAACTAAAAAGTTGTTTCAATTAGACTCTTCTACTAATTTAAGTGCCAAGTCTGGTGTTTAACAACAAAGTTATATGTTAGATTGATAGAAGAGCTTGATTTTGACATGGTTCCAATTGGGTCTTTAAATTAAAGGATTGTTTCAATTAAGTCCTTCCATTACAAAAGAACCAAGAACATCAAAACATCAGTCAAGAAATATCCCATATCATTTTCCTAGAGAGTAAGAAGAGATAATCCCATTACCTCATACAAATCTAGGGGAAGATTGAGGAGAAACTAGAAGGGGCTGAAAGACCATCTTTGTGCAGGATAAGCACCGAGGGGAGATGGCGGTCTGTCAAGCTAACCAACTGGGCTGCCACCAAGTCTGCTGCTCTATTTGCATCTCGCTTATTAAACTGTATTTTCACCTATTGAATCTGAGCCAGAAGACTATCCACCTGAGGAAGTATGGACCTAAGGTTTCATCTATTCCTGGATTTCTATTGCTTGAGCTTTTGAACAACAATCTTCGAATCAGTTTCAAGAATAATCTTATCATAATTCTTCTTAAGTGCAAGCTCAATTCCTAGTTTCGTAGCTAAGGCTTCCACAACTTCAGGGCTATCAGTTATCCCTTTTGATCCCTCCCCATCAACCAAAGTTCCAAGATCATTCCTTACCACAACTCCCAATACTGCAGAGAGCCAGTATCTTTATCAAAAGCTCCATCGCAATTAATTTTTAGCCATCCCTTCTCTGGTTTGTTCCATGCCTTTGTGTCAGTCCCCGAATCTTCAAGCTCTCTTTGCTCAATGGTTCCATCTCAGTAGCTACTACTTTCATCTTCCTAATTGTGTACCCTACATCCACATTTTTACCTTGTAGAACTTTTTCACATTGCATTTTCCAGATGTACCATGTTGTATATAAACCATTCTAGTAACCAATTCCCTTCCCCTTATGTCATTCCTCAAAGATTTGATCGTTTGGTTGAGCCAAGAATCAAAAGTACTGATGTATTCTCTTAGGATTCTCAGCCCAAAACAACTTTCGAACCAAACGGCTCTCACCTACTCACAACTCAGCAATAAATGTTCCACTATTTCCTCCTCACTTCCACTTATCTCACAAATAGGGCTAGGCAGACATCTCCTCTTCCACAACCCTAATCTTGTAGGTAAGGCATTAGAGCATCATCTCCATAAAAAGATCTTCAGTTTACAGGGTACCTTTAAGCTCCATATCAATTTCCAAATTCTGTTATCTATGATATGTGAGGAAGATGGTCTTGCTCCTTCCCTTGTACTTGATTGCACAGCAACTTGTTACCTGATTTCACTGTGTATTTTCTTGAAGGGATGAACGGCCAAACAAGTTTGTCCTCACCCTCAATGTCATATATAATGGTTTTTTGTATCGTTTCCTTTTCCTCTTTTGATAACCAGCATCCAATGGTAGGAAGATCCCAGCTCTTCTCGTCTTTCTTAATATTTCTGCAACTCTTATTGGTCTGTCTTCAGTTGCATCCTCAAGAGGTAATTCAGTCAATTTACAGCCCTCAATTCCCGCAATCCATCTGTCCCTCCAAATCTGAACTTGATCTCCATTAATAATCTGCCAAAACTTATTATTCTTCATAAATGCCTTAGCTTCCATCAGGCTACTCCAAGTCCAGGAAGCTCTCGACCCTCTACTAGCCTCAAAGAAAGAGTGATTTGGGAGAAGTATAATCCTTTTAGAACACGAACCCAAAGAGCCTTTAGTTCCTGTATGATTCACCAGCATTTTTCGCAAGAAGAGCAAGATTGAACAGTTCCAAATCTCTGAATCAAGCCCTCCTTTATCTTTTGTAGGTTATAAAGTGGTCGTGCTTCAAGACCATTTGCAGGCCGCTCCCATAGGTAGTAGTTGTTGCATTGCTGAGGCTATTGAAATTCATTTGTACCCTTAATAATAGTTATAGTAAAATGTTGAGTTGAAATTTCGGACTCAATAAAGACAGATATGGCTACTGAATTAGGATGTGGACAATGGCAAATATAAATGTTAAGCAAAATGTTGTCCGAGTTATGATCTTCATTTTCGACGAAGGAGCAAACCTGGTATACTGTATACACGAGTAAGCATGAGTAATGGAAGGGGACTGCTCACATCATATAGCTGGTGTTGATACACATTTGGAGCAATTAAAATGCTGAAAATGAGGGTAATTTGAATGCAATTTTAATGGGCATTTAAAGGCTATTCGGGCGGGCAATCAGCAACAATTTTGGCAAGAAATCAACAACTACTATCTGAAGCAAAAATCAGCAATAAAAGATAGCAATAAGCAGCTTATTGTGGTCGATGAAAATCAGCAGACTAATGAAACAGTTGGTGCAAACAAGAGTATATAGCAGTGACTTAAAAGCAAAAATGGGCAGCGATAGTGGGAAGAATTCAATAAAAAACTGTCATGAAAAACATCCAATGCATCTTTAAATTGCCCTTTGTTGAACTAAGCCAAATATCATGGAATTCCAAGAACCCACATTTTTAACAGGCATTTTATCAAACAACATACGAGCAAGCAGATATTTTCATGAAATCGTACGTTTAGACTCAAGTCTTCTAGCCTAGAACAAGCCGAAAGGGCGACGATCAATGCCATTTATCGGGTCTTAAATTTGCTCAACACATATCCAAGTAAAACAAAAGCATGAATAAGGGCGGTTCAAGACACCGAATCTCTTTCAAGACTTCCATCGAACATTTTTTCAACACAAGAGATTATCTACAATTTATTACTTCCATAACATATATATCTACACTATTAAAAAAATTCATGATTGAGTTGGTCTTATGAGTTAACCGGATATTAACTTAATTAAAAAATTACAAAAATGACATTTTATATTTAATAAGTTATATTATCCGAGGGTCTTTTAGTTTTTTTATTTAAAAAAATTAGTAAAAATATACATACGATGAAACTTGAATCCGAATCAATTGCATTAGTAAAATTTTTAATTTACCATTTAATTAAAACTTTATTTTGATATTTTTATATATTTTAATTTTATCATGCACATTTTATTACTTCCATCAGTTGTATATGTCTATACTTACTATTAATACAACCTCTAACTGAGTTTGTGTCACGAGTTAACCAGATATCAAATTGATTAGGAAATGACTAATATACCCTTTTGTTAAATGACTATTATTATTATTTTGATGACAATTTTTTTTTCACACTTTTATATAGTTTTTAAATAAAAAGAACTAAAATTAACATACCTAAGGATTAAACTCGTACTTAATGAATTTATAAAGATAACATGTCTTTTATTAAATGACTAATCAGGTAAAAGCTTGATTAGGAAATGACTAATAGACCATTTTATTAAATAACTACTATTATTATTTTGATAATCTTTTTGTCTTTTCATACTTTTATATAGTTTTTAAGTAAAAAAACTAAAACTAACACGACTAAAAATTGAACCCGTGTTTAATGAATTTATAAACAATTTTTTTTATCATTACACTAATAACAATTATTGAGCAAACTTTAAAAAATTAACTTTAATTTTCTCTCACCAATTTTGTATATCTATAATATATACATAATGTCCACTCACAAATGCGTGTGATAGGTTTGCATGTGATAGAAGTATTAATATATATAATATTATTAAATTTGGGTAATTACTTAATTTCGAATCGAATTATTTGATAATCAAAATTTTAAAATATCTTTAATTAATCCAACTAATTTGATTCAGTTAGATTATAACGTATTAATATTTTAAGAATTAAATTGAGCTAAAAAATTTGAGTATACTTCAAGAGCAAAATAAATAAATAAAGCTAAAAAAAAACCAATCTAGCTTACAAGTTATTTAAGTCGTTATTCGATTCGATAATAACATAATTGAGTTTGAATATCTTACTCATACTAATTTTTGGTTTGATCTAGACTTATCAATCAGATAAATCAGATAGATTTTGAGTCGGGTTAACTTTAGGTTTGTTTATTTTGAGTTTGAATCAACTTTGGATCTAATTATTTCATGTTTGGGTCGTTTTGGATTTGGGTGATTCAAAATAAAAACTTGAATTTTTTGGATCAGAGCATTATTAGTTTTTCAGATTACTTGTTTAAGACGTTTTAAATTCGAATTAATTCAATTGAATAATCAACTTTTGATGAATAAATCAAAAGTTAATTGCACCGAACATCTTTGAACTATGACATTCATTCTAAATCAGTCTTTAAACTTCAAATAATTCTAATTAATCCCCAAATTATCGAGTTTATACCAATTAGGTCTTTCTATTACTAAAATCGTTAATTTAACTATTAAATAACTCATCAGATCTTATGTGACATAATTTAAAATGAAAATTTTAAGAAAAATAAATATTGTAAAAATAGATATTTTAAAAATCTTAGTATTGAGGTTTTCAAAACTTTTACAAATACAAAAGCTTTATCGTTCCCTCTTTCTTTATTTCTTTTCGAGTTTTGTTTTAAAATTATGCCACGACATACTTTTTTCTTTAATTTTTTAATTTTAAATTTAGCTACATAAGATTTGACGTATCATTTAATGCTTTTAATAATGATGGGACTTAATTGATATAAAATTAATAATTTAAAAATATAATTAAAATGTTTTAAAATTTATTACCAATTTAAAGATGCAATTATCTCATAAATAGAGTTGATCATGGGTTAGGCTGGGTCGGGTTCAAGCCAAGCCTCAATAGAATTTTAGGCTCATTTTCAAGGCTTGGTCCCGACCCAATCCAAAAAATGGGTCTAAAGTTTTGCCCAAATTCGGTCTAAATAAAAATGTTAAAACCCGAGTTTCGCCTTGCGCGGTTGTATTAAAATTTTTATAAATCATCAAATACACTAAAAATATTAAAATAAATATTTCCTAATAAATTGAAAATAAATTAAAAAATTGTTCATACTTAAATAACACTAACATAGATGCAACTTAGTAAGCAAATATCTATAAAATAGTAGCAAAATTAACATTAAAAGCAAATATCTATAAAATAGGAACAAAATTAATAATAAAACAAGAGTTATACAATATTCAAACAATAACAACAAAATAGTAATAATATAATAGTGAAACAACACCAAAACAGTGATAAAATAGTAACAAAAACAGTGAAAACAACAGCAAGAAGTAGCAAGTTTTTTTTTTTTTTTGTAAATTTAGGCCGAGCCAAAAAAAAGCTTCCTCAAAGCTCAAACCGTTCGTTGTTTTTCTTAAACTTATTTTTTGAATCTATATTTTTCTCTATACTCTCTCACTTTTCAGATGATTTCGAATAGACCATCCTATAATTAAGTCTACTCATAAATCAAATTATATATGGGTGAAATCAAAATAGGAATTTGATTTTTTTAATTGGGGTACCAAAATGTGTGTCAAGATTGGACCGTCAAATCTTACTTGGGATTGAAGCTCAATTAGTTTAATTGGGCATAACACACACTTACAATACAATTTTCTAATAACTTGTGTTACACAATAGACACATACATACGTGGCCCAATTTATTATTTTCTTAGGCTAACGTAGTACTTTGGTTTTTGTTGAAATTTAAAAAAAAAAAAAGAGAGACAAATTGTAGGTGCCAAATCCTTTGAGCTTAAGTTTAGGTGTTTCACAAACCACGTTAAGTGGCAGCTAATATTGGCTCTCTTTTAGCTTCAAATTTATAAAAAAATATATATATATATATATATATATATAAATATTAAATATATCTTTAATTGAGATGGATAATCATCACCTAGTGCGGTGGAGTGATTGATCATGGTTTTACTGCAATGTGATTGGGATGTTCATGTGGTGCATGTTTATCGAAACGGTAACCGAGTAGTGAATAAAATGACAACTTTAGTTTTGGGTAGGCAGTTGGACTTGAGTGTGTTGTATGACGGTGAATTTGGATGAGTGGTGCGTTTGTCTGTAGTTAGTGTAAAAATAGCGGTGGCGGTGAGATTAGATACTGTAGCGATACTGTAGTGTGAGACAAAAAGTAAGCTAAACGCATCGCACAACACCCAACCGCCCATCCAAACTAAGCTTGGGTCTCTTTAAGAAATCTAACATCTTCTGATAGAGGATGATAGTGGTGTAGGAACACGAAGAGTAGTCTCTACTTAGTTTGATTTTTTCTCTTTTCGACCAAAAAAAAATTGAAAGAGTAAAATTTATGATGTTTTGAGTTTGAATCCCATTATGCACATGTATTTTATCTCTTTGTAAAAATAAGGGTGTTTTAATAAATTTACAACTGAGCTGGGACTCGTCGAGGGCATGACATCAACTTGGTCAAAACTTTAAATGCTTACTAGGTTTTGTCAAACCCAAATGTGGGTAATGAACTTGCGTATTGATATTATTGAACATGTGTTTGATCATTGGGTCTGTAATTTGTAATTATTTTATTTAAACATTATATAAAAATATAAAAAGATAAAATTGTCATCATAATAACATTAATTATAATATAAAAGAATGAACATATCTCTAATTTCATAATTGAGTGAGTGATTCGATTAAGACTGACACTAACTTAAATAAAATATTTAAATATAAGCGAGAAAGGATTGTATGAAATTTTGATTCCACGTCATCCTTATCCCTTTCTAGTGGGAGGATGACAAATCAGATTTTTCCTCCTGAAAAAATTTAAATCCAACTAAAAACACTAAATATCAGGAGGAAAAATTTGATTTGTCATTCTCCCATTAGAAAGGGATAAGGATGACATGGAATCATAGTTTCAGGAAGAACAATTTGATTTGTCATTTTTCGATTGGAAATGGATAAGAATGACGTGAAATCACAGTTTCATACAATTCTTTCTCAATGCAGACATAGATACATAGATATGAACTACAAAAACAAATTATTTAAGACTTTATCAAAAGAAAAAGATATCACAACTACTAGCTAATATAAATTATTATATAGAATTTGACCTATTGAAAAGTTGTTGTTTTTGTATTTTATTAGTTTTGTTGGAGTCTTAAATAATTTCTTTTGTAATTAATTGCAATATAAATTATTATATAAAATTATACCTATCCAAAAGTTCTTTTTTTTTTTTTCTATTTTATTAGTTTTGATGAAGTGTTAAATATTTTTTTAATCATTATATTATATAATATATGGTTGATCTATTTTCCAAAGTAATAAAATATATAAGCATTGAAAATTAAAATTATTATTATGTCAATTTTAAAATTAATCCGTCATGTCTTTTATTCTTAGCTAATTACAATTAACAAAATGGACTAAAAAGAGACAGGACCAAAAAATTAATACCAATTTTGTAATTTTTCAAAATTGACAAAATAGGGTTTATATGAACTTTTTTTCAAATATGAAGGGGGTAGAGAGGTATTTTTCAAACTATAAAAATATAAGTATATTTTACACCAAACTACAAAGGTAAATGTCCCTTTTTTTTTTATTAAATAGAAAATGTTCTTTTTAATGCATACTAGATTGCTTCTCTATAATATTGTTGGGATTTTTTCCTTTTCATTTTGTTATATAATAATAAAAATAACCCGACTCGAAATTCAATCCGAAATTCAACCCAATTACTTGACCTATATAATAAAATTCTAAGAAACGGAATGGGGCTCTATTCTTTTTTTTCGTCTCTCGTGTTCTTTGACTGGAAGATCACTTTCCCATTTTTCAATTTCTATCGTTGATACTGTGTATTAACATACACACAAATATATATAAACAAGTTCTAGTTGTTATTTTTAGAGAAAAAGATCAAAACTATACATTAATTATAGTTTAATGTGTAATTATTACATAAAATTTGATTTTGTGCAATTTTACACATGCAATTTTTTATTTGATTTAATTCTTGTAAATTATTAACACAATTATTAATATAACATTATTTTATATTTATATATTGCACACATAAATAATTACATTTATCCAATATAAAAATAAATTAATAAATTTATTTATTTAAATGTGTACGATTAAGTTAAAATTAAAAACTTCAAGTATACATTTGAACCACAATTAGAATTTTATACGTATAATTTTTATTCGTATAGTAATTTAATAAATATATAAAATTTATTATTGTAAAATTGATAAGAATAAAAATAATATTTATAATTAAATAATTTTATATGAATAATAATTATTTTAATAATACAATAATAAATAAAAATATAATTCATGATTTTTTATAAAATTTTAATTATTTATTCATAAAATTATTATTTAACATACATACAATTTTAATATGCATTTTATAATTTAATATAAAAATATAATTTTAACTATTTAGTTTTAATAATTGTAATATTTATTTAAAATATTTTATTTCAACATATATGTTTTAATTATTTATTTTATATATACATAAAATTTAACTTAATATCATTAATAATCATTTTTCATTCTCATCTCACCGTTACAATTGTGATTAGATTCAAACACATATCTCACCTCTCATTCGTTACGGTAGCTAATCTCATTGTCTATTCAAAAGAAACCTAATTTAGATATCATTCCCGATTATTCTCCCCTTATTTTCAAATATCGAACGAATTTTCATACTTTAACGTGTAACATTATTGTTTTAAAAGTTACACGATCCTTTAAATATGATTAGATTTCTTCAAAATACTTATCGTGATTAATATAAGGGTTAATATTTAATACACTGATAATATACTCTTTTTTTTTGTTATTTTCATAAACAATCTTAAAAAATTAAAAAATATTTTTTTAATATTTTATTTTATTTTATAAAATACTTATCAAGTCTCTAACTTTAGAGTATCGAATATTTTGAATATAATAGTGTGAATTTATATGAAAATTTGGACCGTCTTTTTATTTTAATTTTATTTCCTTTGCTTTGCCTGAGGGCATGGCTAAATTTCCTCAAGCCAGCACATTTTTATTGGGGGTTCATTAAATGGTTCTAGAAATGGTCAAAATTGCCCCCCACTTTGACTTTCTACGCTACCATGTGATGTGATAATAGCACTACCATATGCTTATATTTTGTTAAATTTTGTTATTAGTCCCTATACTTTAATTTAATAATTTTTTAATCTTTATACTTTTTAAATTGGTCAATTTTAGTCTTGACTCAAAAGTGGTAGTTATGTTCGTTTGGGTAAATTCAATTACTAGTCCTATAGGTACAATTGTAGATTTAGTTCATATTATTCAATTAGATCATTCTAATTCCTTATACTTTTTGAACTTTGACGATCGTTAATCCATTAACAGGATTTTTAGTGAGTAATATATGAAAATAAAAAACGGACATGGTATTATACATATGGTATAATATGTTTGCCATATCAGATTTTGAAAGGAGTAAAGTTTAACTTAATGAATTTAACAGTTATCATTCGAAAAGTATATGGACTAAAAATTACGAAACTAAAGTATAAGGATTAAATCCAAAAATTTCGTAAAATATAGAGGTTAATAACATAATTTAATCTTTTTAAATTTAATAATTAATAATTAAACAAAACCCTAAATTATTTATGATCCTAACTTGGGATCTATGAATGAGAAATAATTAAACTTGCTTAAAAACTAATAAACCCTAGATTTTCTAATTTTTTAATGAATTAATCTCTCCAATTCCAACACCCTCCATGCATGCATCACATCCCACCTTTTTACCTCTTTTCTCGTTTCTTTGGTCAACTCCTCTTATTTTTTATTTTTAAAAATTATTTTAAAGTACGAGAAAAAAATCGGATTCGATTAATAGAGACTAATCTTTCTAAAGTTCGCGTTTGTCTTTTTTAACGATGTCATTTTCAAGATTTAAATCTAAGTTTTTTCTATATTATTGAACTTTAAAAACGATATTATTAGAAGAATTACTATTTTTTTTACTATTCGTGTACAAATTTACACGTTACATTAATTGTACATTAAATATAGTTTTTTTTATTAAATTTCATTTTGAAATAATTACTTAAATCAATCGAGTTAAATCCGAATATTTTATTTCTCTTATAAATTAAGTACCCAAGGTTTCATTCTCCTCATTTCCTTCACCAAAAACTCTCAATATATATAGCGAACAAGCTCCCCTAGAATCCAAGCCTTGAACATTTCCATTTCCTTCACCCCAAAAAGAAAAATACTCAAGAAGGAAATGGAACTCACAAATATTATCATCACCATAGCTCTAAGCTTCACCCTAACAATGGCACTGGCAGATCAATCACCATTGCCATCGACAAGAGTGAGCCGTTTCCTTCAAGCCAATAACCCAAGAGCGGCAAACCAATGCAAGTACAACGAGGGGATTTGCGGCACCACCTCGACTTGTTGCAACAATAAGTGTGTGGACTTGGTAACGGACAGCAACAATTGCGGGGCGTGCCAGAACAAGTGCAAGTACACAGAGGTTTGTTGCCGGGGAGAGTGCGTCAACGTCTCGTTCGATAAAAGGCATTGCGGTGGGTGCAATCACCGGTGCGCTCCCAACGAGTCGTGTGTTTATGGAATGTGTAATTACGCCTGATTTCGATTACATATTCTTTTGAGGTTCGTGATTTATATTCGTATACATAATAAAAAAAAAGTCAATAAAAGTGATTTCGATATATAAGTATATATAAAGTGTATTATTTTTCTTTCATTTAGTGAAAGAAAATATTTTTCTTCATAAGTACACTTCTTGTAGTTCATGTAATGGTATAGCTGAAATTTTCTTAGCAAAATTACTTCATGTTGCTACAGTCATATGACCAATTGCTTCATAGATTTTGCAAAGAGTCATCTAGAATTAGTTTTTTTTTTTAAATGTGGGGGTGAGAATAGTTATGATTATGAATGTAATTATCATTTTATTTTCATTTTGTTACGTACTATTATATATATTTTATATAAATGGAAATTTGTGGCACCCGATCTTAATAGTTAAATAATTTTTTATTAATGTCGATTGAGTTTTAACTCGATTGGTATCGATATTATTATCAGTACAGTACAGTAAGATGTGGGCAATTGTGTATCTAGGGGGGCTGGCCCCTAAAAAGAAAAATTGTCCATTTAGGCCTTTCAGAAATTTTAAAATTTTAAATTAATAAAGGTAAAATTACACTTTGGCCTCCTTAAAAATGATAAAAATTTGATTTAATCTTTTAAAAAATATAAAGATATAAGCTATTAAAAATTAAAATTTAATTTCGGGCCTCCTTAAAAAAAAATTCTAGCTTCATCCTTGGACGTGGGTTTAAGTGTACTGAAGCGCATTATCCTCCTATTTAAGGGTGCGGAGTGACTATGAGTAGTTTTGAACATTGTATAAAAAAATAAATATAATAAGAACTTATAATGAAATTATGTTAAAATTTTTTATTGATTTTTTAATAAATGGTGAATATAATTAAGTCATTAGTTTAGTGATAAAAAAAATTCTGTTGCTTTAAAGGTTTTATTATTATTATTATTATTATTATTATTATTATTATTATTATTATTATTATTATCATCAAAGTGGTCCTTAAATTATTAGTTTCGTCTCATTTAATTTATAAAGTGTACGACATTTAATAAGAATGTACAATGCATTACATTCTTATTGATTGACATCATTTTTAGGGATAAATTGGGATAAAATTGATAGTTAAAGGTTCACTTTTGATTAAAAAAATTTTAGGGATCAATTTAAGAATTAAGGTATAGTTTAAGAGCCAATTTATAAATAAAACCAAAAATAAATGGTATATACAATTAAACAATGTTGTCATTATTTTAAAAAACAAAAAAAAAAGTTAATAAAAATAAAGAAAGCATGGGAAGTGAACGTGAATATAATGACTCATTTAACCTTCTAAACTTATAGAAAAATTATTATGCACTTGAATTCGGAAATTCGCATAGTAAAAATTAACATTCTTGATATTCTCACCTTGAGCGAACTTGTTGATTAGAAGAAAACAGTGATTGAAAGACCAGGGACTACTAGAGATCATCTTCTTCAGATCCACAACATCAATCGATTTAATCTTAGCACACCGGAGTGGTGGCCGCAAAGTTTATGGCTCTTTCAACCAAAAATTTCCCGACAAGACAAAGCTCATAATCAATATTAATCGGGGTGAGATCCTCAGGACCCAAAACCAACTACGCTTCCTCCTTTTCTAAAGTGAGATTCGCAATTGCCAGTTCTAACGCAGTAGCTAATGCCCTTTCTCAAATATCTACTGCTGTTTTTTATGTCGTGCTAGTGCTTCAAAGTGATTTGACCAGTCGAATTAGAAATAGAATTGGCTACAAGATCCAGAGTAGATTTAAAACATCCTGGTCTTTCGCAACCTTGACAAATACCAACTGCTGTGTGGACTGATATCTCGTTAGATTTTATTGAAGGTGTTCCTAAATCTAATGGGAAGAGTGTTGTATTGGTGGTGGTCGACAGGCTTAGTAAGTAGAGTTATGTCATTGCTCTTGAACACACTTTTACGACAACAAGTAGTGTACCCCAGGGCTTAACAGTGTTTACAAACTACATGGGATTCCCCAAAGTATAGTTTCTGGCAAAGACAACATTTTCGTCAGCACATATTGGAAGGAGCTTTTCCGATTATTAGGAGCTATTCAAACAGATAATTTCCAAACCAATAATCTTGAAACATGTTAAAAGGACATTATTGACGAAAAATATAAAAAAAATAAGACCTATTTAAGGAAAAATACCAGGTCAAATACTAATGAGTATATATGTTTTTCTCAATCAGAAATTTTTTTTTGTCATCCAACTTTTATAAGTTGTCATTTTCATAATCAAAAATAAAAAATTTGCAATATGAACACTATCGTAACATATATACTTTTATCGATTTAGTCACCCGCTATTAATTTATATATTTTCAAAGATTGTTATTTCTTTTATTTATGTTTGACATGTGATATTTTGAGAGACTATCATGTATCATCTCTTAATATTCCTTATCAATGTCACATTAGTACAAATTAACGATGTTAGTATAGAGGTAATGAACTATGTGATGAAATACACATTCAAATATCGATTAAGTCCAAAAAAATTAAGGACCAACTAAATACAAATTGAAAAATTAAAACAAAATATATAATAACTCTAAAATATATTATATCCTATATAAAATATTTTGTAATAATATAAATCTAGTATCTCTCACTTTCACTTTTTTTTAATGAATATCACCGTAATCCCGGAAAAGAAAAAAAAAAGTTCATGCATTCTTTCGCTGTAATTGGAATTATAGTATTGTTCATATTTATCGTGAAGCTAATATGTGTGTGGATTTTTTGTATTTTTTGCTTAAAAATGGTATTAGAGTCGATTTCACAAATCTCTATAATATCAATTCTAGATGTCCTTTAGGGGCATGAAACTTAACTTGAAGATATTATTAATTTAGTTTCGAGAAACATTGAAGAAGCATGTAATGATCTAACTTTTTTGTTTTGTTCTGTTTTGTTTTTGGATTCTATTGAATGATAATTTTCTTTATTTCCCACACATATTAGTTCTTCAACAATAACATTTTTAGAGATTTTATTTATTTTTTATAATTTTTATATAGAATTTCCTAGTTTTAAGTAAATTTGTTTTTTTAAAATAATTTTATATAAAACCAAGTTCAAATTGACAACAAAATACAAAAGTTTTCAAATTGACAACAAAATACAAAAGTCGAGAACTAAAATTGGTATTATACCAATTAAAAGAGTGTCACTTAACATCCGAGTGACAGAAAAATTAATTTCGAAAAGTTTAGTGATCGAATTGTAACTTTTTTTAATAAATTGATCAAAACAAAAACTTATCCATGGTTTAGTGACTAATTGTGTAATTTACCCTTTTAATAATAATAATAATAATAATAATAATAATAATAATAATAATAATAATAATAATAGGTCGGGGTTTTATCCTCACCCATGGGAATGGAGCATATTTCATGGCTAGTCATTTACCTTTTTGGAGAGCACCTACAGCGAGAGAATAAGTCATTGCTACTGATAGCTGATACCCTCGTTTTGACCAAAATAATAATAATATGCCAAATTCATGAAAGCCTACGTTAGCAATCACGTAACTATTAGTAATAAATTTCTTTTTTTCTGTCACCAAACTCTGAAAAGTTGCAAAATGGTCACCCAACTATTCGATTTTGTCTGTTTAGGTCATTAGCGGGCTTACGTAACAACTTTTAAAATTGGTATAATAGCAACTTTTACCCTCAACATTTATATATTGTAGCAAAGTAGTCTTGATTTTGAAAAATCTAACCCTCAATATTTACATATTGTATCCCGGCACATAGTTTGCCACATTTGCATTAACACTGTTAGCTAATAGGACATTGATAGCCAATTCGGTGATGACATGCAGAAACCTCCTAAAATGTCACGTGTCAAACATAAATAAAAAAATAAAAAACAAACAAAGTATTATACAAATTAACAGTATTAGTGCGGAGATACCAAATTATGTGACCGGATATAAATTTAAATACCCAAGTATGTACAAAATTTTAAATACAACTAAATACAAATTGACAATTTTAGAGAAAATATATATATTATATGCTTTATAAAATATTTTGTAATAATATAAACCTACTTAAGCATTTTGTATAGGAGTCCCACTAGAAAGTTGTTGTTTTCATTTCCCTCTACCTTGGCTTGGTTGAATTTTCTCGGGAGTTTCTATGGTCTTCTTCTTATTGCCCTTCTAGGGTCGTCGGTGCTTTAATCATTCGTAGGTATCTGTCACTTTCACTTTTTAATAAATACCACCATATGCATTCCGGAAAAGAAAAAACAAGTTGGTGAATTGTTTTATATATTTTAATTATGTTCATTGCATGGTGATTAGAGAAATACCAACTACTCCGAACTTGTCAAAATTAGTTGTAGCATTCATTTGATTATCGTTGTCATCTCTTCCATTTATTTCTTGGTGGTAAACTCTAGTGAATCGTTGAGAAATGGATTTCGTGAGCCCAATCTTTGACATCGTCCCTCGTTTGTGGGGTTTCGGTGCCAAGCGTCTGGCACATGTGACACACCTCGGCAAACGCCTAGAAGAGTTGAGAACTGCAATGGATGACCTCAGTGACCACAGAGATGACGTGAAGGAAAGAGTAGAGATGGGTGTGAGGTCACAACAGGAGATTGTTACGAAGCGAGTGGAAAGATGGTTGAGCAAAGTAGAAATTATTGAGCTGCAAGTAATTGCCCTTATCCATGAAGGAAATCTTCAGGTTGAGAGGAAATGTCTTGGTTGCTGTCCCAGGAATTTGCAGAAGGCCTACAAGATCGGGAAGAAAGTGTTAAAGAAGAAAGAAGAAGTGGAGGAACTGTTAAAGAAAGGGCACTTTGCAGCCGTCACTCAAAGGCTGCCCGCTCCACCAGCCTCTCAGATGGTGGCTCAATTTCCTATGGAGAATACCGTTGGCCTAGACTCCAAGGTTGAACCCGTATGGAAAAAAATTGAGGATGGAAACGTTGGGATTATTGGTTTATACGGAATCGGTGGGGTTGGTAAAACAACCCTCTTGAAGAAAATCAACAATGAATTCTCTAACCGGAACCATGAGTTTGATAGCGTAATTTGGGTTACACAATCCAAAGCAACAAAAAGTGAGGAATTTCAAGAAATCGTTCGGAGGAAATTGGAGATCTCAGATGACATATGGCAAAAGTGTTCTAACGAAAACGACAGAGCGTGTGAGATATTCAGGCTCTTGAGCGGTACAAGGTTTGTGTTGCTATTGGATGATGTGCAGAAGAGCTTCTTCAAATCCCAACTCACCAGTTTAGGCATCCCCTTACCAAACAAGGAAAATGGGTCCAAAATAATATTTACTACCCGTTCGGAGGAGTTGTGCGGTTACTTAGGAGCTGAAGAGAGAATTAAAGTGGAATGTCTCCCACCAGAACAAGCCCTGAGTTTATTTTCGATGACGGTAGGGGAATACATCTTAAATTCTCATACAGAGATTCCGAAGTTGGCTGAAATTATTGCCGCAAGGTGCAGAGGTTTGCCACTTGCACTGCTCACTGTTGGGAGTGTCATGGCTAGTAGGAAGAGTCACCATGATTGGATCTGTGCAATTGAGATGTTGCAAAACTACCCATCAGAATTTTCAGGTATGGGAGAGCAAGTGTTCCCTCCTATCAAGTTTAGCTATGACAGCCTCACCTCTCCCATCGCTAGAAAATGTTTTCTATATTGTTCTATATTCCCAGAGAACTGCACGATAAGCGTCGATGAGCTTATCGACCTTTGGATAGGAGAAGGTCTTTTAGATGAAATAAGTCCACGAAAGCAAGGAGAATTCATTATTTTCACTTTAAAGCTTTCATGTTTGCTGGAAGGTGATGAATCTATGGAATTTGTTTGGATGCATGAAATGATCCGAGACATGGCACTGTGGCTAGCCCGTGACGAAGAGAAAAATAAGAACAAGGTTTTGGTAGCAAGAAGAGGGAGGCTTACCGATCAAGAATTCAACAAATGGATAGACTCAAGTTGGGTCTCCTTGTGGGGTAGTAGTGACAGAGAGATCATCCATTTCCCACCAACTTGCCCTAACCTCTCGACTCTGCTCATAAGAGATACACTGGTCAACGCATTTCCTGGTGGCTTCTTCGAGTTCATGACTGGTCTGAAAGCTTTAGATTTATCGGGTAATCAAGGATTGGTTGAGTTGCCTCCGGAGATTGGAAGATTGAGAATCCTGCAGTACCTAAATTTGTCATTAACAAGCATAACCAAGCTACCTACGGGCCTTGCAAATTTGAGAAACCTGAGGTGTTTATTATTAGATTATACTATGCATCTTAAAGAGATCCCACCAAGGGAGGTGATGTCTTGTCTTTCACTGTTGCAGGTGTATAGTAAAATGAATGGGGTGATGGAATACTTTGATGAAGTGAAAGTTTCAGTTGATGATGAACTTGCCTTCTTAGGGGTGTTGGCGGGATTTAGGCACATGAATAAGATTTGTATCACCATATTTTGTCACCCCTCTGTTGAAAAGATATTCAGCTCATACACCAAACGAGCATTCATTAGAAAATTAAAACTAATCGATTGCACGGGATTGACTTCACTATGTCCTATCAATGCATTACCAAATTTAGGGAAACTTGAGATATTTCGTTGTTGTTCACTTCAAGAACTCAGAATGCCAGATCGGGGTGACTTTGGCAACCTTCGTCAGGTTCACGTAGGTGTTTGCCCACTGTTGCGGAACCTGGATTGCCTTGCTTATGCTATAAATCTTGAGATCCTCACAATTCTCGACTGTCAGTCTATGAAACAAGTTATAAGTGAGGAGATAGTACGAGACCACGCCTTCTTAGAGCTAAAGACGCTTTCTTTGACTTGTTTGCCAAGTCTGGAAACCATCTGCCCCTTGCCCAAAGCCTTTTCTTCTCCAATAGAGATCGAAGTATCTCGGTGCCCATGTTTGAGGCGACTTCCATTTGACGATGAAAGTGTAGATTTCTTGAAGAAAATCAGAGGAGAATTAAAGTGGTGGGAAGCTTTGGATTGGGACAGTGACTCTGTGAAGGAGGCCTGTAGCTTCAAATTTAAATCCACCTCTGCACCCTCAGGAAAGGCCAAAGAAATGACCGCTTCCACTAGCAAGGAAAAAACAGCCAGTGCTTCTAAATCATGATGGCTTTAAATCAGGAAAGGCCAGTGCATTTTAAAACCATTAATAAAAATTTAGGGTTTCTAAAACATGTAATTTTCTTTAGAATCTATAACAATACATAAACTTAAATATATGTTTGATTAAAACTTAGCTAAATGTGTTTTCAAACTAATCGATTTGAGAATTTTAAAAAAATTAGAAAGTTGATTAAGTCTTAACTCGGTTGACGTCGATATTGTTGCCGGTGCAGGAGAATGTGGGTTCGAGTAAGCTAAAGCGTGTTATCCTAGGCCTCCTATGTGAAGAGAAGTTATGGATAGTTCCAAACATTGTATCAAAATAAAAAAACAATAAACCCATCAATGATATAAAATTTTAAATCCGTCATATGTTAGTAAACCTTCATATTTATTATTTTAATAAACTTCAACTGAAATTTGATCTAATATACAATGTCATACATAAATCTTGATTTTGTGCGGTTTTATAAATAAAATTTTGATTTAATCCAATTTTCACAAATCACTAATAACATTATCGAATTAGCATCATTTTGCGTTGATATATTGCATTCACAAACAATTATATTAATTCTATTAGAGTTGTGTAATCCAAATTCTAAGAAATTGCTTGCAAGTCAAGCAAAATATATTTTTTTTTCTAGAAGATTTAATATTTATTAGTATAATATATTTAGTATTTATTAGCATAATATATTTCATATTGATTAGAATTAGACTTTTTCAATCTATATCATTCGAATTCGACATTAGTGAATTTTTTTCTCCTCCGTCCGTGATTTTTTCCCATAAGGGTTTCCACGTAAAATTTGTATGTTCTATTTTTCTTTCTTTTTCTTTGCGATCTTTTTACATTGCCATTATCGACGTTTAAATTTTTTTTTAATAAATTCAATATGAAAATAAATATGCATTTGTAATTGAATCAAAATAAAAGTTTCATGTATATATATGAACCACAATTTAAGTTACACGTGTATAATTGCACCAAATTTAAGTTCATATATCAAATTACAAATTGGACCAAAATTAATATATAAATTTGATATTTATCTTTTTTTATTTGAAATTTATTTAAATTTTAATTGTCTAATATGTTTTTTTTTCTAAATTATGGTTAAAACTTTTCTTCTTAAAACATATATATATAAATTATTATTTCTAAATTAAATAATGATTATAATTTTGTAGAAATATAAGATTTTCAACATAAAATATATTTGTTATGCAACAGTATAAAAAAATAATTGATTAATACATATATTAGAAGTAATTTAAGTAATTAAGGAAATGATTTCAAAAAATTAAGGTAGTATTTGAAAAATCACTTAGTAATTGAATTTAGATGTAATTATTTGTAATTATACAGGAGTGACATATTTTGATAACTATTGTAATTAATGGATCCTATTGAATTGGGTGTAATTAAAGCGCCTCGGTTACACTTTCAAATTCCTAGGAGTAGAGTAATAATTGGAGTAATTATGCAGGTATTACATTCTTATTGATTGACATCATTTTTTAGGGATAAATTGGGTTCAAATTGATAGTTAAAGGTTCACTTTTGACTGAAAAAAAGTTTAGGGATCAATTTGAGAATTAAGGTATAGTTTAAGAGCAAATTTATGAATAAAACCAAAAATAAATGGGATATGTCAATATTTTAAAAAAGAAAAAAAGTGTTAATAAAAATAAGGGAAGCAGAGGAATTCAGTCAGTTGGGAATTGATTGCAAAAGCATAAATTGGAATGGTATCATGACTCATTTGGCCCTCCAAAGTTGTAGAAAAGTCATTATGCGGGAATCTGCGTAGTAAAAGTTGACATCCTTGAGATTCTCATTGAAAGACCAGGGACTAGTAGAGATCATCTTCTTCAGATCCACAACATGATAAAACTGGATCAAATATAACCCATTCCCATCCATCGACTTAATATTAGCACCACGGAGGGGCAGCCATAGAGATAAAAAGGGTTCTTTCCATAGCCGCAAAGTTTATGGCTCTTTCAACCAAAAATTTCCCGACAAGACAAAGCTCATAACCAATATTAATCGGGGTGAGATCCTCAGGACTCAAAACCAACTACGCTTCCTCCTCTTCTAAAGTGAGATTCGCAATTGCCTGTTCTAACGGAGTGGCTAATGCCCTTTCTCAAATATCTACTGCTGCTTTTTATGTCGTGCTAGTGCTTCAAAGTGATTTGACCACTCGAATTAGAAATACTTGGCTACAAGGTCCAGAGTAGATTTAAAATATTCTGCTCTTTTGCAACCTTGACAAATACCAACTGCTGTGTGGATTGATATCTCGTTAGATTTTATTGAAGGTGTTCCTAAACCTAATGGGAAGAGTGTTGTATTGGTGGTGGTCGACCGGCTTAGTAAGTAGAGTTATTTCATTGCTCTTGAACACCCTTTTACGACAACAAGTGTAGCCCAAGCCTTGACAGTGTTTACAAACTACATGGGATTCCTCAAAGTATAGTTTCTGACCAACACAATATTTTTGTCAGCACGTTTTGGAAGGAGCTTTTCCGAGGAAGTCAATAGGAGTGTTGAGACATATCTTGGTTGCGTGTCAGGGGAGCGACTTAGGGATTGGTGAAAATGGCTTCTGCTTGCCGAGTGGTGGTACAACACATCATTTCACACTGCTACGAAGACAACTCCTTATGAAAATGTTTACGAACAACCTGCACCTACACACATGCTTTATTTGCCATGCGAGACAGAACCTTAAAGGCTAGGGAGGCCGCAATTCAATTTGCACTGCTCGGTAGTATGACCGGCCCCGGGGGGGGGGTTGTATATGTCAAAATCCAGCCATATCGACAAAAATCCTTGGTAAACAAGTAGTATATGAAGTTAGCACCCCAGGTATTTCAGGCCATACCAGATTGTTGAGCACATAGGAGCTGTTGCTTATAAGCTTCTACTGCCACAGGAAGCTAAAGTTCACCCTGTTTTCCACGCATCTTAACTAAAAAACATGTACTGACTCTATAACATCTACCACAACTTGATGCGGATGGTACTACTGCAAAGGAACCGATTGTTATGCTCGATAGGCACTTGGTCAAATGGAAAAACAGAGCAGTGACTGAAGTATTGGTTCAATTGAGCAATTGTTTTCCTGAAGATGCAACTTGGGTTGAGTCCAAATTTCCATTTTAAATCTATGGAAGTCGAGGAATCTTTGGGAAAATCCAATTCAATGGGATCATGAAAATTAGTAACCGCATCCAATCTCCAAAAAAAATTCCAATTGTTTCAAACTTTCTAGTTTTTTCTTTATTTTCTATTCTATTTTGCTTCTCTATCTGTTTTCTACCTTTCTCTATTTCTTTTAACGTAGTTTTTTTTTATGTTTTCTATTTGTTAAAACTTTTTTATGTTTATGAAAAAAGAAAGGCAAAAGTTGAAAGTTGAAACCAAAATAAAACTTGTTTCACATATTCTCACTCCACAATTATAAACCCTTATTTTTCATCATTGTTTTAACGAACCAATTTGGATATATCAATAACCTAGCCTACAAGCTCACCTCACTCGAACACCTCGTTAGTTGTGACTTATAGCAGTCCACCCTTAACAAAGTTTCTCAATCCCGTTACCTTAACTTCCTAACTAACCCTTATGACCATCTTATTTATCTGACCTACAACATTCTTGCCCTTTTAAAATTATGTTATTTCATGGATTCTTCAAACGAGCTCTACACTCTCAATGACTAAAATAACCACCATACGAAACTTATCCATAGTTTAGTGATTAATGGTGTAGTTTATAATAATAATAATAATAATAACAATAACAATATGCCAAATACATGAAAGTCACACTACAAATGAGCTAAAAGTTTAGTCACCTAACTACTAGTGTTTTTTTTGTCACTTAACTCTGAAAAGTTACAAAATGGTCACTCAATTATTTAATTTTGTCTTTTTGGTCATCAGTGGACAAACGTGACAGCTTTTAAAATTGATATTATAGCAAATTTAACCATTAACATTTATATATTGTGTCAATTTAGTCTTGATTCTGAAAAATCTAACCCTTAACATTTACTACATTGTATTCCGTCACATAGTTTGATACATCCGCACTAGCAACGTTAGTTTATGCTAACGTGGCTTTGATAACCAATTCGGTAGTCACATACGACAACTTCTCAAAATGTCATGTGTCAAACATAAATAAAAAATTTTTAAAAATAAAAAATTAATAAAAAAATATGACGTTGTGACTGAATATAAATTCAAATAACAAGTACCAACTATTTTGTAATAATATAAACCTACTTAAGCATTTTGTAAAGGAGTCCCCACAAAAATGTTGCTGTTTTCATTTCCCTAACCCTAGGCTTGGTTGTATTTTCTGAGGAGCTACTATGGTTTTTTTTTTTTTTTTTACAGCAAGACCTTCTAGGGTCGTTTGTGCTTTAATCATTTGTCGTATCTCTCACTTTCACTTTTTTAATGAATACCACCAAAAAACAAGTTGATGAATTGTTTTTATATATTTTAATTATATATTTTCATTGCCTGTTGATTAGAGAACCATCAATTACTCCCAACTTGTTAAAGTCAGTTGTAGCTTGGCTTCATTTGATTCCACCACATTACTATCGAGTGCATGTGGTGCATGTGAAACAACTCGGCAAACGCCTGTAAGAGTTTGTGGTATGTCGCTTTCACTTTCTTTAATGAATATCATTGTATATTCCGGAGTTGATGAATTGGTTTATATATCTTAATTATTTTTATTGCATGTTGGTTAGTGAAATATCAATTACTCTGAACTTGGTAAAATCAGTTGTAGCTTAGCTTCATTTGATTATCGATGTCATCTCTTCCATCTATTTCTTGGTGATAAACTCTAGTGAATCGTTGAGAAATGGATTTCGTGAGCCCAGTCCTTGACATCGTCCCTCGTTTGTGGGATTTCGGTGTCAAGCATGTGGCGCATGTGAAACACCTCGGCAAACGCCTAGAAGAGTTGAGAACTGCAATGGATGACCTCAGTGACCACAGAGATGATGTGAAGGAAAGAGTAGAGATGGGTGTGAGGTCACAACAGGTGATGGTTACAAAGCGAGTGAAAAGATGGTTGAGCAAAGTAGAAACTATTGAGCAGCAAGTAATTGCCCTTATCCATGAAGGAAATCTTCAGGTTGAGAGGAAATGTCTTGGCTGCTGTCCCAGGAATTTGCAGACAGCCTACAAGATCGGGAAGAAAGTGTTAAAGAAGACAGCAGAAGTGAAGGAACTGTTACAGAATGGGTATTTTGCAACCCTCACTGAAAGGCTGCCCCCCCTATCATCCCGTTCCACCCCCCGGGTAGCCCTCAGATGGTGGCTCAATTTCCTATGGAGAATACCATTGGCCTATACTCCAAGGTTGAAGACGTATGGGAAAAAATTGAGGATGGAAACGTTGGGATTATTGGTTTATACGGAATCGGTCGGGTTGGTAAAACAACCCTTTTGAAGAAAATCAACAATGAATTCTCTATCCGTGACCATGAGTTTGATAGCGTGATTTGGGTTACACAATCCAAAGCAACAAAAGTTGAGGAATTTCAAGATATCGTTCGGAGGAAATTGGAGATCTCAGATGACATATGGCAAAAGTGTTCAAACGAGAACAACAGAGCGTGTGAGATATCCAGGCTCTTGAGAGGTACAAGGTTTGTGTTGCTATTGGATGATGTGCGGAAGGGGTTCTTCAAATCCCAACTCACCAGTTTAGGCATCTCCTTACCAAACAAGGGAAATGGGTGTAAAATAATATTTACTACCCGTTCGGAGGAGTTGTGCGGTTACTTTGGAGCTCAACGGAGAATTAAAGTGGAATGTCTCCCACCAGAACAAGCCCTGAGTTTATTTTCGATGACGGTAGGGGAGGACATCTTAAATTCTAATCCAGAGATTCCAAAGTTAGCTGAAATTGTTACCGCAAGGTGCAGTGGTTTGCCACTTGCACTGCTCATTGTTGGGAGTGTCATGGCTAGTAGGAAGAGTTACCATGATTGGATCTGTGCAGTTGAGATGTTGCAAAGCTACCCATCAGAATTTTCAGGTATGGGAGATCAAGTGTTCCCTCCTATCAAGTTTAGCTATGACAGCCTCACCTCTCCCATCGCTAGAAAATGTTTTCTATATTGTTCTGTATTCCCAGAGAACTGCACGATAAGCGTCGATGAGCTTATCGACCTTTGGATAGGAGAGGGTCTTTTAGATGGAACAAGTCCACGAAGGCAAGGAGAATTCATTATTAGGACTTTAAAGCTTTCATGTTTGCTGGAAGGTGACGAATCTATGGAATTTGTTTGGATGCATGAAATGATCCGAGACATGGCATTGTGGCTAGCCCGTGACGAAGAGAAAAATAAGAACAAGGTTTTGGTAGCAAGAAGTGGGAGGCTTACCAATCAAGAGTTCAGCAAATGGGCAGACTCAAGTTGGGTCTCCTTGTGGGGTAGTAGTGACAAAGAGATCATCCATTACCCACCAACTTGCCCTAATCTCTCGACTCTGCTCATAAGAGATACACTGCTCAACGCATTTCCTGGTGGCTTCTTCGAGTTCATGACTGGTTTGACGGCTTTAGATTTATCGGGTAATCAAGGATTGGTTGAGTTGCCTCCGGAGATTGGAAGATTGAGAATCCTGCAGTACCTAAATTTGTCATTAACAAGCATAACCAAGCTACCTACGGGCCTTTCGAATTTGAGAAACCTGAGGTGTTTGTTACTGGATTATACTATGCATCTTAAAGAGATCCCACCGAAGGAGGTGATGTCTTGTCTTTCACTGTTCCAGGTGTATAGTAAAATAAATGGGGTGATGGAGTACTTTGATGAAGTGAAAGTTTCAGTTGATGATGAACTTGCTTTCTTGAAGGCGTTGGAGGGATTTAGTTGCATGAATAAGATTTGTATCACTATATTTTGTCACCCCTCTGTTGAAAAGATATTCAGCTCATACACCAAACGATCATGCATTAGAAAATTAAAACTAATCGATTGCACGGGATTGACTTCACTATGTGCTGTCTATGCATTACCAAATTTAGGGAAACTTGAGATATTTCGTTGTTGTTCACTTCTAGAAATCAGAAAGTCAGGTTGGGGTGAGTTTCACAACCTTCGTCAGGTTCACGTAGGTGTTTGCCCACTGTTGCCAAACTTGAATTGCCTTGCTTATGCTAGAAATCTTGAGATCCTCACAATTCTCGACTGTCAGTCTATGAAACAAGTTATAAGTGAGGAGGAGATAGTAGGAGATGAACAAGATACAAGTGAGGAGGAGATAGGAGGAGATGAAGTCTTCCCAAAGCTAAAGACGCTTTCTTTGACTTGTTTGCCAAGTCTGGAAACCATCTGCCGGTTGCCCATGTCCTTTTCTTCTCCTATAGAGATCGAAGTATCTCGGTGCTCATGTTTGAGGGAACTTCCATTTGACGAAGAAAACGTAAATTTCCTGAAGAAAATCAGAGGAGAATTTGAGTGGTGGGCAGCTTTGGATTGGTACAGTTACTCTGTTAAGGTGGCCTGTAGCTTCAAATTTAAACCCACCTCTGCACCCTCAGGAAAGGCCAAAGAAATGACCGCTTCCACTAGCAAGAAAAAAACAGCCAAGGCTTCTAAATCATGATGGCTCTAACTTGATTATTTTGTGTGCTTGCGTGTGTTTACTTGTTATCTATTTACTTGTCATTTTTATCCAAAACGAGACTGGTAGATTCTCGCCATTCATAACTTTGTAGGTCTCAATTAGTAGGACTTAGGTTTTCACAAGCCTCTTGGTGGTCTTCTGGTAACTACGAAATGCTAGGACGTGGAGCTTTTTCAAGGAAAGGCAATGGTACCACAAGATGATCTTTGTAGTGCCCCGACCCTCCAGAAAGACTTGAGAGTTCACAATTTCATTTGCGCCCCCATGTTGCCTAGGAGGCCAAGAGTTCTAAGGTGGGAAGCCTTGCTTGGTGAGCAGTCAAGATCAATGTTGATGCAGCCTAGATTTCTAAAGAGCCTGTTGCGCACAACGTCTTGATGGAGCCTGTGATGATCATTCAGCTGAGGCCTTATTGTTGGAGGTCTTAGGATGGGTAGGGAGCATGGATTCCACCACATTACTATTGAGTCCATCTGCTTTTCTGTTGTTAATAAACTTCATACTTGATGTTTGGTTTTGCCTTTGTTTATGTGATTTTTCAGTATGCCTATAGGCTCGTTAATGGGGTTGCGCATCGGTTAGCCCCTTGACCCCTTGAGGAGAACATTGATTTATCATTTGGTTTAATAATCCGGATGTCATCCAATTTTGATTTTGTGCAATTTTATAAATAAAATTTTGATTTGATCCAATTTTCAAAAATTACTAACAATATTATTAAATTATTACCATTTTGTATCGATATATTGAATCAAAACTAAAGTTTCATGAATATATATGAACCATAATTTAAGTTTCACATGTATAATTACACCAAATTAAAGTTCATGTATCATAGTTCATGAATATTATTAAATGGCATGTCACAGGATTTGGAAGAGTACGAGATTTATCGGCTTTGCCAATCAGGCACTTTATGTGTCGTATATCAGGTACTTTATGTGTTGTATTTCAGGCACCTCGTATGTCGTATCAGGCACCTCGTGTGTCTTATCAGGCACCTCGTGTGTCGTTTAAGGCACTTATGTGTCGTATATTGATCAAGTACTATGTACCATTTTAGGCACAATGTGCCGTACTGGTGTGTTTGGTTAGATTCGTGTATCCGTCTGAGTCCGAGTTATATTTGTAACAGCCCTCACCCGTATCCAACACCGGGACAAGGCTTGAGGCGTTACCGGACTTAAACATTCACAAATATACAAAACCGGGTCAACAAATTTCGCCCAAAATTAAAACTTTTCAAACACATGCATATCAACCCTTATATAGGCCTACGAGGCCTAAAACATACATTGGGGCAGTTTGGGACAAAACCGAAAACATTCAATAAACTTCGGGCAACTTAACAATTTTCTAGCTTTGGAGAGTCACAAGCCCGTGTGGATGGGGCCGTGTGATCACACACGCCCGTGTCCTCAGCCCGTGTAACTCTCTGTTTATGACGTCAGCAAAATAATTTATACCACACGGCCAGGCCACACGCCCGTGTGCTAGGCCGTGTCCTCCACACGGTTGAGACACATGGCCGTGTCTCTGCCCATGTAGCTAACAGTTAGACTATTTTCCAAGCCTTATGTTGACCTTATTTTTCCCCATACTTATACACATCATAGGCACAAATTATAACATCACTTTAATGTTTAATCAACTTTTAGTGAAATTCAATTAAATAATTTGCATGTGTTATACATGTGTTTACTACCCAACATTTAATCTCTACACATTCTACAATTGTCCATGTTTAATCATTATCATTTTACTACCATGCCACACATTCACTCCATGGCCACGACCATCTCGAATGGTCCTGGGGCATTCATCATGTACATTTGCTATATACTTCTCATACATAGCAAACAAGCATAATCACATAACCACATCACAAGTCATTAACACATACCATGGACAAATAAGCTTGCAAGCCAAAATCATTATAAGCCACATCTCATGGTTATATAAAATGAATTAATATAATCCAACATCTTGGCTAAAACATAAAAACACCTATCAATAATTAAGCTCCTATACATGCCACTCACTTGAAGATGCTTAAAGCTTATCGATAACCCTTATTGATAGCTCGATAGTGTAATGCTGCCTCTGACGATCTCCAACCTCGAGCCGACCTAAGGACACTAGAAGAAATGGAAGGGGGAGTAAGCTTTACACTTAGTAAGTCCATATAAAAATAATAAGCCTTATAACAACATGTTTCCTTAGGTAAAACAACTATAATTATACTTTTATTCATATTTTGGTCAAGCTGTCTACTTGAGTCATAGTCAATAAATTATTTATAACTCGAGCTACAGAACTCCAAATTAAGATCCGTTAATTTTCCCTGAAACTAGAATCATATATCTTCTTACCATAAAATTTCTAGGATTTTTGGTCTATCCAATAAGTATAGTTTATTCTTTAAACTCTCCCCTGTTTTGCTATCTGACAGCTTCAACCTCTATCTACTAAAAATCAAATATATCATAGTACGAGACTCGAATAATGTTTCCATCTCATTCTCTTGAAAAGAGACTCATTAAGGATTTCATTCATATGAATTTTAACTCATAATTATTTTTTTACAATTTCTAGTGATTTTCTAAATTTAAGATAGGAGAGTCTGGAATCACTCCGACTCTGTCTCACAAGAACTCAAATATCTCATAATATAAAATTCGTTTTCTTACACCGTTTCCTTTATGTAAAAATACACTCATTAATATTTAATTTCATATATTATTCAGCCTCTAATTCGACTTCTACCATTTATGGTGATTTTTCAAATTCGAACTGTTGCTGCTATCCAATACCGTTTTAATGTAAAATGATGATACTATGATTATAATGTATTTACGAAATCATTTCTAACATCATAATAAGTACATAACATATACCATAAGCATGGTTTTATAGTTACAAAGTCATTATACTTTATACTCATAGTCATGATTTAATATCATACATGTATCTTTCCACAAATCATCATACTTTCATCAAATCATATGACATTACCGTTCATATCCATTCATACATAATACACAAGGGCATATATCGCCATAAATCATCATAGTCATACGAGCACATAATGGCAAATACATACCTTTGCTTTCTTGCACATATATATACCTTACTTAGCTTACGTTCGAATTTCATATACATTACCCGTTGAACATGAAATAATGGACAGGATACTCGGATACGAACGCACCGAAGTGTCATAATCATAACATAGCACGCCTCTCAATAGGGCTACATAAGAGCACCCGGACCTAGCATGCATCACATAACCACGCCTCTCAACAGGGCTACATAAGCTCCCAGACCTAGTGTGTACCACATAATTACATGCCTCTCAACGGGGCTACACAAGCTCCCGGACCTAGCATATATCATGTCATCAAATGAGCTCATACATACATAGCTATCCTAGTGACATATCACTTGTATCCTTACCTATTCCTAAGTTCAAACGGGATTTTTGGACTTTCGTCTCTTTGTCGAACATTCTCGAAATGTTGGCCTCATAACATATGACATCACCATATACAAATGCTAACATGGTAACACTTGTAACATAAGCATAAAACATCAAAACATATTATAACAACAAAGTAACCAAATAACATATTAATTAACTAAATGTTATTTAAACATTTAAAACATCAATTAAGGTATTTATTTGTACATGTACTTACATACCATGTACTATTAAAGGAATAACATTAAAATACACATTGCATTATTAAAAATCATATTAACTTACCTCGTATATGAAAATGACCATTTTTACCATTTAAGTCCTCTACTTGGTATTTTCCCGATTTTAGCCCGAATCTCGATTTTCCTTAATCTATCATTTCAAATATAGTCTATTTAGGACTCACATCATTCAAAATGACCCAAAATCATATTTTGGAAAATTTACAATTTTACCCCTAAACTTTGTCAAAATTACACTTTTACCCCTAGGCTCGTAAAATAATTTTGATTCAATTTCCTTACTCTATAACCTATCCGAACAACTTCCATAACTATAGAAACCTTAAATTCTCATCATAACACCCTTTTATGACCAATTTTATAATTTTTACAAAACGATCCTTTCGGACGTTTTCATCAAAAACTACTTAGTAAAAGTCGTTTATTACACACCGAGCCTTCATATTTTACCATTAAACATCAAAATACATGCATATCATTCATGGGTAAATTTTTAAACACAAACCCTAACTCAAATAAATGGTAGAAATAGCTAGAACATGTTACCGGGACTTCAAAAATGTAAAGAATATTAAAAAAGGGGTTCGGGATCACTTACAAATGAGCTTGGAAGCTTGAACCAAACCCTAGCCATGACTTCCATGGGGGTTTCGGCTGGTACATGGAGAAGATGACCAATTTTTGGCTATTTTGGCTTTTTAATTCTTTTAATTATTAGTTTACCAAAATGCCCCTAACTTAAAAATATTTTATTACACCCATTTCATGTCTATTTTTGTCCAACAATTAACTAATGGTCTAATTCTATTTAAAGGCCTCAAATTTAAAATTTCATAACAATTAGACACCTATAACATGTAAAACTCAACTTTTGCACTTTTTACAATTTAGTCTTTTTGACCAAATTGAGTGCCCAAATGTCTAAATTTTCGAATGAAATTTTCACGAAATCATTCTGTGAAATCATAAACCATAAAAATATAATAAAAATAAATTTTCTTACGTCGGATTTGTGGTCCCAAAACCACTATTTCGACTAGGCCCTAATTCGGGATGTTACAATGTTAATAGGGTTGAATAAATGAAATGAAAAAATCGAATGAATTTGATCGATTGAACTATTGAAAGTATGAAAAAGTGGAATTATGAATTGAAATGTGAATTGAAATTGAGATATGAAATTGAAAGCTTGAACCAAAGGTTCATGAATTGATTAAAGATAATATAGATGATATGTGATGCCCTTTGGTGGAAGACTATTGTTGAGATATGAAATTAAATATAAATGAACACATATGACTTATAATGTTACATGTTTGATGTCTATTATTTATTATAGTTTTTATAATTTGAATTATGGTAATACCACCGAGTATAGACATACCCAACATACGGTTGTATTACTATAATTCAAATTATTTATTATTAAATGTTAAATGTTAAATTATGTGTATGGTAAGTGAATTATGAGATAAGTGTTATTGTTGAATTGAATGGAAATTGAATTGAGTGATGGATAAATATTAGTATTAAATTGTATATTGATGAGAAAGTGAAATTAAATTGAGTTACGAATGAATTGAAAGTGAAATTGGAATTGGATAGTGATATACGAGTACATGATAAGAATTATTAGTAAATTACGAATGACTAGTGAATTTTGAAATATATTACATGTATTAAAGATAGAGAATATATAAATATACGGATTATTGGTACAAGGATTAAATTGTAAAGTATTTAAATGTATAAAATTCAATTTTAATGCTCAAGTAGACGGAATTTAAAACTACTAGAATATTAGTGGCATGCCATTAAGGAACTCTAGCACGCTCTTTGATTGTTAGCACATTAGTAACATTAGAATAATGTAACTTAAGGGTGAAACTACGAAACTAGACATATCAATTAAATAAAGATATTTACAGAGTTATTATATAGGTGAATTGAAATTTGGGTAATTAATTTAGCCGAAATTGTGATTAATTAGGGCTTAGGGACTAAATTATAAAATCTAAGTGCTATAGATTTTTTATTAGAAAATGACTTGAAGACTTAAATTATAATTAACCTAATGTCTAAAATGATAATTAAATCATTTTTCAATAGGTGATAATTCATTATAATAATAATGTGACCGAATATAAATTCAAGTAACAAGTATGTTCGAAAATTTAAATACCAACTAAATATAAATTTGAAGATTTAGGCACATAATAATATAAACCTACTTAAGCTTTTTGTAATGGAGTCCCCACTAAAAAGTTGCTGTTTCCATTTCCCTGACCCTAGGCTTGGTTGTATTTTCTCAGGAGCTTCTATGGTATTTTTTCATTGCATGTTCATTAGAGAACCATCAATTACTCCCAACTTAGCTTCATTTGATTGTCGTTGAGAAATGGATTTCGTGAGCCTAATCTTTGATATCGTCCCTCGTTTGTGGGGTTTTGGTGCCAAGCATGTAGCGCATGTGAAACACCTCGGCAAACGCCTAGAAGAGTTGAGAACTGCAATGGATGACCTCAGTGACCAGAGAGATGAAGTGAAGGAAAAAGTAAAGATGGGTGTCAGGGGAGCGACTAAGGGATTGGTGAAAATGGCTTCCACTTGTGGTGGTACAACACAACATTTCACACTGCTACGAAGACAACTCCTTACGAAATTATCTACCAACAACCTGCACCTACACACATGCCTTATTTGCTATGCGAGACAGAACCTTAAAGACTAGGGAGGCCGCAATTCAATTGCTTAAATTTCATTTGGATCGATGCAACAACAGTAACAAAAAATAGCACTGCTCGGTAGTATGACGTGGGGGGTTTTGTATATGTCAAACTCCAGCCATTTCGACAAAAATCCTTGGTAAACAAGTAGTATATGAAGTTAGCACCCTAAGTATTTCGGGCCATACCAGATTGTTGAGCACATAGGAGCTGTTGCTTATAAGCTTCTACTGCCAGAGGAAGCTAAAGTTCACCCTGTTTTCCACGTATCTCAACTAAAAAACATGTACTGACTCTATAACATCTACCACAACTTGATGCGGATGGTACTACTGCAAAGGAACCGATTGTTATTCTCGATAGGCACATGATCAAATGGAAAAACAGAGCAGTGACTGAAGTGTTGGTTCAATTGAGCAATTGTTTTCCTGAAGATGCAACTTGGGTTAAGTCCAAATTTCCATTTTAAATCTAAGGAAGTCGAGGAATCTTTTGGAAAATCCAATTCAATGGATGGAAAAAGCAGATCAAGGGGACTTTTCGAGTGAACTTTTGTTTAGATTTGTCGCTAATGAATTGTGGCCGACAAGCAGCGTCTGGTGAAGAGAAAATGACAAAAAGGAAAAAAAGAAACAGAAAAGCGAAGGAAAATGGAAAAGGAAGGAAAAGAAAGAAAAACATTAGATAGAAAGAAGATAATCTATTAAAATAGCCATTAACGTTATAAGGGACGTGGCAGGTTAAATCATCATTTCAAACAAAGATATTAGGTTAAATTATATAATTTTTTTTATATTTTCTATTTGTTAAAATTTTTTTTATGTTTATAAAAAAAGAATGGCGAAAGCTGAAATTAAAATAAAACTTATCTCGCATATTCTCACCTCACAATTATAAATCCTCATCGTCTATCATCGTTTTAACAAATCAATTTGGATATCTCAATGACTTAGTCTACAAGCTCGCCTCACTTGAAGACCTCATTAGTTGTGACTTATAGCAGTCCACCCTTAACAAAATTTTCTAAGTCTGTTACCTTAACTTCCTAACCAACCCTTGCGACCACTTTATTTATCTTACCTACAACATTCTCGTCCTCTCAAAATTATGTTGTTTCATGGATTTTTCAAATCAATTCTACACTCTCAATGACGTGAAACTTATCATGATTAATGGTGTAGTTTATAATAATAATAATAATAATAATAATAATAATAATAATAATAATATGCCAAATAGATGAAAGTCGCATTACAAATGAGCTAAAAGTTTAGTCACCTAATTATTAGTATTTCTTTTGTCACTTAACTCTGAAAAGTTACAAAATGGTCACTCAGCTATTCAATTTTGTCTTTTTGGTCATCAGTGGACTAACGTGACAGCTTTTAAAATTGATATTATAGCAAATTTAACCATTAACATTTATATATTGTGTCAATTTAGTCTATAAATTATAAAGATATGGACTATAAAAAATTAAAATTTCATTCGACTCCCCCTAAAAATTTGTTCTAATTTCGTCCCTGCTGTATGGCCGTGGTTTTGTCCAAACTATTGATTCTTTTCAAGTTATATTATCAAACAAAAAGTTTTCTTAACATGATTAGATGTGCTAATGGTAATAATCAACACAACAAGGGGTTAATTGTTGTTATTGATGGTAGATATTTTAGTTTCAGTTATAATAATAGTCACAAAATAATTATTTAACTATTTGATTTTGGTTTTTTAGTCATTAGCTGGTTAATGTGGCAGCTTATAATATTAGTATAATAGTAACTTTAATCCTCAGTATTTATATTTTGTGTCAATTTAGTATTGATTCTGAAAAATTTAACCCTCAATATTTACACATTATATTTTGTCAAATAATTTGGTGCATCTGTAATATCTTTAATTTATATTGATGTGACATTAATAGTCAATTCGATAGTAACATACAACCACCTCTCAGAATGATACACGTTAAACATAAATAAAAGAATCTTTAAAAAATAAAAATTAATAAAAATATTATAAAAACCAACTGTGCTAGTGCAGAAGTATCAAATTATTACAATTTTAGAAATAATATATATTAGTTGTAGTGACGTAGTCAGAAATTTTCTTTTAAGGGTCTGAATTAAATAGTATAATTTTACAATAATAAAAATATAATTTCAGCATTTTATAATTTATATATTTATAACTTTTAAAGAATTAAAAGTTGAGCTGAAAACCAGCCACTGGTTAGCTGTAAAGTATATTGTATCCTACATAAAATATTGTGTAATAATATAAGCCTACTTAAAGCTTTTGGTAAAGGAGTTTGTGGTACGTCACTTTCACTTCTTTTTAATGAAAACCACCGTATATTCCGGAGTTGATGAATTGTTTTATATATTTTAATTATTTTTATTGCATGCTGGTTAGAGAAATATGAATTACTCCGAACTGGTTAAGATCAGTTGTAGCTTAGCTTCATTTACTTCTTGGTCATAAACTCTAGTGAATCGTTGAGAAATGGATATCGTGTCCCCAATCCTTAACATCATCCCTGGTTTGTGGGATTTCAGTGTCAGGCATGTGGCGCATGTCAAACACCTCCGCAAACGCCTAGAGGAGTTGAGAACTGCAATGGATGAACTCAGTGACCACAGAGATGATGTGAGCGAAAGAGTAAAGATGGGTGTGAGGTCCCAACAGGAGATGGTTACGAAGCGAGTGAAAAGATGGTTGAGAAAAGTAGATACTATTGAGCAGCAAGTAATTGCTCTTATCCATGAAGGAAATCTTCAGGTTGAGAGGAAATGTCTTGGCTGCTGTCCCAGGAATTTGCAGACAGCCTACAAGATCGGGAAGGAAGTGTTAAAGAAGACAGCAGAAGTGAAGGAACTGTTAAAGAATGGGGATTTTGCAACCGTCACTAAAAGGCTGCCCCCCCTACCATCCCCTCCCACCCCCCCGCGTCGCCCTCAGATGGTGGCTCAATTTCCTATGGAGAATACCGTTGGCCTAGACTCCAAGGTTAAAGACGTATGGGAAAAAATTGAGGATGGAAACGTTGGGATTATTGGTTTATACGGAATCGGTGGGGTTGGTAAAACAACCCTCTTGAAGAAAATCAACAATGAATTCTCGATCCGAAACCATAAGTTTGATAGCGTGATTTGGGTTACACAATCCAAAGCAACAAAAGTTGAGGAATTTCAAGATATCGTTCGGAGGAAATTGGAGATCTCGGATGACATATGGCAAAAGTGTTCAAACGAGAACGACAGAGCGTGTGAGATATTCGGGCTCTTGAGCGGTACAAGGTTTGTGTTGCTATTGGATGATGTGCAGAAGAGCTTCTTCAAATCCCAACTCACCAGTTTAGGCATCCCCTTACCTAACAAGAAAAATGGGTCCAAAATAATGTTTACTACCCGTTCGGAGGAGTTGTGCGGTTACTTAGGAGCTCAAGAGAGAATTAAAGTGGAATGTCTACAACCAGAACAAGCCCTGAGTTTGTTTTCTATGACGGTAGGGGATCACATCTTAAATTCTAATCCTGAGATTCCGAAGTTGGCTGAAATTGTTTCCGCAAGGTGCAGTGGTTTGCCACTTGCACTGCTCACTGTTGGGAGTGTCATGGCTAGTAGGAAGAGTTACCATGATTGGATCTGTGCAGTTGAGATGTTGCAAAGCTACCCATCAGAATTTTCAGGTATGGGAGATCAAGTGTTCCCTCCTATCAAGTTTAGCTATGACAGCCTCACCTCTCCCATCGCTAGAAAATGTTTTCTATATTGTTCTATATTCCCAGAGAACTGCACGATAAGCGTCGATGAGCTTATCGACCTTTGGATAGGAGAGGGTCTTTTAGATGGAACAAGGCCACGCGAGCAAGGAGAATTCATCATTAGCACTTTAAAGCTTTCATGTTTGCTGGAAGGTGATGAATCTATGGAATTTGTTTGGATGCATGAAATGATCCGAGACATGGCACTGTGGCTATCCCGTGACAAAGAGAAAAATAAGAACAAGGTTTTGGTAGCAAGAAGTGGGAGGCTTACCGATCAAGAATTCCACAAATGGATAGACTCAAGTTGGGTCTCCTTGTGGGGTTGTAGTGACAGAGAGATCATCCATTACCCACCAATTTGCCCTAATCTCTCGACTCTGCTCATAAGAGATACACTGGTCAAGGCATTTCCTGGTGGCTTCTTCGAGTTCATGACTGTTTTGACAGCTTTAGATTTATCGGGTAATCAAGGATTGGTTGAGTTGCCTCCGGAGATTGGAAGATTGAGATTCCTGAAGTACCTAAATTTGTCATTAACAAGCATAACCAAGCTACCTACGGGCCTTGCGAATTTGAGAAACCTGAGGTGTTTGTTATTAGATTATACTATGCATCTTACAAAGATCCCACCAAGGGAGCTGATGTCTTGTTTTTCACTGTTGCAGGTGTATAGTAAAATGAATGGGGTGATGGAGTACTTTGATGAAGTGAAAGTTTCAGTTGATGATGAACTTGCCTTCTTAGATGTGTTGGGGGGATTTAGGCACATGAATAAGATTTGTATCACCTTATTTTGTCACCCCTCTGTTGAAAAGATATTCAGCTCAAACACCATACAAGAATGCATTAGAAAATTAAAACTTATCGATTGCACGGGATTGACTTCACTTTGTCCTAACTATGCATTACCAAATTTAGGGAAACTTGAGATATTTCGTTGTTGTTCACTTCAAGAAATCAGAAAGCCAGATTGGGGTGAGTTTCACAACCTTCGTCAGGTTCACGTAGGTGTTTGCCCATTGTTGCCAAACCTGACTTGCCTTGCTTATGCTAGAAATCTTGAGATCCTCACAATTCTCGACTGTCAGTCTATGAAACAAGTTATAAGTGAGGAGGAGATAGTAGGAGATGAAGTTTTCCCAAAGCTAAAGACGCTTTCTCTGACTTGTTTGCCAAGTCTGGAAACCATCTTCCGCTTACCCAAGTCCTTTTCTTCTCCTATAGAGATCGAAGTATCTCGGTGCCCATGTTTGAGGCAACTTCCATTTGACGATGAAAGTGTAGATTTCCTGAAGAAAATCAGAGGAGAATTAGAGTGGTGGGCAGCTTTGGATTGGGACAGTGATTTTGTTAAGGACGCCTGTAGCTTCAAATTTAAATCCACCTCTGCACCCTCAGGAAATGCCAAAGAAATGACCGCTTCTACCAGCAAGGAAAAAACTGCCAGTGGTTCTAAATCATGATGGCTCTAACTGGACTATTTTGTGTGCTTGCGTGTGTTTAGTTGTTATCTATTTACTTCTCATTTTTATCCAAAACGAGACTGGTAGATTTTCGATATTCATAACTTTGTAGGGCACAATTAGTAGGACTTAGGCTTTCACAAGCCTCTTGGTGGTCTTCTGGTAACTATGGAATGCTAGGACAAGGAGCCTTTTCAAGGAAAGGCAATGGTACCATAAGATGATCTTAGTAGTGCCCTGACCCTCCAGAAAGACTTAAGAGTTCACAATTTCATTTGCGCCCCCATGTTGCCTAGGAGGCCAGGAGTTCTGAGGTAGGAAGCCTTGCTTGGTGAGCAGCTCAAGATCAATGTTGATGCAGCCTAGATTTCTAAGGAGCGTGTTGCAGCCTTCAGTGGGATGGCGCGCGATTCTGATGGCATGGCTTGAGTTGGTTGCGCACAACGTCTCGATGGAGTTTTTGATGCTCATTCAGCTGAGGCCTTATTGTTGGAGGTTTTAGGATCGCTAGGGAAGAATGGATTCCACAACATATTCGAGTCGATTTGACTTTATTGTTTGTATTAATATCACTGTGCTGAGTTTGGATTTTTTTTAATTTATAATAATAAGAAAAAACGGCTTACGTGACTCGAACTTAGGCCACACTAAAACAATAAACAATCTTGACCATGAAACCATTACATGGGTTCAATTTCAATTTTCTTTTTAACCTAAAATATTATATCCTATATAAAATATATTGAGTATACGTCACTTTCACATTTTTAATAATTACTCCAAATTTGATTTAACTTTAATTAAAGGAATTAATTTATTCTAATAAACTTAATCACGCAACTATATTATTTAATAAATTTACTCAAAATTTATTTTTTTATTATACGACTGTTAACTGATATTGTTTAAATTGGTATAATAACAATTTTAGTTCTTAATTTTTATATTTTTTCTTAATTTGACTCTGACCGTATATAAAATGATAAAAACTAAAATTATTTTTTAAAAATTAGAAAATTTTAAAAATATATAAAGTGAGAAAATGAGGGAAATATGACTTTTAAACCTTCTAAAATTTCTTTCTGTGTTTTCTGTACAGAAATATTCAATACATGTTCTTTAAGAAAATATAGAAAAATATTAAGCAAAACTATTCATTCTATTTTTTTTTATCTCTTTTGTTGCTGGACAAGGCTTTTTCGTTATAAGAAAAAAATTATTCAGAATATAATTTGTTTTTATAATTTAGGTATAATTTAAATGAATTAAAATTGTGAATTGAGTTTGAAAAGGAAAATTTTGCAATATATCTTGTATTTTTTGCTTAAAAATGGCATCAAAGTCGATTTCACAAGTCTCTGTAATATTAGTTCTAAATGTCCTTTAGGGTATGGAACTTCACTTGAAGAATTACTAATTTGATTCCGAGAAACATTGAAGAAGCACATGTAATAATCTATGTTCTATTTTTAATTTGTTACTGATACTATTGAATTATAATTTTCTTATTTCTCACCTTCAACAATCACCTTTTCAAGATTTTATTTTTTTAGAATTTTTTATATAGAAATTCTATTTTTAAGTAAAATTGATTTCTTTTATAATTTTTATCTAGAATTAAGTTTAAATTAAAAATAAAATATAAAAGTTTGGAACTAAAATTGTTATTATACTAATTTAAAAAAATGACACTTAATAGTTGAAAGACAAAAAAACAATTTCGAAAAATTTAAAGACGGTGTAACAGCTTGTTTTTAATCAAATCAGAACAGTGGTTTCGAGACCACAAATCCGAGGTCAAAATATTTATTTTATTATTATTTTGAGGTTTACAGCATGATAGAATGATTGTGTGAAAGTTTTATTAAGAAATTTTATCGTTTAAGTGTTTAATTTGGTAAAAGGACCAAATCGAGTAAAGTGCAAAAGTGATGTTCTAATAGCTAAAGGTATTAAATTGCTATGGATTATTAATGTGTATGGCCTTAAATGGTAATTAGACCATTCAAAATGTTAGTGGACTTTTATGGACATTTTATTAGTGATTGAAAGGTTAATTGATAAGGTTAAATTAGTAATTCAATAATTAAGTTAAGTAAAATATGTAAAAACAAAGTATCATCTTCTCAAATTGTTTCTTTCACCCATTTCCAAGAGGAAAATAGTCATTTTTAGGGCTTTGAAGTTCGGCTACTTCTCCTTGCTTGCATGGTATGTATTTTTAATCGGTTTTTAATGATTCCTATGTTTTTGAGATTGTTGTAGCTCAGTCTAGCTAGCCCAGGGACTATTTTATAAAATTTTTAAAGGTTTAGGGTTTTTTCATTGATGAATGTTGATGTATTTTGATGTTTAATGGTAGAAAATGCATGTTTGTTTTTAGATAAACAATATTTGTAAAGTGATTTTTGACAAAATTGTCAATTAGGGGTTAAATTGTGAAATGTGTAAATTTTGTGGTTAAATTATGAAATAAATAAAAATATGGATTGCTAGGGACCTAATTAAAATTCGGAGAGCATGGGTTGTGATTGAATTGCATGAATTTGTAATTTTATAAAATAAGGACTAAATTGTAAAAAGGTGCAACATTAGGGGAAAATGTGTAAAATTTCCTTAATATATATTTTGGACTAAATTGAATAGATATATTATTAAATATGTTAATTTTGATTACATTTAGATTAAGAAAGGCGAAATACAGATTTAGATTAGGGAAAGAACAAGGTTTTGGATTAATCGACTCGTTTCGCCGTTTTTGCATCCAAGGTAAGTTCGTATGTAATAAGCATTGTTATAATTGTATTTTAAATGCTTTGATATTGCATCAATTGTAAATACGACCTTGTAGATACGTTCGACAACGATTTGATAACGAGAAATCCCGATTGAACCTTAAGAATAGATTAGGATACGAATGACATGTCATTAGGGGTTATTATTGTTTTGGGTGTTGGTCCATACGTTCTACTGGTGGCTGAGTTATCTAGCATGTGTTGCGGATTCTTGTCAGCTTGTGTGAGTAGCACCGTGTAGCTACGTCATAACCGTCAGCTTGTGTGAGTAAATTCGTTGATAGCTCGAGAGCGAGCATTATTGAGATATGATATTGAGATAACTTTGGCTATATATATATATATATATATTGGCACTTGGGGTGCGAGATTCCCAAGTATCCTGTATTATTCCAAATGGTTCAACGATTATATCGAAGATATGAAATTGTAAGAAATAGATACGTATCAATACAGGTATGTACGGAAACTGAATATGCATTGAACATATGAAAGAATTGAGTTCATGGTTAAATAGATGATTGAATATATGTTAACATTGTGGTTATATATATTTTATATATATTTTGTAGTATGTTATATGCATATTTTGAATGGTAACTAAATTGTGAGTTTGCTTATTATTTTCATAAGAGCTTATTAAATTTTATAGTTTACATTGTTTATTTTTTCATGTTTTATAATGAAATTAAAACTTTCATGTTTGTTGGAAGCTGATGAATCTATAGAATTTGTTTGAATGCATGATATGATCCAAGACATGGCATTGTGGCTAGCCCGTGACGAAGAGAAAAACAAGAACAAGGTTTTGGTAGCAAGAAGTGGGAGGCTTACCGATCAAGAATTCAACAAATGGATAGACTCAAGCTGGGTCTCCTTGTGGGGTTGTAGTGACAGAGAGATCATCCATTACCCACCTACTTGCCCTAATCTCTCGGCTCTGCTCATAAGAGATACACTGCTCAACGCATTTCCTGGTGGCTTCTTCGAGTTCATGACAGGTTTGACAACTTTAGCTTTATCGGGTAATCAAGGATTGGTTGAGTTGCCTCCGGAGATTGGGAGATTGAGAATCCTGCAGTACCTAAATTTGTCATTAACAAGCATAACCAAGCTACCTACGGGCCTTTTGAATTTGAGAAACCTGAGGTGTTTGTTACTGGATTATACTATGCATCTTAAAGAGATCCCACCGAAGGAGGTGATGTCTTGTCTTTCACTGTTGCAGGTGTATAGTAAAATGAATAGGGTGATGGAGTACTTTGATGAAGTGAAAGTTTCAGTTGATGATGAACTTGCTTTCTTGGAGGTGCTGGAGGGATTTAGTCACATGAATAAGATTTGTATCACCATATTTTGTCACCCTTCTGTTGAAAAGATATTCAGCTCATACACCAAACGAGCATGCATTAGAAAATTAAAACTTATCAATTGCACGGGATTGACTTCACTATGTGCTATCCATGCATTACCAAATTTAGGGAAACTTGAGATATTTCGTTGTTGTTCACTTCGAGAAATCAGATTTTCAGATTGGGGTGAGTTTCACAACTTTCGTTAGGTTCACGTTGGTGTTTGCCCACTGTTGCAAAACCCGAATAGCCTTGCTTATGCTAGAAATCTTGAGATCCTCACAATTCTCGACTGTCAGTCTATGAAACAAGTTATAAGTGAGGAGGAGATAGTAGGAGATGAAGTTTTCCCAAAGCTAAAGACGCTTTCTTTGACTTGTTTGCCAAGTCTGGAAACCATCTGCCGCTTACCCAAGTCCTTTTCTTCTCCTATAGAGATCGAAGTATCTCGGTGCCCATGTTTGAGGCAACTTCCATTTGACGAGGAAAGTGTAGATTTCCTGAAGAAAATCAGAGGAGAATTAGAGTGGGGGGCAGCTTTGAATTGGGGCAGTGACTTTGTTAAGGACGCCTGTAGCTTCAAATTTAAATCCACCTCTGCACCCTCAGGCAATGCCAAAGAAATGATCGCTTCCACTAGCAAGGAAAAAACAGCCAGTACTTCTAAATCATGATGGCTCTAACTTGATTTTTTTGTGTGCTTGCGTGTGTTTAGTTGTTCTCTATTTACTTCTCATTTTTATCCAAAACGAGACTGGTAGATTCTCGCTATTCATAACTTTGTAGGTCTCAATTACTAGGACTTAGGCTTTCACAAGCTGCTTGGTGGTCTTCTGGTAACTATGGAATGCTAGGACATTGAGCTTTTTCAATGAAAGGCAATGGTACCGCAAGATGATCTTAGCAGTGCCCCGACCCTCCTGAAAGACTTCGGAGTTCACAATTTCATTTGCGCCCCCATGTTGCCTAGGAGGCCAAGAGTTCTGATGTAGAAAGCCTTGCTTGGTGAGCAGCTCAAGATCAATGTTGATGCAGCCTAGATTTCTAAGGAGCCTGTTGCAGCCTTCGGTGCGGTGGTGCGCAGAACGTCTCGATGGAGCTTTTGATGCTCATTCAGCTGAGGCCTTATTGTTGGAGGTATTAGGATGGGTAGGGAGCATGGATTCCACCACGTTACTAATAAGTCCATCTGCTTTTCTGTTGTTAATAAACTTCATAGTTGATGTTTGGTTTTACCTTTGTACTGCCAAATCATTGAGGAGGCCCATAGACTTTGTGATGACTTTGTTTATGTGATTTTTCAGGATGCCTATGGTTTGGATTATCCAAATGTCATTCACCAAATTATGTTGGATGACTCTTTAGTTTTATTTATGCATGTGTGCCTTTTTTGGGTTTTTTTCTTAAAGATGAAAAAATTGATTATTATATCTTAAATCGCACAAAAGAGATAAAAAAAACTGTGAATATTGTGTGATTAGTTTCGTCGGTGTAAAAAAAATAGAATTTAAGTAGGCAAGAGAAGATTGAATCAAAATAATTCCTTTTTTTTAAAAGTAAAGTTCTATTTTTATCAGAGAGCAATATAAATGATATATCAAACACATTAAACAAGTTAGATGATATCTCCAATGTGAAAGTAGGCCAACATTTCTATTGGCAAATAGCAGGTTAACAAGAGAGAAGAAGATTGATGCGGAAATTTACATATATATATTAACTATATTGTATGTATTAATTAAAATATATTATTTTTAATTTTTTTACATTTTACAAATAATATAAGGGGAAAATAAAAAAGAAACCAAATTTCCTTAAATTGTTAAGACTAATTAGTGATTATATCATGCAAAATTTTAAAAACTGTAAAATTTAATCAAACAAATTAAAAATAGTTTAGAAATATAAAAAGGATAAGATAATTAGTAATACTATGAAAATTATACCTTTGGAATGTTCAAGGACCAAATTAAATGAATTGAAACCTACATAACAAGGACTTAAATATAAAAAAATCAGAATTGCATTAGGGGTTAAGGTGGATAAATTAGAATCTAAAAAAAGAGATGAAATTGTAATAAATTTAAAAAGAAAGGGACTTAACATGAAAATAACTCATGTTTTTATTTAAACACTGCATTTTAAAACCGTTAATAAAAAAATTTAGGGTTTCTAAAAATGTAAATTAGTACCATTTTGTATTGATATATTGGATCAAAATCAAAGTTTTATAAATATATTAGACCTGATTATGGGTCGGGTCACCCAGCCCAGCCTGAAGGCCCGCCCGAAATGTAAGAGGGTTAGGGCAAAAATATAGGCCCAAAAAATAAGCTTGGATAAAAAAATAAGACCTGTTTAAAAAACGGGCCAGGCCTCGGGTAAGACATTTTTGGCCCAGGCCCTGCCCGACCCGAATTCACTAAAAGACAAAAAAATCTGCTCTCTTTTTTTTTAAATATTATTTTCTTGTTGTTTTCTCTCTATTTTGCTACCATTTTACTATTATGTTGCTATTATTTTATTGTTATTATTTAGATATTATATAAAACTTATTTTATTGTTAATTTTGTTATTATTTTAAAGATATTTGTTAATTTTGTTATTATTTTAGAGGCATTTGCTTGTTAAGTTGCATTTATCTTAGTGTTATTTAAGTATTTATTTTGATGTTTTTAGTATTTTTACTGTATTATATATATTTAAAAATTATATAAAAATAATATAAAAATTAATACGGGCGAGCTGGATCGGGCACGAGTTTTAACATTTTTATCCAGGTTAGGCTTGGGCAAAATTTTAGGCCCATTTTTCAGGCTGAGCCCAGGCCTAGTAAATGGGTCTAAATTTTTAGTTGAGCCCGGCCCGATCCATGAGCACCTCTAGAATATATGTGAACTATAGTTCAAGTTTCACTTGTATAATTGCACCAAATTAAAGTTCATGTATCAAATTGCACAATGGACCAAAATTCCTATATAAATTTGATATATATCTTTTTTTTTATTTGAAATTTATTTAATTTTAATTGTATAATATGTTTTTTAAATTATGATTAAAACTTTTCTTCTTAAAACATATATATAAATTATTATTTCTAAATTAAATAAATTAAATAAAAATTATAATTTTGTAAAAAAAGATGATTTTCAACATAAAATATATTTTCTATGCAACAACATAAAAAATAATTGATTAATAAAGATGTTGGAAGTAATTCAAGTAGTTCTATCTATTAAGAAAATTATTTCAAAAAAATTTAGTATTTTACACTTTATAAAAAAAAATTATAAACCTTATATATTATAAATTTTATATTATTTTTTATTTAATTTATATATTATAAAAAAGTTAATAATTTTTTCTCCTAAGTTCATATAACTTTTTTATAATTAAAGCTACAAATAGGGGCGTAGCCAAGGTTGGCAGGGCCCGATCCGCCCTAAAATAGAAAAATTTTCATTTAGGCCCCGTTAAAGTTTATAAAATTTAAATTAGTAAAAGTAAAATTACACTTTGACCCCTTTAAAAATGATAAAATTTTGATTTAATCCTTTAAAAATTATAAAGATATAAATATTAAAATGGTGAAATTGCATTTTTACTATCGTAAAATATACAATTTAATTTTGGCCCCCCTAAAAAAAATTTCTGGCTTCGCCCCTAACTACAAACTATTTAGTGTTCCAATTAGATAAAATTGCATATAATGTTTATTTTTCTTGTTATTTCTAGTAGTAATCGTATTATCAACTACTTTTTTAGAATAACATAATATATAATGATTTAAATTTAATTTTTCTTACTTGTTTAATATTTATATAATAATTAATATTTTTTTAAAAATATAAATTATGTAACCTGTAATTACAATTTGTACTGCCAAACATGACATAGAGAACTACAATGTAATTATACTTTATCAGTCAAACACGTTTAAGGAAATACAATTCTTTACAATTACAAGAGAATGTAATTACTACCCTAATGATTACACTTTCATTCAAAATATATTTAAGTCGTTTTGCTTTTATAGTTTGTATTAATTTATTAAGGGTTTAGGATTTGTATTATATATAATTTTTAAAAATTATATAAAAAAATTTAATACGGGTTAGACTCGGGTTTTATCATTTTTATCTAGGCCGGGCTTAGGTAAAATTTTTGGCTCATTTTTTGGGCCGGAATGAGCCTATCAAACGAGCCTAAAATTTTGTTGGGATCTAATTGGCAATTATGTAACTAAAAAATGATATTGTAATGGATTTGAATTTAGCAAAATAATAACAGTGTTGCCAGTTGAATCTGAATTTAGAAATTTAAAAAATAGGATTAAATTCCTAAAAATAAAAATAAAAAGACTAAATTTTAAATTTACATAGAGTACAATGACTTATAATTTATTTTAACTTATTAATAAATATAAATATAAATTAAATTAAATTGAAAAATAGCATCTCTACTCATAGCCTGAAGCTTCAGAAGCACCCACAAAGGGTAAAAAGGCTAAAGGCTAAAGGCAAATTCTATTCCCAGTTTCTTTTTTTGTGTGATTAAAGCAAAAGCGTTCAAGAGATTTCTTAATATAAGGGGCAAAGCATATATAAACTAAAGGCAGCCGAAACTTATGGATTCTTGTTGTGGAATTAAACTTGGTTTAACTTTTGGGAATAATTCATCATTCAATTTAGTGTTTAATCGAATTTTTCGAGTTTGAATTTTTTAACTTATTTTTTTGTAAATCGAGTCCATGAATTTGACAATTGTTTTCACATGAGATTTGAACTTTTTTTTGTCAAAGTTAGTCCCTGTTATTTCCTTGAAAACCCTAAAGTGCAAGCCTCATTGTGAAAATAATTACCAAGTTCAGGTCCCAATATGGGAACAAATACTAAGTCCAGTGACTAACTTGGACAAAGAAAAGTTCGAACTCTAATATTAAATTTGTTGCCAAATTCAAGGTTCAAGTAATCATTTAACCTAAACTTAAACAAAACAGTTTAGCTATTATACTAACCACGTATCTTAGGTGTGAAACTAGACATGTTAATTGAGTAGGTCGAGTTGATTTTGGTCGAATCAATCGAGATTGAGTTAACCTAAATTTTAAAAGTTTTGAATCAACTCGATTCGAATCATTTGATCAACTTTGATTTTGAATTGATCGAACAGTGAAAATATATAGTAACATTAGAATCATGTATCTTAAAGGTGAAACTACAAAACTAGACATATCAATTAAATAAATCAAATTGATTTTGATTGAATCGATTTTGATTGGGTCGGTTTGAATTTTAAAAATTTCAAATCATTTTAGTTTGATTCATTTAACCGAATTTGATTTTAGATCGGTCGGTGCTTAAGATTTAGTAACATTAAGATTCTACTATAGACTATTGAAGCAACCAAAAGGGAGGGATGATGGGATTTTATGATTGGGGGAGAGGGTTACCAGGCAGAGGCGAATCTTGGTGGCAGCCAAAGCCTCCCAAAATTTTGGACTTATGTTATTTGAGTGCCAAATGGTAGCTTTAACCACTGTTTCAACAAGAGATGATGGGATGTCGATGACGTACATAAACATATATCTCTCACACACTTTTATATATAAAAGGGAAGGGCTATCATGATCAACCCATCCAAAAAAGGCAAAACAAAAATGCAATCCTTTGCTTTGAATACAATTTTCATATTGATCTCATTATCCTCTCTTTCCATTATTGTTTCTAGTTCCAAACCTTTGAATCCATGCAATGGTGATTTCTTACACACCCAAGCTTACAAACAGATGCAAAACCAAACAAACACCACCCACTGCAAAAAACTCTCATCATTACAAGCTCAATTCGCTTGGAACTACCACAAAACCAGTCACAACCAAACCCAACTCAACATCCTCATAGGCACCAAGTTGATCACTAACATGGGTTGGTTAGCATGGGGCATTAACCCTGACTTACCAAGAATGGTTGGGACTAGAGCTATAATTGCTGTTAAAGTCCCAAACCAAATTACCCCATCGGTGAACACTTATAATATCACCAAAGACATAAAACTTGGGTGTAAATTTCAACCTTCGGGGATTGATTTCAAGGTTCAAAACATGACGGTTGTTGATGATAAGGATGTTGGGTTTTTTTCTGTGTTTGCTACTTTGGTTCTACCTCAAAGATACAATGTTTCGAGTTTGAACCATGTGTGGCAAGTTGGGTATTGTGTAGATGGATTGGAACCCAAGATGCATGAGACGAGTTTGGGGAATTTAGATAGCAAAGAGGTTTTGGATTTGGAGACCGGGGATTGTCAGAACATTGGACAACATAGGCGACATATGAGAAAGGTAAAATCAAAACTTTAGTCCCTCTCAGTTTTCATATTGATTAAATTTGTCTCTTTCAATTTAATCCCTGATGATTTCGAAAGTGAGTAATTAAGGACAAATTAATCACATTGTTAATATTTTTTCGCCAATTGTCCATTTTTTTATATGATAACAAATTTAGCTTTCAAAGTTTACATGTTTTGTTAATTTTATCTTAATTTAACAAATTTAGTACATCACATTAATGCATTCTATCAATATTTACACAATATATAAATATTAAGAGCCAAATTTGTTATTATACCAATCAAAATTATGAACAATTGACGAAAAATATTAACACTATAATTAATTATCCTTAATTACTCGTTTTTCAAAATTAACAGATATTACATTATTCATATTATTCGAATTTGAGTGTGAAAGGAACATTAATATTTTAAGGAAAAAGGGTCAAACTATTAGGGTTTTAGTCATTGTAATATACTTGCCTTGGGGATGGGTTTAATTTATATTACTTTAATTTAAAGAAAATAATACATTTTAGCGTATTCAAACTCACGTTCTCTTACATTGACAATAATACCGATACCAACTGAGTTAAGACTCAATTAATGATATAGATGTAATTTCTTAAATAGTCATCTAATGGTGTTAATGATTCAGATTCAACCATGATTAATAATAATAGGAGGACTAAATTATATTAAATTAAGTATTGATAATAAATCTTTAAGTAGAATATAATATAGAGACAAAAAAACCTAAATTTGATAAAAAAATTATTTATAGGAAATGTAGTAGAGATGTTAATGGGTCGAGATCAGGTTGGAATATGAATGGTATCAATAACAAATAGTTGTCTAAGTTTGATTCAGAGTATAGATTTCGAATTTTATAAAATCTATTTATATTCGCAAATGGTCAATCCAAACTCGATTAAGTTTGGTTTTTTTTTAATTATTTTAAAAAATATTATTTTTATTTAATATTTTAATATTTTTTATTGTTTTTATATATTTTTTATTTTACTAAATTTAAAAATAAACAATTTAACATATTTTTAATATTTATATTTTAGTATATATTACATAATTTATAAAAAGGCATAATGATAAACTTAGCTTCTAATATTTATTTATTTAGTCACTATAGTCTTTTTTTTTTTTTTGAATTATTTTGACTCCCAACCTTCAAATTTTAGTCAAATTGTATTTTTTTTTTGCAATGGAAATGTTAATTAAATCGTTAAATTATTGATAATAAATCTTTAAGTAGATAATATAAGGACGAGAATCAAAATTTGATAAAAAGACCGTTCATTTGCAAACTTGTTGGCTTAATGAAATATAGGTGTTCATGGACAGAGTTGGGACAGAAAAGGGATCCCTATCTCTTTGCAATAGTAAAATAACAAATTAGATTTTTTTCTTAATTTTTAGTATTTTTAGTTGGATTTAAATTTGTTGAGAAGAAAAAACTGAAAATCAGAAGAAAAAAAATCTGATTAGTTATTTTCTTATTGGAAAGGGATAAGGATGACGTTAAAATCACAGTTTCACGAAATCCTTTCTCAGTTGAGACATGTATGGTATTAATATTAATATTACTCATGGTTGTTTAAACTCGATTCAGGATATGGATTTCAAATTTTGCACAAATCCCTCCAAATTTGTTTAAGACTATACATTTTTTCAATTATTTTAGAAAAATATATTATTTTTATTTAATATTTAGTAATTTTATTTTTTTTTACCAACATCATATATTTTTTTCTTTTATTAATTTTTTAAACATAAACAATTTAACATATTTTAAATATTTATATTTTTATCTCCTAAAGTTTATTTCTTTTGTCACTAAATCCTTTTTTTTTTAATTACTTTGACCATTAGACTTCAAATTTTAGTTAAATTACTTTCTTTGAATGGAAAAGCTTATTAGATTGTCAATTTTTAAAGACTATGATATGGTAGCCTGTGTCCATTTGTGCTTCATAATTTTCTTATAAAAAACATAAAAGATATTAAAAGTTCATAAAATATATTTAAAAAAATTATCCATGCCACTAATGAAATACACATAGATTACTATACAGATTTTCATGCCAGTGCCATTAAAATTTTAACATTTCGTTTAGCTTTTCCGTGAAAAAAAAAAAGGAAGTAATGTGACTAAAATTTAAAGGTTGAAGACCAAAGTAATAAAAAAAATAGAGCTAAAGTGACAAAAAAGGTAAACATTAAGGGTTAAGTTGGTATCTATATTGTTGTCAATGTAAGAAGACGTGAGTTCGAGTGCAGTGAAGCGTATTATCCTCTTATTTAAGGGTTGGGAGGCTATAAGTAATTCTAAGCATTGTGTCAAAAAATAAAATAAAAGAATACAACATAGTTTAAACTTCAAAAACAGATTGGGTCAGGTTGGAACCTTAAATATTGGAGGTCAAGTTCAACTCATATTTTAAACATATACAATTTTTTTTTATCTGAACTCATTTTTCGAGTTCAAACCCTATAAAATATTGAACAATCTTTTACGCTTAAACAAGTAACTCGATCCTTGAACATGTCTCATTTGAATAAACTTCGATGGATTTTAATTCTTTCTTTTTTCTATTTTTCATTTGATAGATCCATGGTATTTTGAACATCATAGGATGGGGAACATTGATGCCTATTGGAGTGATTGTTGCAAGGTACTTCAAACAATTTCCAATTAAACTTGATCCTTGCTGGTACTACTTTCATTACTCTTGCCAAGTTGTTGGTTACATCCTTGGAACCGCTGGCTGGGGACTTGGACTATTCCTCGGACATGAATCCAAATACTATACCTTTCATTCGCACCGCGTCCTCGGCATCTGCATTTTTGGGTTCACTACTTTGCAAGTAACCCAAGTAACCTCTTCCTTTTTATTTTTCGTCATTCGATCCATTAAATGCAAATAGATCTGTTAATTGGGTGAGTCGAATTGATTCTGAATTGAATCAATATTGATTTTTTTTAAACGGTTGCAGATATTAGCATTTCAATTCAAGCCGACCCAAGAAGACGAGTATCGAAAGCATTGGAATGTTTATCACCATTTCCTTGGGTATGCATTACTTGTAATGATCCCAGTGAACATCTATAAAGGGATTAAGTTACTAAAGCCCGATAATATAACTTGGAAATGGACATACAATGGGATCTTAGTGTTGTTAGGAGTGCTGGTTTTGGCTCTTGAGATTGTCACTTGGGCTATATTCTTATACAAAAAATGTTGCAAAAAAACCGTGGAAGAATCAAGTCCAAGAAGGGTTGAAATTGAAGAAGATAATAAGGGGCAACCTAAGGAAGGATCAAGTTCAAGGACGATTGAAGTTCAAGAATGAGCTTTGATTCATGACTTTCACTTATATGCCTTGTCCTATGTAGAATGTTAATACCCGATTTTTACTTGCGAATGAAGTAGTTCTTTGGGGATTCGAAACCAATGTATGGTTTACATGATTGACAAACCTATAATATGTAATTTATAATTTTTTATAATTTGTTTTTTTATTTATTTTTTAATTAAATTTAGTTATTAACTTTTCAAAAATAATAAAATCATTTTTGATGAAAATATTGATTGAAGCAATAATATTTTAATTATGTTGGCATGATAATCTGTCTGATAATCCATGTATACTTCATGCTGACATGGGACTATTTGTCTTATATGACATACCTGTAACGACTCGATTTCCAGTAGTACCAAAAATTATAGTTTCAAGATCCTGTTTTTGTAAAACGAGTCCATAAATATTAAATAAAATATTTACAGAATTATTATATAAGTGAATTGAAATTTGGATAATCAATTTAGCCAAAATTGTGATTAATTAGGGCTTAGGGACTAAATTATAAAATCTAATCGCTATAGATTTTTTATTATAAAATGACTTGAGGACTTAAATTATAATTAACCTAATGTCCAAAATGATAATTAAATCATTTTTCAATAGGTGATAGTTCATTATGATGACACCACTAAATTATGATTAAAGGTTAATTATACTAACTAACTTATGTTTAATTAAATTAATTAAGATTAATTAGTGGTTAATATTAGTATAAAAGATAAATTAAAAGGAAAGTTATCAATTTTTTTTCACTTTCAAACCATGCAAAGAAAGAAAAAAAAAAAGGAACGCCATCTCCGTAAGGGTTTAAGCTTTTAGCTTTAAATTTCAAGTAAATCCTTGGTTATATTTTTTATTTTTATAGATTTTTTTTTTATCTTGGAAGCTTGATTAAGCTAACCCAAGGATCAATTTGTGAAATTTTGATGAGATTTCATTGTTGATTTCTTGAAGTTTTAGGTGTTAAATTGATAGAAATTAAGTTTAGTTTAAGAAAAGGACTAAATTGTAAAGCTTGATTGATAGTTTTGTACATTACGGACCAAATTGAATAAAATGTAAAATTGATGATAGGAATAAGAACTAAAAGGTCCCTAATGAATAATTGTGAAATCAGATTTCAAACCGGAGTTTTAAATTGAAAGTTATGTTAACCCTAGTTTTAGGGACTAAATTTGAAAAAAATTGTATGAGTTCACAATTAATTGTGAATTGGTTGATAATTGATAGTGCTATATGTTTTGTGTCAATCCATAGCTAACTTCGAACGTGATTCATCGAGAGGGAAAGGAAAATCCAAAGCTGTCAACAAGTAGCTCAAAATTCTGAACAATGTCGAGACGCACCAAATCTTTCCATCCAATCCAGATTATGCCAGAAAAGCCTCTTGCTTTGATCCACTGCGAATATTGAAATCCTAATTTTGCAATTATCCCATCTGCTTTATCACCGATGACTCTTGTTTTTATTATACTAACAATGTTGAGCCTATGATCTATGTTGTACTCTCTAAAAATATGTGGAAACTTTACGTTTGCGCACATTTGACAATTCCCCATAAATATAGTATTCCAAAATTCATTAATTTAAATAAAGATGGCACTCCTTTTTATTGTTGGGCACTGTCTTGCATATCATTGGTCTCCCCCACATCTTTAAGAACTTTTGTTACCAAACCTTGCTGCAACTAACTTTGGAGAAGCTCAACAATGTTACTAATTGACTCTGTCAAGGGAACTTTGGGGGATGAGGCCTTAAAAGGGCTCCATTTCTCCCTTATGGTCTTATTAAGTCTTTTATTATTATTAATCCCACTAATCTTCCCCCCTCCACTCCTTAAATTTCCAGAGTCTATTCAAAATACCAAGGCCTTTGTATCGCTCGCTACTACCCTCGCCGGAGGCCTAGGGCAAACTTCATTGGGCTCCTCCCTTCCAATGAGTCAATGATGTCCTAGTTCCAAATAACTTGACTTTTCCTTATGGACCAGTACTGTTAAAGGCCCATAGTCGATGCATTGGCCCCCTCTTCGATTCTCAACTCCAATGGGCCTGACCTTTGCTGGCCCATAATTATTCCAAGTCCACTTTTATCCATAGGCCCCTAGATTACCTTCCCCCCATCAGCTGAACGACCCTTACCCTCCTTCTGTTGTTCCAGGCCCAAATGAGATGAGCCCGTTATTATTGTTAAAGACTAAACTACTAAGCCAGCTCTCCTTTGGCCCCTATCAGTCCTCAACCCAGTCCCCTTCCCTTGCACCCCTTCCTCCTCTACTAAGGTTTTCAGTGCTTGGAACCTGGAGGCGCGCAATTTTTTTTGTTGTTTCCCTTCGCCATTCTAAGAGGTTGCCTACATTTTCTCTCCACTAGCATCCACGGGCCATAGTTGCTCGTGTCTATCGTCGACTCAACTAGGTTCAAGGCTAAGTTCGTCCTATGTTCTTCCTTGCCATTTACACCCCTCCCTTCTGAATCCTCTAGTCTCTTTACCTCATTAGGGCAAAACACTTTCACATGGCCATAATGCCTACACGAGAAACAAACAGTGGGTAGATACTCGTATTCTACCCACTACAAAACCCCATTGACCAGCACTTGAGATATCAATGCCTTCTCCAAGTTCATGTACACCGCCATCCCTGTCAACCTCCCTTGAACCCCGTTATCCTTGTTAAAATCGAGCTTAGCAACTTTTCCTATTGTCCTCCTTATTTCCCCCAAAACCTTCCTTTTGTACATATGCCCAGGCAGACTCGGAGCTAAATCCAACTTGATCAACGGAAAATAACTTGCAGGTCAATGGAAATTAATCCATTTTTTCCTGTAAAATTACTTACCCTTTTGAAAAGCGTAAAATATTTTTCAGAAAATAGCTCATTTATGAGTACTTTTATTTTTATATAAAAATTAACTTGAATCAAGTCTAATATTATTATATTAATAATAAAATTTTAATTTTAAAAAATAAATAATATTTTAATATCAAATATTTTAATTTCTAATATTATTAAAAATACATATTTAATTATTTAATATTTAATAATATAATTAATTATTAATTTAATTAATTTTTTAATAATTTTTTTAATATTAAAATTTTATTTTAAAAATAAATTTTAAATAATATTATTCATATATTGTTGAAAATATTTATATTTATATTAATATTTTAATAATAGATATGTATTACAATTATGAATATATTAATAATAAATATTTTATAGTGTAAAATATTAATTTTTTTAATTATATAAATATGGATATTTGTTTAAATAATATTTAGCTTTATTTATCACTTCCAACTCTAATGTGTTAATATCCACTCTGATATATGTAATATATGTTAATTAAATTAAGTTCTAATTAGATATTATTTATTATTAAGTTTATATATTATATTAATTATTGTAAAATATTATCTTATCATAAAATAAATTTCGATTGTCAAAAAAGAAATGCTACTATAATATTTTGTAACAAATATATTTTTGTTGTATTTGTTTCACTACGAACAACTTTTAAAAAATAATTTTTAAAAAAATTATCAAACAACGGAAAATATTTCACACATAATCATTCAAACGCCAGAAAAGATCGGCTTTTCTAAAAAATTAATCCATTTTTCAAAAATTAATTTCCAAAAATTATTTTTAGTGAAATAAACTTAGCCTAAATGAAAATTCAAAGTTGATTTATCAAATTTTAATTTTTATAAATTAATTTATTGTTAACTATTAAAATAAAAATATTTGAATAATATTTTTTTATTATATTTTATTTTCAAACCACCAAAATCAATATCAAATGGTAAATTTAAATTAAAAAAATAAAAATTGGTAGTAAAATTTAATAAAATTTAAAGTTTAAAGGTAAAATTTAATCATATAAAAGTTAAGTGGTAAATTTACTCGTGTTCTTAAAGTATAGTGGCAAATATCAATTAAATAGGATAAACTACACTCAAGGTTACTATATTATTAGTAAATTTACGTTTTAGTCACTTAACTTTAAAAGTTACAAAATACTCATTAAACCGTTCAAAAGTTTTCATTTAAGTTATTGAATTATTTAAGTCACTGGGTTGTTAAGTTTTTTTTAAGCCCGACTAGTGAACTCCAAGCTACGATTGGACAATTAGTACGGTACCCATTGACAAGTAGAATATATCTTAGATTTAATTTAATATGACGACAATATTGGAGATCCAAAAAGAAATCTATTTAGATTTTGGTTTGTAGATTCATGACGTTCCAATCAAATGGTGTGAACAGAAAAAGTTATACAACAACAATTTTAATAGTCCAACTACTTAAATGAAAATTTTGGAATAATTCAATGTCTATTTTGTAATATTTTAAAATTGAATGACTAAAATATAAATTTTCGAATAATTTAATAAAATTTACCAATCAAAATAAAGTCAAATAATTAATAAAATTCATATCTTCTTTTTTGATGGACCAAACATTAAGCTTCCATTTCTAAATTTCCTCGTCCATATAAAAACCAATAAAATAGAAGAGATAAATTTCACATTTATTTTTCTCGATTTGGGCCTATAAAACCACTCAAAAGATAGTAACAAAGTCCAAAAATGGCGGCTCCGGCAGTGGAGGGAGTAGCCGTGACGGCCCTCCGATCGGTCTTATTCCGAGTCCGACAGGCAGCTGAACGGGCGGGTACTCAACCCGAACGGGTCCGGGTCGTGGCCGTTTCGAAGACTAAACCCGTGTCACTTATCCGCCAAATTTACGACGCCGGTCACCGCTGTTTCGGCGAAAATTATGTCCAAGAATTTGTTCAAAAAGCCCCTCAGGTATTTTTATGGGAAAATATAAATCCAATTTTGAAAAAATTTCCTTCCTAATTTTCTATTTTTATTATTAATTTTTTTGGCAGCTGCCTGAGGATATTGAGTGGCATTTTATAGGACATTTACAGAGCAACAAAGTTAAAACCCTTCTCGGTATGGTAAAATTTCCTAAATTTTTTTCTCTTATTGAGATTAAATTTAATTATTTTTGTAAGCATTTTTTTTACGATTTAATTTAAAGTTGCTGTTTAATTTATAACATAAAATTGTGAAATTGAAATTTGTATCTTCAAATTTTGAAAGTAAATTCCCAATCTTTATGTAATTTGTTTATTTAGTTTAAATGGTCAATTTTTTATTGATTTTATTATATGAAAAAAAAGACAGAAACAATCTCATAAAATATAATTTAATTTGTATATGATTAGGTATTTTAGTAATTTCATATATGAGTTGATATCGGCTGACTCATGACATCAACTCGGTAAAACACTTATTTTATGTTTATATTTATAATTTTTTTACTGATAATTCCTTGTCTGCTTTGGTTTTAGCTGTAAAAATAGCATAAGATTGCCATTTTCATTTATGTTTAGCATTGGAAAGGTGTTTTAATGCATTGTTTTTTTTTACTTGAATCAAATAGAAGTAACATATAACCATTGGAGTTAGGTGAGATGGTGAGGGTCTCTCCTACCTTAATCAGTGGTCGAGAGTTCAATTCTCGCCTTGGGTATGGAGCAGCATCTATCCCCTTAATGGGCCTACAGAATGCGGAGGATTAATTACCGAGCTCGCTCCGGTTGATACTTTGAGAAATCAAAAAATAATAATAATAAACGTAACATGTTAAAATTTAATAAATTTTAATTAAACAATCCTTAAATGCTGCCTATAGGAATTTTCATGAAGCTCTTATTAGCTATGCTATTCAGACTCACATGTGAGTGTTGGATGCTGATATGTACCCGGCACAGGTATATTCAACTTTAAGTTAGTTTCTCCACAGGGACGAAGCCAAAAAATTGCTTTAGGAGGGGTAGAGATGAATCATAAATTATTGCTAGGCCAAAGTGCAATTTTACTATTATACTAGCATATAATTTCATAAAATTTTAAGGGATTAAATGACAAATCTACCATATTGGGCACTGCCTGCCCCCCTTTGTCTTTGCCCCTGTTTCTCCATATATATTTGAAGTATCATATCTCGAAACTCATGTCTGGATACACAATAAAACACTTGAGTATGTTTAGGAAAATGAAGAATCGAAGCAACGTAGCTTATCAATATAATAGCTTCTTTCTCTTTAAATTTGTTGTTTCTCTAAATGCAGGTGGAGTGCCAAATCTAGCCTTTTTTGAGGGTGTTGATAATGAGAAGGTGAAGACTTAGCCCTATCTTTGTTCTTTATTTTTTGTATGTGTAAGGGGAAGTTATGTATTCGGTTTTCGTCCGGGCCGAGTTTTGAGCAAGCATACATCTTGTGTTTAGATCGCAAACCATCTTGACCGTGCAGTTTCGAGCCTTGGGAGAAACCCTTTGAAAATTTTTGTGCAAGTAAATACAAGTGGAGAACCATGTGAGTCCCTCTAGTTTTAAGATTCGAATATTCAGTTCGATTTTGTTTGACCTTTGTAGGAATATCATTTAGCATTATGTATTCGAATCATATGTTTTCCATATGTAAACCTTGTCTAAAAGCCGATAGGACCAATCAATTGATTGCCTTGATGTCGTTTCAGCAAAATCTGGGATAGATCCATCAGGTTGTGTTCGGCTTGCAGAACATGTTAAATTGCATTGTCCGCATTTGGAGTTTTCTGGTTTAATGACGATAGGGATGCCGGACTACACATCAACACCGGAGAACTTCAGGGTAATGAATTAGTCCCTATATCTTTGTTTTCTGATGTTGTTCGTTATTTTGGCACTCCTGAACCCGAATTAGGCTTTCTTCTATTCCTTCCTTTCATATATTCCATCATTGGATAACATGCTTTGGCATTGTTTTGTAATCTTGTGATGAATAGACACTATCAAAGTGTAGAGTTGAGGTTTGTAAGGCACTCGGAATGACAGAAGATCAATGCGAGCTATCGATGGGCATGTCTGGTGACTTTGAACAAGCGGTAAGGAATACCTCTAAAAAAAGTAGAAATCAGTTCAAGTCGAGTCAGGTCAGGGGGGGTATGGGGGCAGATACAAGTCTTCTAAATGTTTCATCATGACTCAGATCGATTGAAAACTCTTTAGAAAAAGCTAGAATGTGGATATCATCTGTTTTGTTGTCATCGATACATACATTTCATGTTCGATTAAACATCTCTATGCTGATTGCAGCATTAGTGAATGTCACTCACTGGTCTTTTTGCAGATTGAAATGGGGAGTACAAATGTGAGGATTGGGTCCACCATTTTTGGACCAAGGGACTATTCAAAGAAGCAGCCAAATTGATGGCTAAAGAATTTGTTGAATATATATTTATATCCAATTCACTTCTATCATTTATTGACAAAAATTACCAAATCCATGTAACTTTTTACTTGTGTTGTATAGCCTTTGTAGTTATTGGCTCACTTATGATGGGACTCACTTCAATCACACTTATGCCAATGAGAAAATTATAAACCAAGTTATCAAGTTTTTATTCTTTTTAATGATTTCTTCTGTACATTTGTTTTCAGGGTCTAAAGTTCAAATATACCCTTTTCAAATTTAATTTTTATATTTTTTTTATTAGGGATTTAGTTCATCTACTTTTTGGATTTTAAAATTTAGATGTAATTGTTAACATTGTTAATTATTTTTGTTAAATTTGGGGGTCTAATTGTTAACAATGTCGTAATAAAATTGAATTTAACAAAATAATTTTAATATCGCAAAAATATAAGAATTAAATTTTAAATTTACAAACAATAAAGAGCCGGAAAAAAAGCAGGTATCAATTTAAATATTAAAGTAAAATTGAGGTACCACATTGAAAAGCCTTATTTTTAAAGAGAGGGGGAGAATTTCTTTGCCCGAGTCAACTCAAAAACCTCTGATTTAACTCGGTACCCGACTTCTCTTATCTTAAACCTCACTGAAACACTCTTTCGACTCTCTAGCTTTGTCTCAAAACCCAAAATTTTTCTCAGAAATGGCTTCACTTTCTCTCCAACCCAAATTTTCTCTACATCCAAACAACTCAATTCTCCATTTCCACCCCCAAAACAAACCTCAAATAATCTTCTTCACCAGAAAAGTAAAAATAAAAACAAAAACAAAATGCTCTTCTATAGACCCCCAACAACAACAACAAAAGCAACGAGAAAGTTTCACCAGGAAAAAGAAAAGTGTGACTGAAACTGAGAAAGGAGTTGACCCAGTTGGGTTTTTGACGAAATTAGGAATTACCCATAAGGCCTTTGCTCAGTTTCTTCGTGAAAGGTATGGTTTTTTTAGTGTTTGGTTAGCAAGAAAGTGAAGGGAAAAAGAGCATGGTTTTATTAGCTGAAAAGAATTTATAAGGAAAAAAACTTGGAATGCTTGAGGTGTATGTTTACGATCATTAATCTTAGGAATAAGTATCAAATAACTTCGGTCTAATCTGTAATTTGATACATGAAACTTGAATTGTGTTCATATATATATATATATATATATATATATATATATATCATGAAACTTGAATTATTTGGTATGCAATATATCAAGGCAAAGTGGATGCTAATCCGATAATATTGTTAGTGATTTAGGAAGCAAAGTTCATTAATGATAATGCATATTGGATCGAAGTTCATGAATAATTTTGCTACTTATCCCTTATTTTTGTTGTTAAAGAAAACTAAGTCCCTTTATTTTCCATTCTTTAAGCATTGGATTGTTGTTTATTTTTACTGTCTATTTAGATTATATAGTGTTTTGCATTTTATTGTTATTATCTTTTTAAATATGTTTTGTAGGTATAAATCATTGAAGGATCTTAAAGCTGAAATCTTTACACGCCACCTCAATCTTCAAGAGATGGCTTCTGGATTTGAGATATTGGGCACGCATCGACACAAGGAGCATCGAGTGGACTATATGGACTGGGCACCAGGTTTGGCCATAGCTTATATTATTATCAAATTCGAACCCAGATTTTACCTCTGAATCGAATTCTTTGTACCATGATTTTACATTAGTTTTTTTCATATGAGCTTTTCAATACCTTTATATTAGTTTTGACCATTCGGTTTATATCAGTCTTTATCATATTAGCTTTTTATTATGTTTAGCTCTTCTTTAATTTTGGTTGAAAATTCAGTTTACTTGATTAAGTATGTTACTGGATGGGATTCTTTGTATAGCTCCCATCATATGAGCTTTTCGAGTAAAAGTACCATGGTGGCCCCTTTAGTAGGAGTTGGATTGCATTTTGCCCCCTCTACTCAGAAAATGGGCAAATTAGCCCCTATACCTTAGAGCAAACTGGTCCTTCTGTTAAATTTTACATTGTTTTTGCTGTTAAAAACTGGTCCTTGTACGTCAACATGAGGTACACACGGCACGCCACATGTCATTGTTTATTATTCTGTCAGCCATGTTGGTTTTTAATAGTACAAATGGATGAAATTTTTAACATAAAGGACCAATTTGCCATTTGATCTAACTTATAGGGACTATTTTGCCCATTTTTTAAATAAAAGGGGCAAAATACAATATAACTCCCTAGTACAAGGGCCTCTGTGGTACTTTTACTAAGCTTTTCGATATGTTTACATTAGTTTTGATCATATGAGCTTTTCCATATGTTTAGATCTTATCAATAGTTGGTCACAATTCAGTTTACTTGATTATGTATTTACCTGATGGGACTTTTCATAGCTAGTTTCTCAACATGTATGTACTTGAGAATGTTGGTAAATAAACCTACTCATTTTTGTGTTCAAGGCAATTGTTGTATTCTTTGTCATTGGTAAAAACTGAGTGTGTTATAAACAGGTGCTCGGTACTGTGCACTAGTTGGTGACTTCAACGGTTGGTCACCTACAACGAATGCTGCAAGAGAGGGTCTTTATGGCCATGATGATTATGGATACTGGTTTATAATTCTTGAAGATAAATTGAGGGAAGGAGAAGAACCGGATGAACTGTATTTTCAGCAATATAACTATGTTGATGATTATGATAAAGGAGATAGTGGTGTTACCATTGATGAGGTTTTCCAGAGAGCAAATGATGAGTACTGGGAACCTGGTGAAGACCGCTTTATTAAAAACCGTTTTGAATTGCCAGCTAAGTTATATGAGCGACTATTTGGTCCTAATGGACCTCAAACCATAGAGGAGTTAGGAGAAATACCAGATGCAGAAACCAGATATAAGGCACATAAGGAACTGCATAAAGATGATCCACCAAGTAATTTACCTCCTTTTGATGTGATTGATAATGGAAAAGAGTATGATATTTTCAATGTCGTGGTTGATCCTGCTTGGCAAGAGAAGTTCCGAAATAAGAAGCCTCCCCTGGCATACTGGACCGAGATTCGCAAAGGAAGAAAGGCATGGTTGAAAAAGTACTCTCCAGCTATTCCTCATGGAAGCAAGTACAGGGTGTATTTCAATACTCCTGATGGGCCCTTAGAACGAGTTCCAGCTTGGGCTACTTTCATTCAACCAGGTAAGTACTCTCGGATCGATAAAATTGACCAGAAAAGCAACATTCCAACAGTTCCAAATGAGTTTTTATGCACTTTGTTTATCATGTTCAGATGCAGAGGGGAAGCAAGCTTATGCAATTCACTGGGAACCGCCACCAGAATACACATACAAGTGGAAACATACAGCAACAAAACCCCCAAAGTCATTGCGCATTTACGAGTGTCATGTTGGAATTAGTGGATCAGAGCCCAAAATATCTTCTTTCAATGATTTTACAGAGAAGGTGCCTCTCCAATTGTTGAATTCTTCATATGTATGTGTTGTGATTTGGTTGTTGTTTTCCTCTCGTTCACACCATGCTTTTCAATTGCAGGTTCTTCCTCATGCAAAGAGAGCTGGATATAATGCAATCCAGTTGATTGGGATCGTTGAACATAAAGATTATTTCACTGTTGGTTATAGAGTGAGTTAAACATTCTTCCCCTTTCCTTTCTTCTCTAAGATTTAACATTTTTATCAATTTGAGTTCCCAAGTTGCTGACTTTGATCTCCACTTCTTTGTTTCAAAACTCCGAATTATGGACTGAGAATCTTCTTGTTTCATGCTTCTCATCTTTATTTTATAGTTATATGATGTCTAACATTTTTATGGTGATGCAGGTCACTAACTTTTTCGCAGTCAGCAGCCGATATGGCACACCAGAGGACTTCAAGCGTTTGGTCGATGAAGCACATGGTCACTATTTTCTTCAATTCTCTCGTTTCTACATCAACCTTAAAGTTTTAGTTGTATTTGCAAGTGATGAACTAACTGCATCTAAAGCTGCTTCTATCTACTAAAAGTAACTCGTATGACTATAACGATAAAAAGTGAATCAATGACTGACAGGAATTTAGATGATGTGGGATGTAAGCTTTAGTGTTAAAGATCCCGAATGTCATAAGTCAAACCGGTAGAATTGAATTGACATAAGGTAGTCTGAAGAGAAATACAAGTTATGCTTTTAATAGAAATACTCATAAGATAGGTATTTGTCATGGCTCGTTTTATGTTATATTAGGAATGAATACTGCTTCTCTCAGCATATAGTAATCTTTTTTCTGGTTAATAAATGTAATACCTTGCCTTTTCAAACCTTTTTTAGGGCTTGGATTGCTGGTCTTTTTAGACATAGTTCATTCCTACTCTGCTGCAGATGAGATGGTCGGACTATCACGTTTCGATGGATCAAATGATTGTTACTTTCATACCGGTAAACATTTTTCATTTTCATTTTCAATAATCAAGCTGTGTTTGGTATTCGGTTCTTGATCTCGTTTACGTAATAAACTCGCATTTAGTATGATGCCTTCTCAGACATCTTGGGATTTTTGTTTGGGATGTTGATATGAGACATAATATTCGTGATCTTCGTAGTTCTTTTCTGGCTTTTTCTGTAGGAATTTATATGAATGAAATAGATTGGCATATAACTGCAGTATGGATAGAATATCGCCTTTTATTTGGTGTATGACAGTTTCTTTCGTTATTTCCAACCATATGCACTTCTAGGTAAACGAGGATATCACAAGTACTGGGGAACCCGAATGTTTAAATACGGTGATCTTGATGTACTGCATTTTCTCCTTTCAAATTTGAATTGGTAAATGTCGTGAATGTTTTTTTTTCTTCTTTTGTTTTTTGCTTTTCGGTTTCGTGAATTGTAAGTTGATCTTTCGGGAAGTAACTTATGTTCCTTTTTGGGAAGGCCATTTTAGCATTGACGATGAGATAATCCTTGAGCAGGTGGATTTCCGAGTATAAGATTGATGGTTTCCATTTCCATTCACTAGCGTCAATGCTGTATACACACAACGGCTTTGCTTCATTTACCGGTGACTTGGAAGAGTAAGATATCAAATATCTTCCTTCTCGAGGTAGAAAGTAGTTGGTTGCATGTAGACTGTCCGATAACTGGGAAGGTTCAAGCAAAAAAATTAGACTTGAAAAATGGGTTTGGGTAAAAGTTTAAGCCCGATTAAAATGTGCTGGAATTGGGCTCCAACTTTCACGGCCCAACCTAACCCATTTTTCACTTTAATAATATCTTAATTTTCTTTTTATATATTATGTAATTTATATCATATGGAAACTAAAAATATAATACTATATTTGTAAATATTAAAAGATATGTTGTGTATGTTTATTGACATTAAATCAACAACATATTATTCATTCTGGAAAATTACCGTATACACCTAAACCAAAGAAATTTTATGTAAAACTTGGGTGAAGTTTAAGTCCACTATTTAATCCATTGTTCTGTAATCTTTCCCGTCCTCTAGAAGGAATTATTTGATTATTTATGTGCTTTATTGCAGGTACTGTAATCAATATGTTGACAATGATGCTGTAAAATACCTCATTTTGGCAAATGAGATACTTCATGCTCTTCATCCTAATATAATAACCATTGCTGAAGATGTAAGTATTGTGATTTTTCGGCTGTCCTTTTCCAGAGAAGCCAAATTGTTTCACTGTTTTTTTCTCTAAACTACCTTTGGAAACCAAAATTTTCGTCTAGAATGAACTAGCTACGAAACTGTTCTGTTAGCTAAACCATGTTTGGCTTGGTTGATTGTTCATAATGTATGGTCTTAATATTATCTCCGGTACCTTTATTTTCTACATGTTTGGATGGGGTATTGCTTCAATCAACTCAGGTCTTTCTTATTTTCAACATCAGGCTGTTCTAGACTTTCATTAAGTGAAACTTTGTTTATTCTCGAGAACATTTTCATATCGAGCTTTATTTATTTCATTTGTGGACTTAAAAATTAATTCCCATCTCCTTTAATGCTCAGGCGACGTTTTACCCTGGATTATGTGAACCGACGTCTCAAGGTGGTCTTGGATTTGATTATCATGTCAATCTCTCTGCATCGGAAATGTGGTTGTCTTTGCTCAAGAACACTCCTGACCATGAGTGGAGCATGAGCAAGGTTGTGTTTGTTGTCTTATATGATTAGTATAGATTCTCAGCATCATGTTGTTATCGCCTATGTTACTCCAAATCTTAATTTTTCTTGAAATACTCATCTTCAACACCCGCATTTGATACATATTTGGATAAAGTTTAACATACTCATGTATGACACTAACACCCAAGTTCAAGTAACGTGAGGCAGCAGGGGTTCATTCTTTCTGAGTATATATTTTTCTTTCTATTATCGGCAGTTACTCTACGTCCCTTTTTGCAACAGATCACGAGCACATTGCTAGGCAACAAAAACTATGCAGATAAAATGCTTGTCTATGCCGAAAATCACAACCAAGTACCTGTCTTTTCTTGTATATCAAAAGCTTTATTTGAATGGATTAAGTTCTCGAGATATAAATATGTTAGAATGATGCTAACAAGCAATTAATATCTTGTATGTCAGTCGATATCCGGAGGGCAGTCATTGGCAGAGATATTATTGAGTCAAGGGAATGACAAAGCTCCTCAATCAAATGAATTATTGCTAAGAGGATCTTCGTTACTCAAGGTATCCGATATTTCCACTAGCTTTTTTACTCTTTGCTACATATTTGGTTCATCTTTGTTGATCTTTCGTATTCATTTTCTTTTTGACAATCTATAGAACTAGCCCTTTCTGTCTCCGTAATATAAGACGTACCGGTTAAATCATCAAGCATTATTTTAGAACGATTTTTGATAATGAGTATATCTCTGCCAAACATATGCCTCTATGTGACACTCACTCTGAAGTCCAAGTAACTTAACTTGAACATAGTCCGAGTAACTTCAGTGATTTTATCTGGTAGGTTGATTCCTAATTGATTTTCTTTCCGTTAACTAGATGATCAAACTGATTACATTCACGATTGGTGGCCGTGGGTATCTGAACTTCATGGGGAATGAGTTCGGGCATCCAAAAGTGAGGATGATTTTCCTTTTACTTTTCCTAAAAGTTTTTTTTTTCTCATGATTAACGGTCTTTCGATTTTCCAGAGGGTTGAGTTCCCAATGCCAAGCAACAACTTCTCGTTTTCGCTGGCTAACCGATGCTGGGATCTTCTAGAAAAGGAAGGAGTATATCAGGATTTATTTCGGTTTGATAAGGTAACAGAACCCAATTACTGTAGGGTAGAGCCCTTCTTATTGCCACATGCGTGTTCTAAGCTCAGTTTTCTTTATGTTTCTTGCAACTTAAGAATCAGAAAATGTGCTAGAAGCCTAGAACTACTAATGTGCAAAAATAGGCATTGGTCACGAAATCATACTTTTTTTTTGCTTGCAACTTTTAGGACATGATGAAATTGGACAAAAACGAAAAGGTACTTTCAAGAGGATTGCCGAACATCCACCATGTGAATGACACTAATATGGTATAATGCCTTCGATCTCTCTCCCGTATTCAGCTCAGCTAATGGACAGATTAAAACGATATAATTTTCTTATTAATTTAATTACTCGTATATACACAGGTAATATCCTACTTAAGAGGTCCTCTTCTCTTCGTTTTCAATTTTCACCCCACAGATTCTTATGAAAGATACTGCATCGGTGTGGATGAAGCCGGCGAGTATCAGGTAAAGAATAAGTTTTCTTGGGGGTTAATATACTATTTGGTACCTAAATTTGACTTTAATATTTAATTTGGTACCTGAGTTCGGCTTCAATGTTGACTTTGTTACCTGAATGCTTTCAATTTGGTACCTCAGTTTGGCTTTTTCAACGTTCAATTTGGTACTTACGATTTTTTCTTTGTCTCAATTAAGTACCTATATTTTTTTTTACTAAAGCACACGTATCCACATGATGTTATTTGGTCTGGATACCAAATTGAACCTTGAAATCAAACTCAGGTACCAAATTGGAACAAAAAGAAAAACTCAAGTTCGAAATTAAACTTTGAAGCCAAACTCAAGTATCAAATGATACATTAACCCTTTTCTTGGGTTATGAAATTTCTTCTTCATGAATAGATAATAGTTTCTCTTCACAACTAGGCATGACCACAGATACACGAAGAGGGAAATCTAAACTAATGGACATAACTTCTTTTGTGTTTGCGGTCGTGTAAGTTCAGTGTTTGTTTGTTTCGAGGAATTCTCGAGCTCATGCAGCATGAATAGTTTACGGTCTAGTAACCATCCTATGCATTTCAAAATGGAGCTCAAATATCGTACGGTGTTACAGGTCATACTGAACACCGATGAAAGAAGATATGGAGGTCAGGGGATTGTAAAAGAGGAACAGTATCTTCAACGAACCATTAGCAAAAGGTAGTTATCGACTTCCCTGATATAATCTTACTGTATTTTATAGTAACAATCTATCATCTGAATTTTCGCAGGGTTGATGGTCTACGAAACTGCATCGAGGTTCCACTGCCGAGTAGGACTGCACAGGTCGGTAAAACTCAGATGAAATTATGGTGTTGTTTATCATTTTTATGAGTTCAATTCAACCGAAACCTTGCCGACTTTATGTATTTGCTGCTGTTAACCTTGGTGCAAGCAAAGATTTGGACTCGTTTGAACAGAAATCTTCATTGAACCAAATGTTGTTCTACCAAATCCAGTATGTCAGCCAAGTTCTGGGGATTTTTATTTTTTTATCTTAATCGGCATTCCGGTTTTTGCAGGTGTACAAGTTAAGCCGGATTTTGAGAATATGAAGACGGTTTTTACTCTCGGAAGAAGTTCGATCTTGATCCGACGAACATACCATGAGTAATATGTTTATAATCGTGAAGGGTTTGTTAGGGGTTAGTGTAGAATTTCAGCATATATATATATATATATAGAAGAGGAATCTACTTACACCGATGTAAAATTATAATTTTATACCCTTTCATATATTTTTGTGCGTTTAATATTTTAACAGTTCAACTGTTAAATGTATCAATATGATTGTACGTGTAAATTTTCAAACCAATTTAATGTCTATCATATCAATCTAAAAAAGTATAAATATTAATATTTACTGAACGGGTAAAAGTTTTTACGCAAAATAAATAGTTAGAGAATTTTAATTTATATTAATTTGTCATGTATGATCTAATTAATATAAATATTTTATTTAATTACATTTTGTCCCCTTTATTCAAAAAATGAATAAATTAATCCTTATATATAGTGTTAAAGGAGCAAAGCAATTTTTTTAATTAAAATATTCATCTATTTGTACAGTTATTGAAACTGGTGTGGCTGACAAAATAATTAGTAATTGACATGTGGCTTGTCATGTGTACCTTATGGTAACCTACAATGATTATTTTTTATAACAAAAATGGATGAATTTTTTAACAAAATAACTCGTTTACACTTTGTTCTAATAAATAGGTACTAATTTGGTCATTTTTTGAGTAGAAAGGGTAAAATACAATCTGATTTTTAATACAAAAATCTTCATATTATTTTCATTGTAAGTAGAGGTGCTCATGGGTCGGATCGTATTCGGGTTGGACCTAAGTATGATATTAACATACTTTATATTTGTCTAAACCCAGCTCGGCCCTAAATATGGACTTAAAATTTTGCCCAAATCCACTCATATTTATAAAAGATTAACTCAAACCCATTTTAGGTTCGCCTATATTATTTTTATTTTTTTATTATTATTTATAGTATATTATTTTAATATTAATAAATTTATACATTTCTTATTTATTAAAATTTTTTATATAATCATCTTAACATTATTTTAATATTTTATATTATAGTACGATATATTTAGTATGAGTTTTTTTTAATGTGTTCTAAATATCATAATATAAAGTAATATAAACTTAAAAATGGATCGGGTTTGGCTGGGATCAGGCCTTGAATGTCCAAGCCTGATCCCAACCTATATATTCAAATGGGTCTAATTTTTTACCTAAGCCCATTTTTTGGACCTAATATTTTTATCCAAATCTTCCTAAATTTTAGGCGAACCTTCAGGTAGGGGTGTGCAAATTTCCAGTAAAATAGAATTAATTGGGTTGGGAATCGGTTAATAATTTTTTTAAAAGTTCAGTTAACAGTTAATTCAGTTCAAAGTTAATCGGTTAATCGAATTAACCAAATTAATCGAACTTAATAAATAATATTATAATATATAAGTATTAGCCCACTACCTACCCAGACTTAGGCCCCAACCACCAACCACCAACCCACCCCTAACACTTCTAACTCCTACCTAATATTAACCCAATCCAATATATAAAACCCAACCCAATCTTAAAAAGTACAAATAATTTAAATTATTTAATAATTTAATAAATAAAAATAAAAATTCTAAAACTAAAAATCAAGCACAATCACCTCTGTGAACCTCCAGCATCCACCAGGTCACCATTATCGTTCGAAGTTTATTCACCATCGACCATCGCAGTGATACACCCTCGATTTAGACTTCACTCACCACCATCGACATCCTGCTTCTGTTAACACCAAGCTTAGTTTCTCGATATAGATTGACAAAGGAAACTTGTTTAATCGAGTCAATAAGACTATCATTGTAGGGCTGGATGCTGATATTAATGTTTTGGATTTTGCTCCTGGGTTTATAGGCTGATGACCATGAGCAATAAGTGATTGTAGAGTTTGTTCAAATCGAAAAGAACAGACATTCTGGTAAGTTCTGATTCTTAATTCTTGATTGTGGGTAAGATTTGTTGATCGGAGAATGGTGGTAAGTTTTTCAAATTTCCCTTTTTGGTCAATGTTCATGAGTTAGAACTATTTTTTTTCACAGGACATTTTTGGGTTTGAATTAAGATTTGTTGATATTGTAGATTGATGGGAGCTTCTGGTTGCTGCATTTGAATTTTAAGTTAGAATTTTGTGCAATTAGGTGATTGAAGTTTTTTAGTAGCTAAGTTGATCTTCGGTTAATTTTTTTTATATGTTTTATACTTGTTTTAACCAAAAATCAAAAAATATATAAATTTCTGTTAATTCGGTTCGGTTAACTGACTACATTAAACAAAAAAATTCAGTTTGGTTAACTTTTTTTTTAAAATTTCGGTATGGTTAACGGATAAGGGTTTAAAAGAGCCGGTTAATTCGGTTAATATTAATTCTAGTTGGTTAACCGATTGAACACTCTACTTTCAAGTCAGGACGAGTAGTCCGGCTCATGAACAGGTCTAACCATAAGTTTAAACTTTTATTTTGTGAAAAAAAGTTTTTAAAAATACCGATATGATACTTTTTGATTGGTTGAAACATATTTTTTTTTTAATGAACGTAACTGTAAGGTAAACGATTGGTTAAAAAAAATAAAGAGTGTATTCACACTTTACTTTTTAGCCATATTATATATATTACTGTTTTTAAATAAAATAATTTTTTTATAATATAAAAAATATTCTTAAAATTTATAATGAGATTGTAAAAAGAAAATTTAAACTCATTGTTTTAAGGGTTATTATTAAGTAAATTTTTTTAGAAGGGTCGAAATTAAATTATAATTTTTATAATAGTAAAAATGTAATTTTTAAAAGATTAAATTAAAATTTTATCATTTTTACAAGAGTCAAAGTGTAATTTTACCTTTACTGATTCAAATGGTTAAATTTTTCCATTTTAAAGGGACGAGGCACCTGCTACCCTGCTAAATTCGCCCCTGTGGATCATGAAACAATTTTCACAAAAATAATTTAAATATAATTTAAGGGATATTTGTCATTATTTAAATATTTTTAAATCATATATCAAATAAATATTGTAATTGTAATTATACATTAAATTAAATAAATATTGTAATACCATAAATAATTTTTTTAAATAATGCCTTTCTTAAAATATTATTATTTTTTAAATATTTCACGTTTAAAATATTTTTTTTAAATTAGTATGTTTTAAAATTAAAACACTTAGGAATTATTTTTTTTAAATTGAAATTTTAAAGTTAATTTTTTATATTTTTATATTAAAAAATTTGTTGAATTACATATTAATAAAATCTATAATATATCGTAATATATTTTATTAATACTCGTGCATTGCATGAATAAAAAATTAATATAATATAATTACGATTTGTATAAGAATTATGCACGTAAATAGAAAGCGCGTAAGTTGATAAACTTGGAATGACGGAGAAGGAAAGCAAGTTGGCAATGGCTATAAATAGTTAATCCAGAGGGAGTAGCGTTGTTGCTATATCGTTGGTGCAAATGAGATATTAACGCTCACAAACAATTTGAGTTATACTTCAAAATAATTCGAACTTGATTATATAACTATTGAGTCAAGCTCGAGATAATCACCAGCATAAAAAATTTTATAATTTATTAATAAGTGGTTGGGTGTAATGGTAAAGTACATTACATTTATAAGAGGGGAACATAAATTTGAATATTAGAGACAATATTATCAGGAATGAGAGTTATGAACTCCGAAATTTATAATATAAAAATATTATAATTATAAAAAATAAAATAAGACGAAACGACAAGACATGAGAATAAAAAATACTTACTTTATTACGTGATTTCGATTTGACGTTTACTTGTTTTTACTCTCCTTTTTCCTTATTCGAACTCTGCTTTCATTTTTCTTTTCTTTACCCGGACCTTTCTTCTTACTCCGCCGTGTCGCCGCTACATACTCCGCCAACGGCGCCACTTCCTTTTCCGACATGAGAGATTCCGTAGATGCCGTCGAGAGGATACTCAACTATAGGTTTCGAGACAAACGCCTCCTTGAAGACGCCCTGACTCACTCATCGTACTCCGACGCGACGTCGTATGAGCGTCTTGAATTCGTCGGCGACGCCGCTCTTGGCCTTGCGTTTACCAACCATGTTTTCTTGGCTTACCCCAACCTTGACCCCGGTCAACTGTCCTTGATCCGAGCTGCAAATATTAGTACCGAGAAACTTGCTCGGGTTGCCGTTAAACATGGCCTTTTTCAGTTTGTAAGACACAATGTTGTGAGTCTTGCACAAAAGGTAACTCATCGTTTATGTTCTGTTTTATTTTTTATGTTTCAATCTTCTTTATTTTTTATGTTTTTTAATGTAGAAATTTGAGATTGAAATACTGTGGAAAAGAGACCGTACAATATCCACAACTTCAAGCATGTGAATGAGAAATTATTTGAATGTTGTTTACTGGAGGTTCTATTCTTCGAGTTGTCGAGCTGGTGATCCCTCAATGGTGATCAATATTATGCCTACTTGGGTTTTGTTTTCCTAGAGAGCCTAGGTTGACAGAGTAGGACCACTTCACTTAAATATGAATATTTGTGAAAAGAGTATGTGGGAATTTAAAAAAAAAAATTATACCATGTATATAAGATGAAAGAACAAATTGATTATGATTGATAAAATAATCATATAATTACATTCAACGATTACTTTTAACGATGGAAATGTAAGTAGTTCTTTTGTTAACAATTTTTAATGGTTGAAATAAAGAAAAAGTTCATAAAAAAGAGATCAATTTACTATTTGATTTAATATATACGCATTAATATGCAGAGCTTTTAGTAAATGAGATAACATTTGTGGGTAAAACGGATACCCTTGTCAATTTCCGGCAAACAAAACTTTGAAGACTTTCTCCTGGAACGAGCCTGACCTCCTCTCAACTGGTTTTTCTTTTCTAATGTAAGGTTAAAGTATTTGCTGAGGCTGTTACTAAAGAAGATGAATTGGTGGCTCATGGTGGATCGATTAAAGCACCCAAGGTTTTAGCTGATATTGTCGAAGCTCTGGCTGCAGCTGTTTACATTGACATCAGATTTGATCTAACAACACTCTGGGTGGTATGTTATTATGTAGTTCAACGTTTGCCGTTGTTATGATTCGTATTCGGTTGGCGTTTATGATGTCGATGCTGATGATATCCTTCTAAGTATATGTTGCAGATCTTTAGAGGTTTATTAGAGCCGATAGTTACGCCAGAAGCTTTACAACAACAACCTCAACCGGTTAGCTTATTGTTCGAGATATGTCAAAAGCAAGGGAAGTACGTTGACATAAAGCATTGGAATAATGGCGTAAAAAACATTGCTACTGTATTTGTTGACGGGGAATTTATTGCTTCCGGTTCTTCGGATCGAAAAGACATTGCGAAGCTTAATGCGGTGAGGGAAGCTTTGCAAAGGTTATCGACATCCATAGTTGTTGATGTTGATTCACTCGGAATCGACGAGATTAATGGGTCTTTAGAAATCAAAGAAGCGAAGCAAAAACTGCACAAGCTTTGCATGAAAAAGAAATGGCCCAAACCTATCTACGAGTAAGGCTTTTTATTCTTATTGTCATGATGCAATTTCGAAACACGAGTCCGGGTTCTGAGTTCCAAAACTACCGTTGTTGATACATATGTTCATTCAATGTTCTGCCTATGTTAAAATGTCTTGTGTTCTTTTTCTCATGATCCAAATTTGAAGGACAAGGCCAGGTTCCAAGTTCGGATACGGTTCTTAATGCGAATGTTCATCCGATGTTTTTGTGATTGTCATGATGCTGTTTTTGAAGGACAAATCCGGGTTCCGAGTTCAGATAGTGTTCGATACATTTGCCTATGTTAAAATGTCTTGTATTGTTATTGTCATATTGCGACTTTTTAGAACGAATCCAGGTTCGGAGTTTCAATACCGTTCTCGATGCCTATGTTTGTTCCTTGTTTCTCCTATGTTAAATTATGTGACATGATGCAGAGTTTCAAAGGACAAATCAGGGTTGCGAGTTCAGATTCCGTTCTCGATACATATGTTCATGCTTTGCTTATCTTAAAATGTCTTGTGTTGTCATTCTCAATACATATGTTCGTTCCTTGTTTCTCCTATGTTAAAATATTGAAGGACGGATCCGGGTTCGGAGTTTAGATGCCGTTCTCGATGCCTATGTTTGTTCCTTGTTTCTCCTATGTTAAGATATCGAGTCTTTTTATTGACATGATGCAGTTTCAAAGGACAAATCCGAGTTGCGAGTTCAGATTCCGTTCTTGATGCATATGTCCGTTCCTTGTTTCTCCTATGTTATTGAAGGACGAATCCGGGTTCGGAGTTTAGATACCGTTCTCGATACATATCTTCATATGATGTTTTGCCTATGTTAAAAGATTTTGTGTTGTTATTGTCTTGACGAAATCCCGAAGAACAATGCCGGGTTCCAAGCAACCTAGTGTATGATATAGATGTTCATTCCATGTTTTGCCTCTGTTACGATCTTCTCGGTCATTGTCGAATCCGTTTCGTGATAATATCTAGTCCTTTAACCCTTTATTGCTCCAACTTTCAGGCTCGAGAAAGACGAAGGTCCCCCACACGAGAAGAAATTCGTATCTGCAGTTAAAATTCCGACCGAAGATGGCATCTTTTATATCACCGGGGACAAAAAGTCGAGAGTAAAAGAAGCGGACAACTCCGCTGCTTCGTGTATGATTCAATCCCTTAAAGAATTGAGATATCTGTGATTCGGGTCCTCACTTTCCGACGATCTCTGGTTACCGGGTAAATTTTGTTATATTTTTTGTCGATCTCCGAATGTATTCGACATCTCTGGATCCGGAACTTAAAACATAGTTGACTGTCGAGACCTCGATGATCGGGTGCCGGAACACAAAGTGTTCCAAAGAGCCAACAATGTGTTCTATGTTCTATTTTGTCTGGAAGCACATTTTTCAAGTTTCGTATATTATATCAGTTTGAATGGTACATTTAATATGTTTGAATATACTAGAATGGTGGTCGAATTGATTGAGCCACTAGTTTGTTCGACTGATTAATCCGGACAATTTGATTAAATAAATTATTACAAAATTAATAAATAAAAATAAAAATTGATTCAATTAATTTCTTAACCAAATTCTCAACTCAATTGATTCAAAAAAAATTTCCGAACCGATAATTTAGGTGGTTTTTGATCTAAATCCGGAATCGACTCATTAGATAAGAAATTAATTAATAAATCAATTTGGAGAAAGACATAAATCAATGGTTAAATAGTTTTTTTTATTTATGAATTTTTAATAATTTATTTTAATCAAAGTGAGTCAAAAATCATAGTTTGACTTGGTCAAATATTGAATAATAAATATTTTTAGTTTTTTAAGAGGTTTAATATTTTTATTATCTTAATATAGTCAAAGTTATAGCCTCAGTGGTGGGGCCACTAAGAGACCTAGGGCCATGTTCTCCTTTAAAATGGTAGATTTTTAATTTATATTTTTTATAATTTATAAAATTTTAAATTAGTAATGATAAATTTTTACTTTAATTCTCTTAAAAATAATAAAATTTAATTCAACTTTTTAAAAATTATAAAAAATTTTCTGACTCTACCACTGTATAGCCCAATAGAAAAATGACATATCATTAGTAGTTTGTAAAAAAATTGCGCGCTAATACAATTATTTAATATCTTAATTTATATTAAATTATTAGTGGAGTGTGCCGGTTGAGTCTTAGTTCGATTGGCATGAATATTATTTCTAATCCAGGAAGATGTGGGTTCGAATACGTTGAAGCATATTATCCTCCAATTTATGGCTTGAGGAGAGGTTATGGGTAATTCTAGGTATTATGTCAAAAAGAGCAGATATGATTAGAACCTATAATGAAATTGTTCAAAAAAAAAACAAAAAGCATTGATATACAATAATAGTATAGATATACAATGATGAAAATAATAAAGTATGCGTAAAACAATTAAAATGTAAATATTATATTAAAATAAAGTTTTAGTTCACTTGTAAAATTAATGTATCGTTGATATAAATTGCATCGATTTAAATATCACCAAATGCAAATTTTTTATTAGTTTTTTTAAAAGATAAAAAGATTAAAATATCTTCGGATAATATAATTTATTTTTATTACAGATGATATTTTCGTAATTTCCCAAATCGAGTTGGTGTTCTGTTAGCTCGTGACACCAACTATGTCAAGGGATTAAATAATTAGTATAGATATAAATTTAAATGGCATAATGATAAATTTAGCCCACGACGTTTACGTTTTCTATCAATTTGACCCTTGTTTATTTTTTGAGCTAAATTTGGCCCTTAACCTTTCAAAAAAGAGTAAAATTATTTTTTTAATGGAAATAATGACTAAAACATTAAACATGGCAGTCCATGTGCACGTCATGGTAAGATAACATCATTTCTGTTATATGTATAGAGTACATATAAAAATAAAAAATAGTATGGAGTATATATGGATAGTTATGCAAATTGTCATGTTTAAAAATTTAACATTTTAATTTGTCTTCTCGTTAAAAAAATCATTTCGACTCATTTTCAAAAGGTTGATAATCAAATTTTTTTTTTTAAAGATTAAGGGCCTTTGTTTTTTTTTTTATTTAAAGGATATTCGAGATCGGGTTTGGATCCCTAAAGAATATTTCCCCACTTGAATTTAGTGTTTTTGTGGTCCATAATTCCATTTTTAAAAGCTTAAAATATACCCAATCTTTTGTGCTGAAAGTGCCAAAATAGAAAGGAAAAAAAATGAGGAAAATGGGTTACCTTTTGGATATTTAGTAAAATAGGTCGATTTTAAAGAGAGAAAGTGAAAACGAGTCCTCCAAAACACGTTTTTTGACTCTCTCTTTTTTTATCATTTTCTTTGTTCAAATAATTAAATATTAATGGTTTTATCGTCTTGGGTTCGATTCATCTTTTATTCACATTTGTATTTTTATTTCATGTTGTTTCAAGCTTTGCTTTTATTTTTAATTACTGTTCTTAACGTATTAACTTCTTTGGTTAGATGGTTAAATAATAGTGATTTTATCATTAACTCTTAGGTTCAACTCATCTTCAAAACACTAATATTTAATCATTTGATTAAAGAAGTTGATATGTCAAAAAGTGCGTCTTACGACACAAGTTTTCAACAAATTTCACCCTTTTTTCCTTAAAATTGACTTATTTCTCTAAATATCTCATAAAATGACCTGTTTTCCTAATTTTTTATTAGAAGTATAGTATGTATTAATAGTTGCAACTCTACACTCACTTTATATTAAAAAAATGATTATATTTCAATTAGAAAATTGTCCCCATGTCCTTTTAGAGGAAGCTTTTAGAATCGACCCGATGGATGAATTAATCAAGTCATTGTTCTATTGATGTAATTGATTTAATTAAATAGATTTTTAAAAATAAATTATTAAAAAATAATTTAAAAGATTTTTAACTTAATTTAGAGGATAACCAATCTTATGTCTTTCCCTGAATGAATACTTTGATCGATTTTTGATCCAACAAGTTTTATCAACCAATTCAAACCATGCTTTCACTAGGTATGGTCTATATTAGTTTCGGTTAAACTGTATTTTATAGTCAAATTCACTTCCTTTAGAATTTTTTTTCCCTTTTTCAATATGTTGATAGCTGTATTTGGGTTGTTTTATGTGAATTTGGATATTGCAGATAATATTTGGATTCAGATATTTTAAATACTAATTAAAGTGGTGTTGGAAAATATACTGTTGGAAAATATATTATTGCAAAATAAACTCGTTAGCACTGATTGGAAAATAAACCAATATTAAATAAATAAAGTATTAATGTGCTATGGAAGAAGCACTGCCTTAGAAACGAATTCGCCCTGATTTGTGTAATCGTATAGTAAATGTCGTTCTCTAATGTTAACACAGTTCTTCGATATTCGTATACCCGAATAAGGAAGGTAGAACTCAATTGGTATTGCTCTTTTGAAATAATTTAAAAATATAATTAATCGAAAAAATCACACTAAGACCAATTCTCAGGAAAATTTGGAGGGGTCATAGACGGCCCGCTTAAAACTCAAATGCAATTTAAGAAAAATTCTAAAGTTTTAGAAAGAATGAGAGAGAGTCGAGAGAAAGAGAGTAGAAGAAACTTTGTTTTTCAATTGTGTATCAAATGAAAGAAAAAAATACCTCATATTTATAGGATTTTGGAAGGGACAAAAACATAAGTTAGCAATGGCAAAATGGTAATATTTTCATGTAACGGTCAGAAAAAAATATTTAATATTTTTGTAACTGTAAAAAACGAAATAATGGTTTGTAACTGCTGAAACAAATTTGCATTACTAACAAGTGGATACTGATATTAACTATCAAATATCCATTATTCGAATTTTGCTATAATTTTGCGTAAGACTCAATACATAATTTGGTACTTGAGGTTGATTTTTTTTTTAAATGTGACACTTGTGTTATTTTTTTGTCCATTGTGATACATATATCTACAAAAGTCATACATTTTGGTACCTAAATGTAACAATATTAATTTTTTTAGTGTTCAATTCAGGTTTTAAGATTAATTTCATGAAAAATTCTTAATTAGCTAATAATATTAGCGATTAATTTTCATCAAATCAACTCTAAAACCCGAATTAAGTCACAACCATCAGATTAAATTTGACATTTTAAATGCACAACTAAACAAATTCACAATTAACACAAAATTTATTAAATTAACAAAATCATGAAAATTCAAATATAATAATATTAGCAATTAACTTTCATTAAATCAATCATAAAACTAAAGACTAAAAAGTTAGTATCGTTACCTTTGAATACAAAAATATATTACTTTTTGTCGAATACATGTATCATATTGAACCAAAAAATAACATAAGTACCACGTTAAAAAAATGTTAAACTCAAATACCAAATAATGTATTAAATGTAACACCACCCACATCCCATTCCGTTACCGGAACAGGGTTGCGAAGTGTTACCTTACAAGTTGGAACTTTTCATTTCATACCATAATTCAACTTAAATAAAGCATGCATATTTCCACAGTTAATCAAACATAACAACACAAGCTAAAGTGTAAACTTGCACAAAACTAAGTACCGATACAACATATCCAAAAGGGTCCTATTACATGTCATATATATCAAACCAAAATCAAAGTATACCAAAGATTCCCGGATTGTATGATTTCTCGTGTTGATTTGATCTTTCGAATCCACAAAAATGTAATCTACAAAAATGAATCAAATACAAGTAAGTATACATAAAGCTTAATAAGTTCATGTGAATAATCAATAAATTTTTACCCACTTAAACATTATAAATCAAACTTTGCATTCAAACAATAAAATTCCCGACAATCACAACTTCCATCAAATGAATAATATTTGAAGCATTATTTCAGTGTTCATGTCCAATTATTGGTACAAAAAATCTTATTCAGTATAATCAATGAATAATGCTCGTTTGAGCAAGCATTTAGTATAATCAGTAGACAATGCTCGTTTGAGCAAGCATTCAGCATAGTTAGTGGACAATGCTCGTTTGAGTAATCATTCAGTATAATCAATGGATATTACTCGTTTGAGCAAGCATTCAGTATAATCAGTAGATAATGCTCGTTTGAGCAAGCATAATAAAATCAATAGATATTGCTCGTTTGAGCAAGCGTTCAGTATAATCAGTGGATAATGCTCGTTTGAGCAAACATTCAGTATAATTGGTATTCCATATTTCGTTTTCAATGTCATACTATTGTACAATATAACATTTAAAAATATATATTATCACAGAATATATAAATCATTAGAAGTATAAATAACGTACAAACTTACCTAACTAAATTACAATAATGACAAAGGTACAGGGGCTATTCAATAATTTTCTCTTTTTCTAAGTTTTCCACTCGTTCTTTATCTAGAATAATAATTCCATTCAATTCACAAATTCCAACAAAAAAATTAACTCATTTACACAGTTAAGTCCTTTTTGACATTTTTATGAAATTATCCCTAAAATTTTACTTTTATGCAATTTAATCCTTAAGCTCTGAACTTTCCATTTAACCATTTTTCACCACAATTAATTTCAGCCGAATTATTCAATATCTCTCTACAGCCCTACTTACTATCATTTCACACCAAATCCTTGCAATTTTATCACTTTCACATTTTAGTCCTTTACATTAAAATTAACAAAAAAAACTTTACAAAATAGTCCTATTTAACAATCAAGCTTAATAATCTATCATAAAACTTCAAGAATATACTAAAATCACTCAATGGCATAATTCAAAATATTTGACAATAATACAAATTAATCCCTAGATTAGTTAGATAGCTAATACGAGCTCAAAAATATAAAAATTACTAAAAACGGGTAGAATTTACTCACCAAATCGCCGGGCCTAATGTAACACCCCCTAATCCCAAACCGTCGCAGGAATAGGGTTACGAGGCGTTACCGAACATATTGGTTAATTTACAAACAATTCGTGAATAAATAACAAATATATTAAAATTAAATCATTAAACCTCTCTATGAACCCTCGAGGCCTAAATCACGTATTATAATTAAATAGGGACTTATTCAAGTACTCCAAAGATTTTTCGTAATATAATAATTATTATATTATTTAAAAAAAAATCAATATAACCCCTTTAGAAACATCTAACCTTCCCTGCAATTTCAAATTTGCAACTAACTCAACATAACAACAACTCAACAAATACAATCTTCATCCAAATCACTTTCATCTCATAACAATATTACTAATCATTATTTTATCTAACATTATATCCATTCATACTTTCAAGTAGTATTTAAACATCTTAATTAATTTTCATTCATATCATATATCAACTTGTATTAACTTAACTAATATATTCATGAGTTGATACAAAACACAGTCACATAAGCTCCTATACATGCCATATAAACCATTTAAAGTATTTATAACAAAATCTACCGGAAAATCGAGATAGTGTGACTTGAGCGTGATGATCCGATCCTCTGACCCTCCTGTTAATCTACAAAGAGCAATAAACAATACAAGTAAGCTAACTATAGCTTAGTAAGTTCGTTAGCTTTAACCATAAACCTTACCAATATTAGTTTCCAAAATTCAAATCATATGGACATTTCAAGTAAGTTACTTTCATCCTGTAAGTCATAATCTCATTTTAAAAATAATTTACTTAATTGAGCTAAAAAATAATGATAACATTATTTGCATTTCTTTTTCCACAAGTTACAATTATGACTTACCAACTTGTCAATTTAAGGAACGACTTACGGATTTGAGTACATTGTGATCTGAAGCCCGAAGTTTAACTGAAGCACATAAGTGCTAAACGGAAGCCCGAAGGCTAACTGAAGCTCATCAGAGTTGAACTAAAACCCCAAAAGGGTTAACTGAAACTCATATGAGTTAACGGAAGCTCGTAAGAGCTAAACAAAAAGCAAACACGAGAGTTCGCAACAAATGTTGAATCTCGGTATACTTGGGTAATTTACCGTCAATTCATCTTTTTCACCGAACAATCGTACTCATTTCCGCGTTAGTGCCTCTCCAAATACTCAGTTCAATTTTGTAACTTTTGTACATGATTTAATTATTTTCAACAATTAACATGCATAAATATTAATCATCATTCATAAAATAACATTGAAATTTAATAATTTAACCGTATGAACTTACCCGGAACAATTTGCAGTAGTTGTAGAGATTTCTGGAACTATTCCGAAATTTTCTCTTTTCCTCGTTTATCCTCGATTTCTTGATCTATAATATAAAATTTTTCACTTATCAGTATTAACTTCACATTCATTCTATTTCACATTCTTAATGTTTATAACTAACTTATAAGTAACATTATCTGCAATTTCACTATTTACCTATGTATATTCAATGCTGTCCATCCGTGTCATAGTTACTAAATTATTTTTATCTTGAGCTAAAAAACTCCAAATTAAGATCCGCTAATTTTCTCTGAAACTAGACTCACATATTTTCTTATCATAAAATTTTCAGAATTTTTGGTTCAGCCAATAAGTATAGTTTATTCTTTAAAGTCACCCCTGTTCTGCTGTCTAACAGTTCTGACCCTTCTTCACTAAAAATTAATTATCTCTTCATACAGGATTCAAATGATATTTCGTTTATTTATATTAAAAATAGACTCATTAAGGATTCTATACATATAAATTTAAGCTCCTAATTATTTTTATTTAATTTTTTATGATTTTTCAAAGTCAGAACAGGGGAACCCGAATTCATTCTGACATTGTCTTACAAAATTAATTATATCTCAAAATTTACAAATCCATTGCTTACACTGTTTCTTCTATGAGAAACTAGACTCAATAAGCTTTAATTTCATATATTGTTCATCTTCTAATTCGATTTATACAATTTATGGTGATTTTTCAAAGTTAGTGTACTGCTACTGTCCAAATTGTTTTAGTGCAAACTGTTTATTACCATTTTTCCCCTAAGCTTTTAATAAATGAGAATTTCGTCCCTACTCAATTAGTCTCTCAATTGAGCTTATTTTTCTCAATTAACACTTTATTATATCACCTTAAACTAGTTAACAACCTTTACGAATCATATTTTCAGAAATAGACTTTAATTCCAAATATTTTCACAATTAGGTCCTAAAAATCAATTTTCCATTGAAATTACCTAATAAAATCATCTCATAAATAAATTAAAACTTTAATTTCATTCTATTTCATCATAAACTTGCAGAACTAAATCATGGTGACTTTCAATTTCATCCATGAAATCAAAAACTAATGAATTTAATAGTAGGACCTAGTTGTAAAAGTCTTAGAAATACAAAAATTACAAGAAAAAGGCAAGGATTAACTCACTTGGTGCAAAAATTATGAAATACCAGCTTAGAGAACCCTCCTATGGCGTTTTTAGCTGCTGGAATTGAAGAGAAATGAAGAGAAATCTAGATATTTCCTATTTAGTCCTAGCTTTATTTAGTTAATTTTGCAATATTTCAATTTTTCCCTTAATTTATCAAATTCCCTGCTGATTTCATGCCCTTGCCCTCCAGCCCAAATAAATTTTGGGTCTAATTTCCTTTTAAACCCTTTCTCATTAGACTCTTAAGCTATTTAATCATTCTAGCAACTTTTACACCTATTACAATTTAGTCTTTTTCATTTAATTAACTATCGGAACTTTAAAATTTCTTGACAAAACTTTAATACTAACTTATCAACATTCCATAAATATTTTTAAAAATATTTATGACTCGTTTTAAAATTTTCAAACTCTCGATACCTCATTTTCGATTCTAATTTTAAATTTTTTTTTAAATATTTATTTCTAGTACACTATTCGCTATTTCAAAAATTTTCCTAATTTCACATTTAACTTATATTCAGTAAATTATTAATATTTTTCTACTCATTTGTCGGATTTAGTGATCTTAAATCACTGTTCCGACACCACTGAAAATTTAGGCTATTACACCTAAGCTTGGCCAAACCTCTCATGTCTTAAAAATGGTAGTTTCGGTTTGAGGAAGAAGAACATAAGTAATGATTTGTATTTCTCTTCCTCTTCTCCTTTTAACTTAATTTATTTATTCTTTAAAAATATAAAATTAACATATTTTTACACTAAAAACAAATTCCACCGCTCACCATATTTAATTATTGGTTAAATACTATTTTAATCACCCCTATTAAACTTTTTAAACAAATAGCGATTGACTTTTACAATTTTTACGATTTAGTCTATTTTCTTTAATTACTAATTAATAAGGATCTAATAGCAATTAACTAAAAAATTAGAAAATTTCACACCATTTCTACCATTTGACCATTTAAGGAGGGTTTAATTGCATAATTAATCCTTCAATTATTTTAAATTGTAACTAAACAAAATTAATTTCAATTTAATCCTAAACTAATTAGGACTAAATAAGAAAATAGTCCAAAAGTTTCTAATCATGTTACCACCGCTTCGATTTTTTTTACCATGTTTTAATTACCATTTTTTTTCCTTTACTATTTTTAAATAAAAAATAATTAACTTTTACCTTTTTTACAATTTAATTATTTTACCTCTTTTAAAATTTAATTTGACATAAACAATGTTATCAATACAAGAGGACATGAGTTTAAGTGCGTTAAAACGCGCCAATTTTCTTAAATCATACAATTGAAAATGACAAAAATTAAATTAAATTTCATTATCATGAAAATTTGATAAAATATGAGGAATTATTTGTGATTCCGACTTTAACAATTTGAATCATCCATCAATTTTGCTAAAAGTTTTTTTAATTTATAAAAAAAAAATGGTCAATTTTGAGTGCTTCAAAGTCTAATTTCTTATTATTTTACTTTATATTTTCTTTATTCAAAAAGGTACAGAAAAAAGTTAAGTGGACAAGAAATTTCCAATGTCATCCTCATGAAGTTAAGACTTGCATTTTCTCTACATGGTCTAAATTTAAGACTTGGAAATTTATCCCATTTTAGATGATCTAAGCTCAAGTGGCCTTTTCCTCTCTTTTTCTAATATTAAAAATAAGTCACCAAATCCTTCTCGATACAATACTTAAAACTAAAGGATAATGTCATTCAGCGCACTCGAACCTACATCCTCTTATGCTAACAACAATACCGATGTCAGTCGAGCTAAGACTCAATTGGCCTATATTTATCTATACTTAAAAATATTTTTTTTATATATTTGGATAATTATTTGATATATTAGTAGCTGAAATTTTTAGATAGGTTGAGATTTTATCATGCGTCTTTAATTTGTATTTAAAAAATAAATATGACACATGATAATTTTTTAATTTTGTTTGTAGAGTTGAAAAAATATACTACTAGTGTACCAAATATTAATCCCTCAATTTAAAAAAAAAAAATAGATCTAGCAAAATCTTAACCCAATTTGTCCTATAGGAATATAGTAAAATATTAAAAAAGGAGACACGTGTAAGATTTTCAAGGTTGCTTGTCGTATAAAAAAATAAATTGCCAGTATACCAAATATTAACCCAAATAAATTTATGCATGAATTAGATCAAACAAAACTCGATCAATTCCTTTTAGGGTTAATGCAATTTTTAGCCCTTAAACTTGACAATTAAGCCCACTTTAGTACATGTACTTTTTTTTTGTTTACTTTAGTACTTGAACTTGTCAACTGTATCTATTTTGATCTCTATACTTTAAAAAAATATAAAAGTTTGATAACAAGTCACCTTAAAATTGTCTAATATCATTAGTTTTACTTTTTGTTTTCAGATAATGACCTGACACTATGTTACACCATCAAGCTTTTGCAATTTTTCAAATTTAAGAATCAAAATGGAACTGATTGTCAAATTTAAATACCAAATTAAATACAAAAATACAGATATCAAAATAAATCTAATTACCAATTTTAAAGAAATAAAATTATATTAAACCCTTTATTTTACTCCCAAAATCTAACCCAACAACAAAATCAATTTTATTATTTAAAAATCATATTAGTATCTACATATTTTATAACTAAATTCAAATAAAATTACTTGAATCAAACAAATCAAACAAAGCACATGGGCAACAATCTATATATTCTTATCATCATATAGGATGAGTGGTATGGGTAAAAGGTGTAAGAGAAACCCTACACCATAGAATTTGTGAGTACATCCAACAAAGTTTCAACTTGGTTTTGTCATTTACTCTCACAAAGAAATTTCCTATTATGTACTCTATTGGATATATGCTTTGATACCCTCAAAATTCCCTTTTTTAATAGTTGTTAAAATAAAATTTAAATGTGAGATTCAAAATCAATTCGGATAATATAAATTTTGGTACTTGAATTTGAGAATTAGATTTATTTTGGTCTTTAAATTTGAAAAATATAAAAGTTTGATGGTGTGGCACTATGAGATTGTGCCACATCTAGGGGTGAAGGCAGAAAACTTTTTTAGTGGGCCAGAGTACAATTTTACCTTTACTGATTTAAAATTTTAAAAATTTTAAAAGGCTAAAATGAATAAATTTCTATTTTAGGGAGGTCGGGGCCCTTGCTAGCCCTTAGATTCGCCCTTGACCACATCATCATTTGAAAATTAAAAATTATATATTTTTTCAAGTGGTGAACGTGGTACTATCTTAGAGTGTCACATACAATGTTTTAATAACCAGACTAGTGGTTGAACCAGTCAGACTGTTGTTTTCCGTTTCAATCAGATTGAAATTCATCTGCTAGACCAATGATAATTAGAAAATTCTAAAAAAAAAAAGTAATAAACCAATTAAACTTGTTCAACCACTGGTTTTTATCTCAAATTTCGATTTTAATCGATTTTGATTTGTTTTCGACTCAGTTGGTTCAACCCTTTTGTCTGAACTAGTATATCACACGTTCTTGATCCAATCGACAAATCTAATTATGTCCCAAGAACACTGGTCGCACCATCAAATATTAACAAAATTCAAGTTCAGGGACTAAAATAGATCTAGTTTCCAAAATCAGGGGCCAAAAATATATTATCCTTTGGAAAAATAAATGGTTTAAGTTTGGTATAACCACTTATGGAAGAAATATAACATGTGTTGTTCATTTTTGGTTGACAGTTAAACAATTATAAAATAATTAAAAAAAAACACTATTTTACATATATATTTTTTAAATTTGTTAGTCAACTAAACAAAATTAAAAGATTGTGACGTAATCTTATAATAAAATTATTTCGCATTCTAAAAATGGTTAAATTACAATTTTCGTCCTTTTACTATACTAAAATATAGGATTTAGTCTTTTTGTAATTTAATTTGACATAATTTGATATTTTCGTTTTTTATAATACTTTTAGTCAATTTAAATAATTATTATCATTAATTATTTCAATTAAAGTGTTGACGTAAAATATTTTTTAAAAACATCTATTCGAACACAATAAAATCCATGTTCGTATGATGGGTTGAGAATAGTTTTCTTAAGAAAAGATTCGTGTAAGTATTTTAACTTAATAGCTTATAAAAGTAGAGATCAAAATATGCCAAATTGATGGTTAAAATATGTTTCAGGTTTTTGTACTTTTTGTAAATTTGAAATTTAATTTTTCTATTTTTATTTTTAGGAAATTAATCCCTACACTTTTCAGATTTTAGAAATTAGGTTCAATTGTTAACATCACCCTGAAATTCTTATGTCCAATTTGCTGGTGTGACATTTTGAAATAACAAAATATTCATTTGGTAGCCATGTGACAATAGAATTACGTTGTAACAAACCCAACTTTAATAGAAAAAATTGAGCAATGGACTTGCATTTTTAAAATTGAAAAGCTCAGAGATCAAATTCATTGAAATCAAAGTAGGGGGACTAAATTATAAATACGAAGAGTATAGGGGTTTAGAGCACATTTTAACCCAGATTAAAATACATGAATTAAAATCTCAATTTTAAGCATTGTAGAGGGACTAAATCCAAAATTTGACCTTTAAAACTATATGGGTAAACTACACTGGAAGTCACCAAACTATTAATAATTTTTTTATCACTCAACTATGAAAATTTACAAAATAATCATCTAATTATTCAAAATTTTCTTTTTTAGTCACCAGTAATAACAACTTTAACTATTAATACTTATATATAAAGTTGGTATTATGTCAAATTTAAAAGTTGTCATGTCATCTTTTCGTTAGCCATTTAACGGCCTGTAACCAAAACGGATAAAATCTAATAATTATGTAATTATTTTGTAATTTTTCATAATTGGATGACTAAAAAAGAAACTTACTAATAATTGAGGGACTACTCATATAGTTTACACAAATTATATTCCAAAAAAATATATTATTCATACTAATTAGATAAAAATAAAATAAAAATAAAAAAATATCTCAACCAAAAAAATTTGTATGGCTAGGCAAGAGGACACCAGTTTCAAGGTCCTGCGTATGAGATTTGTGGTTAATAGCTAATAGGATTCCTATAAAGAAGAAACCTTTAATTTTCCCCAAATAAATTTGGGGATTTTTTAAAAATCCTTTTTACATTAAACCCTTTTTTATTTTCAATTCAGTAAAGAAAACCCAAATTTTGTTGTTAGAATCTACACCGTATATATCAAATTGTTGAACCCATTAGATTTTTCATATTTTTATCAAAGAAAACCGACTCTTGAGCAATTCACCATAGCCACTAGCTTTCCCCTCAAGTTTCTCATTTTCTCACAGCTATAGCCACATCATCTCATATCTATATATATATCATCCCTTCTTCCTCCTTTTTCATTTCATCCCCTAGGAATATTCTTCTTCCTTTTTTCTTTTTTATGCACTCCAGGTGTTTAATAAAAGTCCGATATTGTTTTTTAATAAGCTGTGGAGGTTGGGTAGTTGGTTAAAGTAGCTTCGAAGGGGTTTCGAATTCTGGGTTTAATTCGTATTGGTGGGGGGTAGTACCCAGGTTTAGACAAATTGTGGACATCACGGCTATACACGGAGTTTCTCGGGCTCTTATTCATGTCCGTACTGTACGACGTAAGGGTTGTGTGAACGAGAGCAACCCTTCGCCGCACGGTGGGCGTGGAGCTTTGCCTTCTGAAGGTGGTAGTCCTTCCGATCTCCTCTTCCTCGCTGGTGGTGGTATTGTCTTTTAGAGTTTCAGCTGTATATATATATAGATATCTTTTAATCTTCTATAGATATATAAAAAAATTCTATTGAAGAAGCTTTTTTAGATTGCTTATAAGAAGAAAAGAAATAGTAGCAAAGATGATGCTTAGGATTAAGAGGGTTCCGACTGTCGTTTCTAATTACCAAAAGGATGAAGCGGACGATACTGCTCGTCGTAGCGCTGGCTGTGGGAAGAATTGCCTTAAAAGCTGTTGCATACCAGGTATTTGTTAAATTTCGAGAAAAAAAAATCGTTTGGTTTGATGACTTTTTTAATATAAATGAGGTGTAACTGGATCTGGGTTTTGGTTTATAGGAGCAAAGCTTCCTTTATACGCTTTCAAGAAGGTGAGCATGGAGCGTGAAGAAGATGTGCTGAAAATGGAAAACACAGAGCCTCCAGTTGCTTTTCTTGACTCACTCGTTCTTGGAGAGGTAAATTTTGGTATTAAGCTCGTGACCATTAGTAGTTTTCAAGAGCTCGTGACCATTAGTAGTTTTCAAGTTTATAAAATTTTGAGGTTAATAATAAAATTTTTGTTTTTTTATGTTAGTGGGAGGATCGGATGCAAAGAGGGCTCTTTCGCTATGATGTCACTGCCTGCGAAACCAAGGTCTTATATTTTTACTCTTTCCATTTCATTGCTTTATTTGTTTATCTGCAAATTGTTATGTCAATTCTGGAGTAGGTTGGTTCTATCTAGATCTGGTCAAATTCGGGTATTAAAATTTTCAAGTTATTTTGATTTGGATTTTCAAGTTCGGGTCATTTTGAGTTCAACCATTTCTTGTTTGAGTTGCTTTGTGTTTGGGTTTGAGTCTCGTCTTTTTGGCTTGATTATTATGGTTTGAATCATTTCGGGTTCTAATCATTTGAATAAATTCAGTCATTTTAGGTTCAAGTTTCTATTTTTTATAGTCAAACCAGTTCTGGGTTCAGGTCAGAATTGTCAGTCTAGTTAAAATTAAAGAATTTTACGGTTTAATAAAGTTGTTTCTACTATCTAAAGTTTTTTCCATGTTTATCATTATTTAGGTGATTCCTGGTGAATATGGCTTTATTACCCAGCTGAACGAGGGTCGCCACCTTAAGAAGAGGCCGACTGAGTTCCGTGTTGATAAGGTACTTCAGCCCTTTGATGGGAACAAATTCAACTTCACCAAAGTTGGGCAAGAGGAGGTGCTCTTCCAGTTTGAAGCAAGTGAAGATGGTGAAGTTCAGTTCTATCCTAACGCTCCCATTGATGTCGAAAATTCTCCTAGTGTCGTTGCCATTAACGTATGTTAGTTTTACTTGTTCTACGTAGAAAATAATGATTTGACCAAGAGTGCTAGACTCAGTAAGATTAATGTCATTTGTATACGTTTCAACAGGTTAGTCCCATTGAATACGGACATGTGCTGTTGATCCCTCGGATATTTGAATGCTTGCCCCAGAGGATTGACCGGGAGAGCTTCTTGCTTGCACTTCATATGGCTGCTGAAGCCGGGAATCCGCATTTCAGATTGGGTTATAACAGCTTGGGCGCGTTTGCTACGATCAATCACCTTCATTTCCAGGCTTACTATTTGGCTGTGCCTTTCCCCATCGAGAAAGCTCCGATGAAGGAGTTAACCACTTTGAGCGATGGAGTGATCGTCTCGGAGCTTTTAAAGTATCCAGTCAAAGGTCTTGTCTTCGAGGGTGGTAACACTCTTCAGGACTTGTCCAACACTGTGTCTGATGCATGCATTTGCCTCCAAGATAACAACATACCGTACAACGTCTTCATCTCTGACTGTGGAAAACGGATCTTTCTCCTTCCACAGTGTTATGCCGAGAAACAAGCTCTTGGGGAAGTGAGTCCAGAGCTTTTGGACACCCAGGTAAACCCAGCTGTGTGGGAAATTAGTGGCCATATGGTGTTAAAACGGAGGAAGGACTACGATGAAGCATCTGAAGGAAATGCTTGGAGGCTCCTTGCTGAGGTTTCCCTCTCGGACGAGAGGTTCCGTGAAGTCAATGCACTTATCTTCGAAGCCATTGCAGGCAGCGAAGATGTTATCGAAAATGGTACCAAGACTTTGCTAGAGGAGCCTTGTATCGAAGAAGATGATGCCATCACCAAAAGCTCCCACCGTGGTGCTATGGTGGCTGGCACACAAGAATGCCTTGTTCTGCAGTAACAATCTGGAATATAACTAGAGCTCCAGCTTATCGGATCTGGGGCTCGGTTTCTACTATGTTGGTCTGGTGTCTAGGATTAGGATTATGTTTAGAAGCGATCTTATTTGGATTTGAGTGTTGGTTACGAGTATGTATTCCAAGGATGTTACTCTTTATGTGCAACTTTTATGTTTATTTGCTTCATCATCATGAATTAGTCTATTAGATGATGTAAATTACAATTTAATGTGTGCCCTTATTATGGGCAGTAAATGCATGTGATTGTGGTAAATTATAGTTTATGTTTGTTTTGCTGCTGATTTATTGGGCACCAACCCAATGAACCCTACAAACACAATAGTTTTGAGTTAATAATAATTTAACCATCCAATATTATTAAATTTCGATAATGTTAGTGATTAAAATGAAAAATTTTAAACTTAAGTGATTAGAACAGAACACGTCAAAAGTTAATATTTTTATAGTTTACTTAATAATTAAATACGCAAAATCATATACAAAACATGATACATTATAAATAGTTTATGTCAACAATTTTTATAGTTGATGTGGCGTCACATTGCCATTAGTTTCTAATGAGCAAGTTGGTCAAAAGGTCTCATTGATCGAAATTGTCAATTAAAAAGCTCAAAATTGCAAAAGGTTCAGAGGAGTTTAATTGAATTTTTTAAAAAAGTTTGAGAATTTATTATACCAATAAACCTTAAATTAACGACAAATGATCAAAATAAAAATTGTTTTTAATCGCAATACCTAAAAAGGATTTTGATGCCCAAAATAAAAATTTTATGAAAATTTAGTGACCAACAATGAAATTTACCCCCCAAAATTGGGACATTAGCTTATTTTTGCAATAAATTCTTAGATTAATTCATAATTTGGCCCTTGAAGTATATCGCTTTTCCTATTTGGTACCTAAACTTTTTTCTATAGCTCATTTAAGGATTGGACTAAAAACCTTAATGGTTGGATATTTAGGAACCAATTTGAACAAAAAACTCTAAGTAGTAAAGTGAGAAAAATGTATACTTCAGTGGTCAAATCATGAATTAATCCTAAATTCTCAATTACGGGCCGTGGGGTATATATGATAAAATAAAATAAATATAAGATTGGACCTACCTTAAAATTAATTTGATTCAGCCCAAATACATGCTTTCATTTTCTTTTTCTGGCAAAATCTAGTGAAAAATAGGCTTTGCTCTTCTTTCCTCTGTCGACGGCCTCCGCTCCCTTTTTGCTCCGCCGCTGATTCCACCTCCAGGTACGGCTTTTTCTTTTTTCTCTTTTCATAAATTTCTTTTAAATCTAATATATATTTCTTTTACTTCTATTCTACTTCAAACTTGTTTACAATCCCCGTTTTTATTTTTATTTACCCAGATTATTTGGATAAATAGATGAGAATTAGGGTTTAGTTTATCTTAAAATTTATTAAGAAAAAATATGGGGTTCTTTTTTTTTTTTGGTACCTTAGGATTGAACAGTTGTATCATAATCAAAGTAAGCTTATTTTCTATAGTTCAATTGAATTTGAGTGTTTTTAACTTTTGATTTTGAGTTTCAAAGTTGATGTTTTCCCCCCTTAAACACTGCTTTTGGTTTATAAAAAATAAAAAAGCTGCCCAATTAATTGTTTGCAATGAGAATTTGTAGTGTTGGTTTTGACTGATTCTTATTACCTGGGAGATCCTGTACTTTAGGCTTAGAAGCAATTAAATCCCTCTACTATAAAAGTGAGCAATTTAGTGGCAAATGGGTGACATTGTAAATGGGAGTAATATTGAACTAGATATGGAAAAAAGTTGAGCAATTTAGTCCTTGTTATGTTTTAAAAAAAGATTTTTTTTTTCTTAAATCACTTTAAAATATCACACATTAGCAATGTTTAACCTTTTAAGTTTACTGTCTTTTAAAATTTTATCTTTTTTATTCAAATTTAAATGTACAGAGACTAAATTGCTCGGTTTTGTAGTCGAGGGACTAATTTGCTTTCAACCTATAGTACGGGGGGCTTGTTTGGCAATTTAACCGTTGTCATAGTTTTCTTCTAATGAGATTGTTTTTGGAATTGTAGTTTTATTGAAAATGAAGAAAGGGTTGCACCCTCAGATGCAATGGGTATCTTATGTGACTCCGAGTGGTCGATTGATTAATTTCATGATGACAAAAATACATAGTGTTGGGAAAGTTTATCACTTAAGGGCGAAACGTCAAATGGCTGCAAGCGTAGGACAGATTGCTAAGTTCAACCGACGGTATGGGCTGGAGAAGCAAGAGGGCTCAGAGGACTCTGAGAAAAATGAAAAATGAAATACGGATGGTATGCAATGTTGGGCGTTTATAGTTCGATTTAAGTATCTATGTTGTGGAATAACTTGACTCTTGTTAGTTAGTTGAAGCTCATTCGATCTTAGAACTGCCCCCTTTTGGTAAAATAGTGCTTCAAATGTGGTTTGAGGTCATAAATCAAGGCTTTGCCACTTTAATGTAGTTTATAAGATGTTCATTTTTCAGATGTTAGTTCTTTCTTTACTATGATGCATGCTGAGCATTTGATACATTGTTTGGAAATTGAAGGTTAACATAGTCGAATATTATTCGATCGTATGTTTTGATGATTCATTTGATTTTTTGATGATCATGTCTGTTCCAGACTCAATGGCAGTTTGGGGATAACTAGTAATTCGGTTCAATCAAGACCTGTAATTGATCAACTTGTTCTTCATCTTGTTTCATAGAATAGTGTTTTGAAGGTGGCTTGATGATCATTCTTTCGATGCTTTGCTGCTTTAATATATAATCTTATAAAAGTTTCTTCATTTCTCTGATTTTCATTGGATGGAAATTTAATGTTTATGTGGTTAAATAGTATTATGTTTCCATGAATTGATTTCTCGATGATCATGTTTAATCCGGACTCGGCGTCGAGATCCGTGATCGATTAACTTGTTCTTCATCTTGTTCATGTTTTTTATGAGGCAATCCATAGATTTGGACCACAAAGTCTTGGTTTTTGTGTGTTGTATAGTGTACTTCGGGCTTTGTTTGGTTGGAAGTTGGTAAATGTTCCATAACCTGCATTTTGCGGGTATCTGTTTATTATATGCTTTCTTCTATGTGTCAATATATCTTTCAGTTGGCTTATATAAGTTCGTCAATGTCTCAAGTTGATCTTTGTGAAACATGTTATCTGGTTTATTGTTGAAAGTTGAAACTGCCGGACCGATCGATTTCTAGTTTGTGTCTCTTGTAGACTTTTTGAAGGTCATCGAAACGATGGGGCATCTTTTCCCTTCTGTTTCGGCAAATGCATTATCAAAAACCAAATCAAGGTGAGGTTTTTGGCCTCCTTTTTCGATGAGTGCTTGTAAGACCCTCAAACTTTAGTGAAAGAGATTTGCCTTTTTACCTATATATAACCTCATTCTTATTTGATTTTCTGCATCTTAAAATGAGTTGTTTAGCAAATTGTTTGTTCTGTATGAACGTAATGAGCTCATGTCAAGCTAGATTTAGGGTTTGGGGTTTTGGATCTCCAAGCCGAAACAAGGTCCGTCAAAACCAGTTTTTTTACATTGTCGCTCTTGTTAACCACTGTGTTTTAGAGTTTAGGGTTCTGGATCTCCATCCTGAAACAAGGTCACCACCGTGCTTTTTGACATATCTCTGGCATTAACTACTGTGTTTTAGGGTTTAGGATTTTCAGGCCGAAACAAGGTCCGTCACGACCAGTTTTTTGATATTATCTCATGCGTTAACCACCGTGTTTTAGAGTTTAGGGTTTTGAATCTCCGTGCTGGAACAAGGTCGCCACCGTGCTTTTTGACATTATCTCCGGCATTAACTATCGTGTTTTAAGGTTTAGAGTTTTGAATCTAATGGTTACATTTGAGTTCGAGTAACATAAGTTATATCCATGGTAAATGTGGAAATAGATGCCCTTGGGGGTCATGGATTTAAAAATCTGACTAGATTAGAGTGGCCGGTTTAACTTGTTGAATCGGGAATTAGTTGGTTTGCGGGTTTAACTATATAAATTGAATTTTTAAGCATTTGAAAAATAATTATTTTCAAGACATTTTTTATACAGTTACAATCTCAATTTATTTAAAATTTTTTTAATAGTATAGGGATTAAATTAATTCATTTAATAATAGAGAGGCTACTTTGATACAATTCTTATAATACGGGGACTTCCTAAGCACTTTACCCAAAAAAAAGCTTACAAAAACTTTTTAACTTATTCAAGAGGAATACTAAAATTTCTAAGAGTATATCCTTATATATTTTACAAATTTTGTATGGGTTTCTCAACTTATAACATAATTTCTAATGAGAACCTAAATTTTTCAATATTTTAAAAATTTTATTATTAATAATAAATCAGAGAAAATTATGTTGTTTTGAAAAAATCACAATTTAATCAAATGATATAAAAAAATCATAATATGAAAAAAAATTCAAATACAAAATACCAAAATTCCTAATATTATATAATTAGGTATTTTTGGTATATACCAAAATTTATAAGATAAACGTTAATAATTATGATATACCAAAATTTCTAAGCGCATATCTTTAGATATTTTGATATATACCGTAATTTCTAAGAATATGCCTTTAAACTCTTTTGTTTTTTATAATTGGGTCATACCGATTTTCTCTTTATATGGAGAAAATTTATATATCATAATTTGATTCATTAGTTATTTCGATAACATTTATTAACCAATATATTTTTTTTCAAATTATTATTAATTTGAATGTATTAAAAAATATTGAAAATTAACTAATTTAAGAAAAATGGCTGAAAAGAATCGAAACTTTAGGTTTTCATTAAAAAAAATTGGCATAGTTCGAGAAACAAATACCAAAATTTCTAACGATTTTACCGGACTTAGAATGTTCGTGAGTAAGCCATTAAAATTTTAATGATATTAACATGATAATTTGTTTAACGGTCAAAGTATATTATATAAAAAGTAAATAATAATTATTAAAAATTTATTTAAAAAATTATCAATATTTATAATGAAGTACACGTGGATGACTGTGCAGGCTACCATATCGGTGCTAATAAAATTTAATAATTCAATAACTTTTTCATAGAAAAATAATTTGATTATTTTAAAAAATTAAGGTTAAAGTGAAAAAATAAATAAAATTTTAAGATATAAATAATAAAATAAAATAAAAATAATATTGGACCTACCTTTTATTTAATTTGAGCCAGCCCATATATATATTCTTTATTTTTATTTTTTTTATCTTTTTGAGCCAAAATTTAGTTTCCCTCGAAAAAAATAGGCTTCTTCGTTCTTTTCCTCTGTCACTGCCGCCACCCCATCTTTGCTCCGCCGCTGATTCCACCGCCCCACTGCCAGGTACGGCTCTTTACTTTCTTTTTTTCTCTTCTTCTTCTTCTTTAGTACTGTAAAAACAAAGTTAATATATTACATATTTTCAGCTAAAAAAAAACTTAATGAATTTTCACTCTTTCTAAAGATTCTCCACTATTTTTTCGCTTTCATATTCTTCACTCACTATTTATAGTATCTTTTAATCCAAAGACGTAAAAAAAACCCAACCTTTATCTCCTCTTTCACTTTATTTTGTTTTTCTTAGCATCCAAACACACCTCTTTTTCTTTCCCGGAAAAAACTTTCCCAGGTGCCTTGTTTCTTTCTCTTTTTTTTTTCTTTATCGGTTTTGTGATGTTTACTTGTTTTATGTTATTGGGTTACTTCTTGTTTGTTTGGTTGATGAGGAAAAAAAAGTAAAAATAATGGAAATTTAAACTGGGATTTTCTTTTTGATGTGGTGATAGATGATTACTTGAAAAAAAGTTATGATTTTTAATATGCTTACAATTTGAAAATCATGGTTTATGTTACTAAGCATATAAAAAAAGTGTATTTTAATACTTTATATATATATTCTTGGTTTTTGATTATCCAAATAATGAGAATTGTGGGTATTTTTAGTACACTTCTTCATAGAAATTTAAGTGTAGAAATAGGTTAAATTCTGTTATTAGTCCCTGTACTTTACAAAGGTTGTTATTGAGTCCTTATGCTTTACTTGTTACTGTTTGTGTCGGACTAAAATTTCAAAATTAATAGCAGAGTTTAACTGTAGAAATATTGTTATACGATCAATGATATGGGTTTAACCATTGGTTTATATTTTGTTTCAGTGACTTTGAAGCTGTTTATATTCAATTAGAATGGCTTCTTCATCATTATTTTCTATGAGCACGATGAAAAGGGATTCGTTTGTTATGAAAACGGTAACTTCGAACAAAGAGTTCAAGTTTAATGTTTCAAATTCCTTCGATAAGCTACCTGTTATGAGTCCTACATTGTTGTTAACCGGTGAGAACTCATTGAAATGGGGACAAAACGAGAGTCTTTTAAGGAATCGAATGCAATGCCGTGCAGTGGAAGTCAAGAACATGCCTGGGTATACAATGGGGAAGAAGTTTGAACTTGATGATGTGATTGAAGCTCAACAATTTGATAGAGAAACTTTAAATGCTATATTTGAAGTTGCGAAAGAGATGGAGAATATCGAAAAGAACTCACCCGGAAGTCAAATTCTCAAAGGTTACCTAATGGCCACCCTTTTTTACGAACCTTCAACTAGAACTAGGCTTTCATTCGAGTCGGCCATGAAACGATTGGGTGGTGAAGTTTTAACAACTGAAAATGCTCGAGAATTTTCTTCGGCAGCCAAAGGAGAGACCCTTGAAGGCAAATTATTCTCTTTACCTTTTTGGGTTAATGTTCTTTGAAGTTGTTTGATTATGGTGTTTTTCCGGTAACAAAATAATGTGTTTTGCAGATACTATTAGAACTGTTGAAGGGTATTCCGATATAATTGTGATGCGACACTTTGAAAGCGGTGCTGCTAAACGAGCGGCAGCTACTGCAGGCATTCCCATCATTAATGCTGGTGATGGTCCGGGTCAACATCCTACTCAGGTAACTTATAATCTAAGTATCTCACTGATTTCCTTATTGTGTAATTTGTGGTAAAAGTACCATGGAGGCCCCTCTAGTAGGAGTTAGATTGTATTTTGCCCTTTCTTCTCAAATAAATAGGCAAATTAGTCCCTGTACGTTTGATCAAAGATCAAATTGATCATTTTGTTAAAAATTACATCCATTTCTACAGTTAAAAATTGGTCTCTGTACGTCACCATGATGTACACATGTATGTAACGTGTTATTATCTGGTTATTCCGTCAGGCACACTAGTTTTTAACGGTACTAATAGATGAAATTTTTAACTAAAGGACTAATTTGCTCATTTTTTAATCAGAGGAGGCAAAATGTAATTGAACCCTAGTACAAAAGCCTACATGATACTTTTACATGTAATTTGTGTAAGTCTGTTCTCTATTTGATACATCAGAGTTTGTTGTTTATTAGTATATAATTGGTAATTTGGCATCTTATGTTACATGAATCTAAGGTTGAGTGTCATGTACGTATATGTACCTACTACGAGTATGTTTAACATTTTCTGAGTTTTTTTTAGTATATTTGAACCTTTGATTGCAAAAAGATTGTTTCTTTTTCGATGATGTTTTAGGCCCTTTTAGATGTCTACACCATAGAAAGAGAGATCGGAAAACTAGATGGCATCAGAGTCGGGCTTGTCGGAGATCTTGCCAATGGGAGAACCGTCCGTTCTCTTGCCTACTTACTTGCAAAGTACCAAGATGTGAAGATATACTTTGTCTCCCCCGACGTTGTTAAAATGAAGGTTTGTATTGTACATGACTCGTACTTAAACCATATTTTTGTTCATTTTCACTTATTGTTTCCTACTTTTTTGTAGGACGACATTAAAGATTATCTAACATCGAGGGGTGTCGAGTGGGAAGAAAGTGGTGATTTAATGGAAGTGGCGTCTAAGTGCGATGTGGTGTACCAAACTCGTATTCAACGAGAACGGTTTGGAGAAAGGATCGATCTTTATGAAGAAGCTCGTGGTAAGTATATAGTGGATGAGAATGTGTTGAAGGTAATGCAGAAACATGCTGTGGTAATGCATCCTCTCCCGAGGCTCGATGAGATTACCGTTGATGTTGATGCCGATCCGAGAGCTGCTTATTTTAGACAAGCAAAGAATGGTCTTTATATAAGGATGGCTCTTTTAAAATTGTTGCTTGTTGGATGGTGAGGAAAAAAAGGGACTGTTTTTGGATTTATGTTGGGAAATTTGGCATCTTTTAATTCAGCTTGATTAGGTTAATCATTGTGCTTTTGAGAAACTGAAGCAAATAATTCAAAAAAGGATCAATTTCTTAATGTTTCCTTTATGTTAAGTTGGATTCAGCCTTTCTGATTTGAATTTCGGAATTAGTTCATGTAATCATTTTTTATATTTAATAAATTTCGAGTTTGAATTTCGATTTGATTATTATCAATTTGAGCCCAAGTTGAAATTTATTGGAAAACTAACTTTAGCTTGAATTTGATAATTAGATTTATTTTAATATTTGTAATTTTTTGTAAACTTTGATCCTTGAACTTGGTAACTAAATTTATGTTGGATCTTAAATTTCATCAAGATCTGATGAAAGACAGATTGATAATGGATTAATATTACGGTTTGAACAAAAAGATTAAATCAATTAACTCGAAAATTGCGTTAAGAGAGCTTATCTGTTTCAAGCTCAGAGATTAAAATGCAGTTGTTTGCCAATTCGATCAAGTATCAAATCAACTTTGAACTTCGGATTTAGAGTCTAAATCAAACTTTTTATGGGTTCCTGCTCAATAATTGCTGGCATTAAGGAGATGAGATGGAACAAATAGTATTTTGAAGGTAAAAGGTGTGTGTTCGTTGAAGATAAATATAAATCTGAGATTATAACAAGACATATTTCAGTTCTAACAGGCAAAACTGGAACAGATTTTGTACTTAATACATAGGAAAATTGGGATCAACATCATTGGCCCATGACTCCAAGCCCCCGACAATATCCTTAGCTAAATCGAATCCCTTGTTTCGGAGGTAATCGACGGCCCTTTGAGAATCATTACCTCTTCTGCATATTACATATAGGTTAGCTCCCGATCCGGTGCCTTCCTTCTCTTGTTCTTTAAGTGCGGAAGATATTTTGGGCAGTCGAGCCTCCAAGCTCGCGAGCGGAATGTTCAATGAGTTGGGGATAGAAACTATCTTGTAGTGAAGTTCCGGTCGAACATCCACCAAAACATGTGGTTCCCCACTTATGATCCTCTCTTTGTACTCTTTACTGGTTATTCTAGAATCCGGGGAGAGTAGTTTCAGCTTTGGCGGAGACTGCATGTACGAGCAATAAACTGGATAAACTTATTGTTTGGGGCATGGTGTATTCATCTCATTTGAATGTTCATTTTGGGAGTGTGGATCAAATTGTGATTCAGCACGAAGAAAAAGTTAAGCCCGAAACTAAAATGACAACTAAAATGGGTAAAAGTACCATGAAGGCTCCTGTACTAAAAGCCAGATCGCATTTTGTCCCCTCTACTAAAAAAATAAGCAAATTAATCCATGTAGGTTTGATCAAAGAAAAATTGATCATTTTTATTAAAAATTTCATTCATTTGTACTGTTAAATACTAAGCGTGAATGAGAAAATAACTAGATAGTAACACGTGGTGTGCTACGTTTATCTTATGCTGATGTCCAAGGACCAATTATAAGAGCCTCTATAGTACTTTTACCAGTAAAATGCAACCTACGAAGTGATTTTACTTTGCTTCTCTGAATGTCAACCGACAATTGCGCGACTTAAGAATGAAAAGAGCAGAGAAGGAAACTTACGGTTGACAATGGCGATTGAGTAAACTTCTCATAATCAAGATCTTTGAATTGCTGTTGGTTAAATGTTGTCTTTTCTCCACAAACTTCGCATTGCAAAGACCTGCCTCTTATTTTGACCTATATGTGATAAGAAATTTACTATTAGAAAAAAGAATATATGGCCCGATATTGGTATTTTAAAGTAAAGGATTGGTGGATCAGGGACCGTACAATTCGAATCCTAGCTGATAATGCATCAAAAAGAAGCATCCGTCCTGAAAGCGGTTCACCAATACTGCTGGCTATTTTGATGGCTTCTAGAGCTTGAAGACAGCCGATAATTCCAGGAACTGTCAAAATGTAGAATAATAAGCATTGAACTGAAAAAGATGAATATCAATGTCGTTTCTTTGGAGTTGAATTGCAAAACAGAAACATTATCTTCACATACCAACTCCAAGAACTCCACTATCCGAGCATCTTTGACAAGCAGTTGTAGGAGGTGGAGTCGGAAATAAGCATCGATAACACGGACCTCCTTTGTAATTGTATACTGTCAGCTATTCAATAAACCAACAGCGTAATTGGCTTTGAGGTCCGAGCAAGATGTTTCAAACACATATAAATCGAAGTTAATCCATGTACTCAAGTATAGCATACCTGCCCTTCCAATCCTAGCGCAGCACCCGATACTAGAGGCTGCATGTAAACACAAAAACAATTAGTACTTCAGCCAGTCAGTGCACGTGCGTATACATAACCTAAAATATGAAACAAGTACTAATCTTTGTTACTCCAACTTTCTATTTTTCTTTTAAGTAAACATGACCAATGCATATTTGGACATGAGTATGGGGATATAACCCTCCAAGAACCATTGAAATACAAGGAAAAACTTGAAAAAAAAATTTAACATACTGACATCCAAACCCGAGTCTAAGTAAGATAGGTACTGATATCAGCTGAACTAGCTTGAAAATTGAGGATACATTTCTTTAGCAGTTAAAATACCTGCAAGGTCCCTGTATTATAGTGACTGAATCAAATTAGTTCTTCTATTATTAAATGGATAAATTTAGTCCTTATACTATTCAAAAGAATCAAATAAGACCAGATTGTAATAGAGTTAACATTTACTGTATAAAAAATGTCTTGAAAATTATTTTTTCCAACTGCAGTTCAATTCCAAACAAAAGATTTCTTTTACAGAACCATAAAAACTTTAAAAATTTTAACTCTGTTAAACAGTAAATGGCATTTTTTAAATAGTAAATGTTAAATCTATCCAATTTTGCCTTATTTGATTCTTTTTAATAGTACAGGGTCTAAATTGAACCATTTAATAATAGGACTAATTTGATCAAGTCCCTATAATAGAGGGACCCCTCATGTATATTCACATTTCTTTAGCACTGCAAATATTTAATAACCCAAGGAGATGGTAATGGCATTGGTACCTTTCCCAACACAACACAGCAATCACTTATCATGTATCGACTGGGAGCATTGTCTGTTGCATCGACAACTATGTCATATCTAAGAAATGTCCGCAGTCATGGAAATCACACCTCACATGAATTACCTAACAAGAAATGAAGAAAGAACGAAGAAATACTATGGTCGAAAAGGATACTGGCTCAAAATTTCCAAAGCATTAGACGTGCGCAAAGCTTGTTTGTGTTCAACAATCTGTATAGTGGTGTTGATCCTGGAATTTAACTCTATATTAGATAAAAGCCAAATCACAAAAGGAATTATGAGAGACTACAAGCAGCGAAGCTTTATTCAACACTAAAACATAAAATCAAGGCTATTGTAACATACGAGCGGCAAGCAGCAGCAGCAGACTTCACTTTTGGCTGACCAATATATGCTTCAGTGTGAATAACCTGCAGCACAGTAGACCGACAGTGATATAAACGACCATTAGTCACAGTTCAAGAAACATAGGGAAGAAATATATGAGGACTGATACAAAAATGTTGTCTGAACAAAAATAAATGGAAGCACTTAGTTAATGCTTCAATATCGTACAATGGAGGTAAAAATATCATAGAGGCCTCTAAACGTTAGAGTAAAGTGCAAATTGGTCCTTTCTGTTAAAAATTTCATCCATTTCTACGGTTAAAACTAGAGTAGCTGACAGAATAACAAGACAATTACACGTGACATGCCACGTATACTTCATACTGATGTACAAGGACCAGTTTTTAACAGCGGAAATGAATGAAACTTTTAATAGAAAGATCAGTTTGCTCGGTGATCTAACATACATGGACTAATTTGTTTGATTTTAAGGGCCTCCATAGTACTTTTACCTAAAATGGACTCTCATATGCAACTTGTTTGATTTTAAGGATGTGTGGGAAACCAAAGGATAAAAAGTCTAAGGCATGTATATAGATCTTGAATGATTCATGAATTATGAGTACAACATGATTAGACCTTAACCAGATATTATTTGAATCGGAAAAACAGTGCCATCATATACCATAAATAATAACATAAATCTAAAACTTATACCTGCCTATGCATATTATTAAGCTCAACAACATCATGATCAACGATACCCAAGCGACCTACAAATCGAACAAAACAAAACAAGAAAAAAGTAAAACACGATAAATCGCTTTTCAATCACGCCGTCAAAGAGCTAACCGGACTTATTCTTACCAACACCACAAGCTGCAAGATATAATAAAGCCGGCGAACCCAAACCTCCAGCTCCAACAACCAATATTGAAGACTTCAAGAGATTTGATTGTGCTGTAAACCACACCAAGAAAATAAATTACTCAAAAGTTAAAAAAAATTCTACTTGATTGAATTCAAAGAGGATTAAAATAAATCCAGATATTTTCTTCTATAGCACAACACAAAAGAAGCCAGTTTCTTTCAAATAACCCCCCTTTTTTAACACAGCTGGGCATAAGGCAGTCAATTCAAGAAATTTATCATATAAATTCTTAACGTAATTAGCCATAATCAGCCATAATTTCGAGAAATTAGACAAAATTCAACACTAAAATCCAAAGTTTTTACCTTGGACTCCAAAAGAAGGAAGCAAAAGATGACGGCTGTAACGGTAAATACTATCCGCCGATAACCCGTGAGCCAGATTGGCATCGACGAAGGATATTTCCGAAGGACAAAAACCATTGCAAGCGCCGTCGTTTTGCTGCTGCTGAGGTGCTAATGAAGCTTCTTCTTGGAGCTGAGCTTCGAGGACCGCAATCCTTTGCTCAATCCGGGCTTTTTCCTCCTTCAAAGCTTCGATTTCTCGACGGATAGGTGACGCGCCGCCGCCGTTGGACTCCATCCTTTAGCAGCTCCGGTGACTAAAGAGAGAAATTAGAAGTAAAAAGAGAAACCCTAAAACAGCAAGCAGCTGAGCGTATGTTCAGTTTAGTTCCATACTACAATTGACCGGTCAAGGGTAGTTTTGTCCATTTGAGTTTTTAATTTTATACTATTGAAATTATGTCAAATTATAATTTTGGTCCCTATACTATGATCAAATTTAATATTTAATATCTATACTTAAATTTTAATTTCACCTCTCAACTTCTTTAATGATATTGTCAATGCCAATGAGTCATTGGTTGCAAAGGTGAGGTCTTCGTTTTTTAGATAGGTTTTAAGGACGAAATTAGAATTAAAAAATATATATAATTAAATTATAATTTTTTTATGAGAAACAAAATATAAAATTTTTATTATAACCTTATAATTTTATAATTTCTAAAAGAATTAAATCACAATTTTATCGTATTAAAGAGTTAGAAATTCAATTTTAGTTGTCCCATTGATATGGATTCTCTCAAAATTTATTTTAGTTTAATCGATGCATGGGATTTATTTTGATATATTTTGATTATCAGTTCTATTGTGTATATATTATAAATAATTGTACTTATAATCTTTTCAAAAAAAAATTCTTTTTATAATGTTATCAGTTAATTCAAATAGATAATGGTATTAACTATTTTGATTAAAATATTTATTTAATTTAAAAAAAAACACTATTTTCAACTCAAACATAAGAGAGAGTATAAGTATGCTAAAATCGCTCAATTAACAAATTCGATTAAGTCAAATTTAATTTAAATGATACTGACGGTTAAATTGGTTGTAGAATCGATTTATTTGATTATGTCAATTAGTTGTTAGTTATTGAATTTTATAATTGAATCGATCAACTTAATTGACTTAATATGTAATATTTTTTATAAATATATTTATATTTTCATTATTTATCTATACTATATATAAAGTGGCTAACTGAGTTGGTGTCACGAGTAGATCTGCTCATGGGTCGGGTTATTTATCTAAATTTTGAGAGGGTGTGAAAAAAGACCTATTTATAGGCTAAATTTGTAGGTAAAATAATATTAAAATAACCTACACTAATTAGAGTTTAAGTGGGAACTAAAAATAGAGTTTAACTAGGAGAAGAAAAGTTTAAAAATACGAGGCATAACTCCACAAATCTCCACATTGACTCATATGTCCACAACGCCTTCTTTGCCAAAACCCACCACTGGCTTATCTCGAACTATGTAGGATATTAATTGAGTCAAAGTTGTGCTTAAAAGCTGGAAGACTTCTAGTCTTCGAATTGTGCATTGTCAAATCAAAAGTGACTTGGGTCTGATTTCCATAAACGCAGTGCCTTATTTTTTCAAAATATGCACCCAAAAGAGAACCTCTCCTATACAAAACGATTATACCTTTTTCTCTCCTATGACCAAGTTGTCTCCGCTTCAAACAAGTCGACTTCGACTCTTTAATATACAAGAGACGTCTTGTTTCACCAGTCATCATTGATCCTTCCAGAACATACAGACTGCCAATCTTTTTACCTTTCATCAAAACGAGAACCCCATGGGAAACATTAATGTTGTTTGACTTGATGTTAATTCTACAAACCTTTGAGTCCAAAATTCCCAAGGATATGAGATTTTTCTTTAAGTCAGGCACATGCCTGACATCTGACAGTGTTCTAATTGTCCCTTCTTGCATCTTGATCTGAACAGTACCAATGCTGATTACCTTACTGGGTGAACCATTCCCCATGCGTATAGCTCCACCTTCAACTAAACTATATGTAGAGAACCAGTCCCTATTGGGACACATGTGGAAAGAACACTCTAAATCCAGGATCCACTTGGACATAAGTTGAGAGTTTTCACTTGTTGACATCAACAAGAAATCATCACCATTGTCATTGGCCAAATTAACACCAGCTAAATCTTCCTTGTTGCTTTCAGCAACCCTTTTATTTTGTAGTTTGTAACAATCTGCCTTAATGTGACCTAACTTCTTACACTAGTGACATCTCTTGTCTCGCTTCCTTGATGCTACCAAAATCGAGGCTTGCATATCTAACTTGTTATTCGAACTAATCTCATTTTCGAGTTTATTTTTACTCAATAAATGACCCTTCACATCCTTGAATAAGAAATTATCTCTTTCACAAATCAGGGTTTCCATGAAAGATTTGCATGAAGGAGGGAAAGAGCACAATAATAACATAGCCTGATCTTCATTGTTAATCTAAACCTCAACATTATTTAAATCATTCAAAAGAGTAATAAATTAACTAATGTGATATCTAAGGTGCTCAACTTCATTCATGCGACACGTGTATAACTGTTGTTTCAACACTAATCAGTTAGCCAGAGACTTTTTCCCGTAAAGGGTTTTTAACATTTTCCATATGGTGAACATTGTTTTCTCCATCAAAACCTTTTGTAACACATTATTTGTTAGACATAATTCAATCGTGGATAAAACCTTTTTATCTAACCTATCCCATTCTGATTTATCCATGTTTGCAGGCTTCTTCTCTGTAAGGGTCTTATCAAGATCACATTGAATCAAAATTGTCGTCATCCGAATTTGCCACAAATTGAAATTTGTGATGCCATCGAACTTATCAATATCAAACCTTGTTGTTGCCATCTCTAAACAGGCTGATCTACTAAAATTGAACTAGCTCTTGATACCACTTGTGAAAAAATGCCTATTTATAGGTTAAATTTGTAGGTCAAATAATATTAAAATAACCTATACTAATCAGAGTTTAAGTGAGAAACTAAAAATAGAGTTTAACTAGGAGAAGAAAAGCCAAAAATATGATGCATAACTCCATAGAAGGTTTGGGTTAAAATATTAGGCTCGAGAAATGAGCTTGGACAAAAAAAATAGACCTGTTTAAAAATATGGGCCGAGCTCGACCTTGAACATTCAAATCTCAAGCTCGGTTCAACCCGTTTTTAAGTTTATAATGTTTTATATTTTTTTATAATTTATACAATTAATAACACGTATAAATTAATCTATTATTAAACATTAAAAACTATTAAGATAACTATATATAAAATTATTAAATATTAAAATAATAATATAAATATATTTTTTATTTTATTTTTTTTAAATATGGAAATGGTTAAAATAGGTTTGGGTTAGCTATTTAAAAATATAGACGGATTTGGGCAAAATTTTAAACTCATATTTTGAGTTGCGCTAGGCTTGAGCAAGCATAAAGTATGTTAATATCATATCTAGGCCTGACACATGAGCACCTTTAGTCACGAGTCAACTCTAACACCAACTTAGCTCTAAAATTACTAAAATACCTTTACTTGAAAAGGTAATCATTATTATAACGGTATTTTCATATTTTCATACTTTTATATAATATTGAACACAAGACCAACAAATCCATGTAAAAAACCCTTGCCACTCGACCAAAAATCATTTGTTGATTGTTCTGTGAACTTTTATTTTGTATGTCATGTCTACTATTTTGTATTGATTTTTTTGTGTTTAGACTCATGCCGAGCTTTTTAAGCTCACTCCCTTAGTTTCATTCTTTATAAATAACCCAAAAGGTTAGGACACAGACTTAGCATTCAGAGGGCTTGTCTCGGATAGTTTTTTTTCAACAAAAGTATTTTAGTCATGATATTTATAATTTTTTTTATTTGGGAATTGTATTGTTTTACATGAACTTTGCATGAGACTTAAACTTTGGGTTAATTTGGCATGCATAACATTATAACTGTTTGGACTTTTGAAATTTGAAAATTGAATTTATGAAGCATAAAATCTAGCTTTTAGTCAAAACTCTGTCGATTATCACTTTTTCCGCTTCAATATTATAAATGAATTTTTGAGTAGAAATAAAATTGGATAACAACTTTTGCGAAATAAACATTAAAAGCAATAGGTTTTTACTTTAGAAAATTTGTATCTTTTAGTGAAAAGGAGATAACACACTAAGCTTTCCTTCTAAGGTTAGCAAATGTTAAAAAAAAAAAGATTGTTTTAAAAACTCTGACAATTTTGCTAAACAATCTCGGTGGCTAATGTTGCCTTCAAAATCTGGTTGTAATATTTAGGCTGAGTTAGGGAGGTTACACTTATATAAAAATAAATAATCCTATAAACAAAACAATTTAAGGGGAAAAATCCATGAAGAAGACTTACGCAAATTCAACTTTCCCTTTTTTTTTCAATATTAATAACCACCATATTTAAGTTGGGTCAAAAATTATAACCTAAAGTAAAAAAAAAAGGTGAGAGTCGATGTTTTAAATTGTTTCTTAGAATGATTTTGTTCCATTTGAGGTTATACTTGAGGGCGAGCATGATAGAAGATGTATAGATGTAACCACTGCATCTTAAAATCAACAAAACAAAATTATAAAATTTTTGTGTGTTAGACAAGCAGATCAATTTTTTACTATACTTATGATTAAAGTAAAACCAAGCTTATTTGTGCAAATAGGAGAACAATATTTAAGTTTAAATAAAATCAGTTAAAACTTAAAATAATGGACTTTTTATCTTTAAACACCTAAGTTTTTCATTTTTATAATAACATTTTCTTTTATTAAATAATAAAAAATATATATTATATCTAAATCAACTTGAACTATATTTAGTAATTTAATTTGGATTGAAATTCTATTTTATCCATGTTAAAGGCCGATACAATTTTTAGATAAAATTTAAACTTATCCTTTAAAAAGAATTTCTTTGAGAAGATTCTAGAATATAAAATAAAAAAATAAGATATTATATAGAAGACTAGATATTCTAGATGAACATTCTAGCTATTGGATATTTATAAAATTAATGGTAAGGATATTAATATGTGTCAATAATCTAACAACTACTGAAATCTATAAATAGAGGTGGAAGCTTTCATTCATTCTTTCTATGATGTATAAGAGAGAGCCATAAGCAAGAGTGTGTGAGTGAGATAAGTGTGTATTATTACGGGGATAAAACGATGAGTTTAGAGGAAGTTTTTGTTATTTAAAACAATGTGTTTCAATTTTAGTTAAATGGGGCGTTTCGAGCCTAAGCTAAAATTTAATGAAATGGCGTGTTGTAATAATGAACTTAGTTGGCAGATGTAACTAATTTCCCAAGACCGTTTTCTCTTTCTCTAAGTTTTCAGCTATTAAGGGGGTGGTTATGTGAAATATGGAATTGAATTACATAAATGTCTTTCTCTCCCTATTTCTTTCTTCTTTTCTCCTTCTTTTCTTCTGTTATTTTTCTCTAAATTCCAAGTGGTATCAGGGAGTTGTGAGGGTCTAGAAATCTTAACCTTGAACCAATATGTGAAAGGCCACTAGGTTTGAATTTGAAATTTGGTCTTCTCATGGTTGAACCTAATGGGTTAGATATTGATAGTAATAAATGAGTTATCTATTTTACAGATAATCATATTATTTTTCAACGAAGGTATGCTTTTGTTTTAAATTTATAAATTACGATAAAAATCTACATACAAAAAGTGCATCTGCTATATATACAGGTTTGATGTTTCCAAACGGAATAGCTTTGAGAAAAAATAATTCTTTTCTTTTGGTGACAGAAACAACACGAAGAAGAAAATTGAAATTCAATCTCAAAACAAATAGTTTTGAGGCTAAAGTGTTTACTAAGCTGCCTAGAGTTCTTGATAATATTAAGATGAATGAAAAGTGAGAATTTTGGGTAACTTTATTTGAATACAGGAAGGCTTGGAGATATCAATGATGATGTTCCAGATCCAATAAGAATTAAGTACAATCAAAAATGAAAATATTTAAAACAATTGAACGAAAATGGTGAAGGTATATTTAATTCTATTAATGAGATTAATAAGGTTAACAACTTTATATATTAGTTCGATTACAAAAGGTTATGTTACTATTTTAAAATTTTAAAGTTTTCATTCTACTAGTAATATTAGGGAGGTTAATTGAATATTGATTTGATTACAAAACTTTAGGTTGCTATTTTAATTTCAGCAGCAAGGTTACAAAACTCTATATTTTTATTTTCTAAATAGTTTTTATGAGAATGCTTAATTTTATTTTAAATTTCAATTTCAGTACATATATTGTAATATATATATATATATGTATCAATTTAGTGATAACTAAAATTTTAATGTTACGTTTGATAAGAGTATTGTTTTTTACACATATTTTAATATATATGGTTAGTAATGAACTATTTCAATTGGTAATATTTAATCATTTTCATGGACTTATTTTTTACAATAATTATTGCTCATATTTCTAATTTTTATTTTAAATTTCTATTGTTATTCTTTATCTTATGTATAACTATTGTAATATATGTAATAAATAATTTTTTTATCAAATTTTAGGCGTTAAATTTATTATTATACGAGCTGTGTTGTTAATTTATATTATTAAACTATTCAAAACAAACAAATTAAAAAATTTCATCAATTAAATCAAAAATAAAAAAAATTTAACCCACAATGATTTTATCAACTAATTTTAATAATTTGAAACTGTTGCTGCATATAAGCCGATTAAATTAAACCACATCTATCCGGCTGTACAATTCAAACTAAATTTATTTTATTAATAAAATCATGAAAATTTCAAACATTATAATTTTAGCAATAAGTTTCATTAAGTCAATCTTAAAACCTAAATTAAACACTAAAAATTAACACCGTCAACCTTGAATATTAAAATATATAAATTTTGTCAAATATAAGTTCCAGATTGAACAAAAAAATAACGTAAATATCACATTAGAGAAAAGGTATCAACTTCAAGTATCAAATGATATATTAAACCAATTTTATAAATGCATGAGTATTGACTATTGAGCTAAGAAGTTGAAATGGACCAAGCCCAAATCCATGCCTAAGCAGACACGTTGTTTCACCTTTGTATTCATTTCCTTACACGACAACAACAATGAAACCCTAAACTTCATATGTATGTGTGTATACATATATATTTGTTGTTTTGGAGTTTGATGATTATGTAAAGATGGGTAGCAGCAATCTCTTTCTCCTCCAAAGATCCTTTCGACCTTCACTTTACATGCCTTTTTCCACAGCCCATCACTGCAATTTCTTTAAGGTAATGATCTTTAAATCGATTCGAATTAATGTATTTGTATTCACAATTATGTATTTATAATGTCTTGATGTAAAGTTCCAGAGATTTAGCCACCAAAGCAATGGTGAAGAAGACAGAGGATTTCCTTCATTTAGCCTGAAAGAATGATTCATTAACAGAGAAAACAAGTTCAATTGATTCGAAATCGAACCAAAAAGAAAAGCCAACGAGGAAGCCATGGCCGATCAAGACCAAGGGTTGGCTAGCCAGACCGTAGAGAAAGTACATGCGGCCGAGGCACTCAATAGTCATCCTAAGGTTGATGCAGTCAAGGACAGGTACAAGGACCATGAACCAGGGGCTGACTACCACAAGACTGGAGACAAACTAAACCATAAACAGCAATTACTATATATATATAAAATATGTTACCCTTTACAAATTTAGAATTTATATTTTTAAAATTTTATTTTATAGAATTTTAAATTTAAGAGCAATTATTACGGATTTATGACATTTTAATTTATATATTTATATTTTAAGTGTTTTAGTGAGTTGATATCACCGATATTATAAGTGTTTTGTGACTTTGCTTTATCTAAAACCTCTTGAGTATTATTATTTCATAAAGATAAATACATGAACTACGTCTACCTAACTCGGAGTTCGTAAATACTCATACTCATATCGAGAAGTGGAGAAGTAGTGGTGAGGCACATTACACTAGCAGACCTCACAGTTTCAAGAGGTTTAATACATATAGGTCCTAATCTCACAAATACTACCATTTGAATCCTACTAGGTAAGTAAACCTATAAAGAAGCTAGTTAGGCCATGGTACCACCAGTTTGATGCAGCATTGCATCTATCTCATCCCCATCCTCCATTTCCAACTGTATCAACACAAACACATATTAGAAACCAAGGAACAAGACATAAAACAATGAAGAGAGGAGGCTATATTATATATATATATATAAAAACCAAGGAACAGGACATAAATCTATCAATCAGACAGGTTGGGTTGGATCCATCTAGATCATTTTGGCTCAAGATCAACATGTCTACATATAGAGAGGGATGAGAACATACCTCATCCGGAGTCTGCTCGCCCCGCAGACGGCGACCGTCGAAAAGGAAGGCAATAGAGTTGAACTCCACCGATTGCCGATCACAATAAGCATTCATAAGTTTCTTTAGTTGAGTACTTCTTTTAATCCTAAAGAACACTTCATTCCCATCCTACACAACAAATATGAATTAGTATTTTATAACTTCACATATTTTACATCATTGAACAAAAAATAATAAGGCTAAAATATATTATAAGTCCCTATATTCTTTGTAAATTTAAAATTTAGTCATTATAATTTTATTTCTAGGATTTTAATTTTTTACTTTTTAAATTTCAAAATGTAGCATCAATAAATTGAATAAAAAAAATTAATCGCTTTAATAATTGATTCTAAATTTTGAAATTTGAAATAAAAAAAAAAAAAAAAAACTAAATTCTTAAAAATAAAAATTCAAGGACTAAATTTCAATTTTATGAAAAGTACAGGGACTGGCATATTTTAACCCAATAATAATAATTTATCCACAATATACTCTAATTTGTTTATAAAATTAATAATTCTAAATTTTCAAATATATTCTAATATCTAAATTTAGCCCTTTTTTCCCCCTCTTCCATATATAAGAATCAATTAATTTCCTTTGTAATTACATACCAATTCAAGTAAAATAACACAATATAATAATTAAATTTGTCAAAAAAAATTGATAGATTAAAAAAAATTCAAATCATAATTTGTCCAATTTAAGGTAAAATAGGAACTCACAAAAAGGAAATATGCTCAAAAAAATCCCAAAATTTAGATTTTTCTCACAATTAAAGAAAGAAATCCCTAAAATCTAAAACTTACAAAGGAAAAATCTATTTAAACCCTAAAAAAAAGGGGATTTGAATTTTTTTTTGAACCTGGCCTTTAACTTTGAGATTGATGTGAGCCGTTTGATCAGCGGGTTTCTTGTCTTCCTCCTGATTGGTTACTCCCGTCATCTTCTTTCTTCTACTTCGGAGCTATTTGGGAGATCCGATTAGGGTTTCGAAATCGGGTTTTCGGGGGTCCAAATCAGCTATTGATTTTTCTTTTTCGTTTTTTTTTTCCGCTTGGCTGGATAATCACGCGATCAGGGGATTTTGTTTTATAGTGGTTGTCCGATTAGGAAATTAACGGTTAGGATTTGTTTAAGTTGAGATAGATCGGACGGACTGAATTTTTTTCCATTTAGCATACGATGTCGTTTTTGTAGAGTTTTAGTTTTTGAATTTTGGGTTGTGAAATGGTAATATAACCCACGTGTAGTTAAATTTAGGGGAAAATGCACTAACAATCACTAAACTTTAATTTTAGTGATAAAACAGTCACTCAATTTTTAAAAAATAACAAATCAGTCTTAGTAAGCATTTTTCGTCACAGACTTAATGGTAAATTGACCTTGCATTTAACTGGCCACGTTGAAATCTATGCTGTCATTTAAACAACCCAAATTTAAGAACCCTAACTGGGCAGTAGAAGACATGAAGATGTAGTCTAATCTCTCACTCTTAGAAACCAATAATCGTCAGAAAGAAGACAATACCTTAGCAATAGTTGAGACAAACATTGAATTTTATTTTTCTAAAACAAGCAAATCCGTAGATATCATCTTCATTTCATTATTTTAGCCATTTCCAACAACTGCATCGTAACGACCCGAATTTTACAGTTATCGAAAAAGTGTATTTTCAGTTCTCTGTTTCTGAAAAATAGTTTCATAAATATTTATTAAAAATATTTACGAATTTAAGTGAATGGTTAATTAAAGTTTAATGAAGTAAATTAGCTTAAATTAAGAGTAATTAGATAAAAGGATTAAATTAAATAAAGTGTGAAAGTTTAATTATAGAATAAAGAAAATTGAAGGGACTAAATAAGAAATAAGCCAAAATGAATGTCAAGTGTGTGGTAAAAATAAAATACATGTGTAATAAATATTATACATACATTTGCAATACATGTATGTATTTACTTATTATTTAAGTAAATATTATTATTTTATATTAATTAAATAAAGTAAATAATTAAAAAAAAGAAGAAGACAAATGTATTGTGATGATGATATACAAATGTAATAATATATATGGATACAAATGTAAAATAAATACTTGTTATTAATTAGATATTTATTATAGTTATTATTATTGTTATACAAAGTAAAAGAAATAAAACAAAGAAAAAGAGAATAGAAAGAAACGAAACAGAAAAGAACAGGGGAGAAAGAAAGCAAAGAAAGAAAGAAAGGAAGAAAAGGGAAAATTAAGGTTTTGAAGCTTTAAACTTTAATAGGTAAGTCAATCAAACTTTTTTTACTTAATTTTGATGTTTTAGAAGCTTTGGAATAAGGTTTTGATGAAATTAAGTTGATATTTTGAAAGTTATTAGATTTCGAGATATGATTCATGTTGAATAAATTGAAGAATTAAGGGTTAAATTGATAGAATTTCAAGTTAGAAGTGAAATAAGGATTGAATTGTAAAGTAAATTATAAGTTTTGAATAGTAGGGACTAAATTGAAAGAATTTTGAAAATTATGGTTCTATGGTGAAATTAGAGAATTGAGATTAGTTTAAAGTGAAAATTGAATGGAAATATTGAGTTAAATGTGAAGAATAAAAGTTAGTCTCGGTTTAGGGACTAAATTGGAATTTAGAAAAAAGTTGAATAGAAATTGAAGCATTCAATGTGAAAATTGTACTGTATTAATGATCATGAATTGTATTAATTTCGTAGTTAACGGGGTGCCGGAAAACTCGATTAAGAAAGGAAAACACGAAGTCAACGAGGGTTAGCTTGGAAATTACGGTTTGTGTTTCTATAATCCGAACTTAATATTTAATTGTTGAATTTATTATTTAATGTGTAGGGTAATGCATTGAAAGGTGAAATTGATTGTTAATTATTGTATTTTGATTAAATATTATGGTAAGTAATTAAAGTATGAATTATTGTATTTTATGATTGAAATGGATTGATTTGGAATGTGTTAAATTTATTGAATTGATGATAAATAAATTGAAAGTGATATTGAATTAAGGAAGTGAACCGAAAACTCTATTAATAGTATCGGGCTAAGTCAGATATAGTTGGCATGCCATAGGATTAGAAGTGTTCAGGGATATTCTGACTTTGTGTCGATGAGACACTATAAGTGTCGACTACTATTACTGTTCCGGATTCGTTCCGAAGAGGTACTCGTGCCTTCTCTTATTCTATCATTCATTGTTCCGATTTATTTCGATGAGGTACTTTGTGTACCGCCATCGCTCATTGCTCATTGTTATTTCTCTTTATTCTTTATTCTTTATTATCATTATTTATTCTGAATTACGGTATATTCCGGCTTCGGTCGATGAAACACTGTATGCTATCCTGGTGTGTGGGTTGGATCTATGTATCCATCCAAGTCCGAGTCATGTTAATAGGGGTAAATAAAGATACTGAATAATTGACTGCTACTGAATATTTGATTGTTCTTGAATTCATCGATTATTATCGATGACCGATCATTATGAAATGGATAAGTACAGAATACTAATTGAAATGTGATAGTTGAATGGTATTTAATGTTACTGAATAGTGAACTGAAGAATGAGTGAGACATATGAATTAAGTAACTCAGAACTAGATATGAATGGGAAATATTATTGTTCAAGTGATTTATGAATTTATTTTGGAAAACTAATCGGATTAATAGATGATAAGAATTGAATGAGTTATAAAAAATTTACCCATGAAATGAATAATTGAATATTTATGATCAATATATGTTTTTAAGTGTTTGGATTATAGAAATATCACTGAGTTCATACTTAGTGTACGGTTTGTTTTCGTGCGCAGGTGAGGTTAAGGTAAGACCGTTGAATCAACATCTTAGGCCGATCCCGAACTCAATAAGGTAAAGCATGTTAATTGTTTGATAATGGCATGTACCTAGGATATCTTAAGTGTGTTATTTTGCATTGTGATTGTAATGGTGAAATAAGTAAATTGATAATTGATAATGATACATGATACATGATAAGTGTTTTAAGTCAAGTATTGGATAATATATAAAATGTGTTTGAATTGGTTTAGTATTGGTATTTGTATTGGTTGTGGTTTGAAATTTGCAGGGTTGGCTAGTAAAGTGTGACAGGCTCATTATTGAATCCACACGGCCTGGCACACGGGCGTATGACCAGACCGTGTGAGACACACGGCTTGCACACGGGCATGTTGATAGGCCGTGTGTCCCTTGCACCTAAATTTTGTAAAACAGAATACCACACGGGCTGAGCACACGAGCGTGTGACTTGACCGTGTGAAACTAGTTTATTCATGAGTAATGAGTCAGTGTTGTACACGGGTAAAGGACAAGGGTGTGTCCAAGCCGTGTGAGTCACACGGAGTGACAACACGGGCATGTGGTACTATTCATAAAGGGAAATTTTAAGAATTGTACGAAAAATTTTATAAGCTTCCGATTGAGTCCCGGTTTAGTTCTAACTTACATTGTAAGCTTCGAGGGCCCATTAAAGAGACTATAAGATATATTTTATGAACTGAATTTTATTTCTTTCTCTATTAATCGTAATCGAACTATAGTGACTGGTAATACTCTGTAATCCTGTTCCGACTACGGCATAGGGTTAAGGGGTGTTACATGCATAATTGAGAACTTTTACTGTTAGATAGTAAACATTAAAAAAATACATATTCAGACTACAGACATTTTTATCGGAAACCATAGGCTTACAGGGAAGACAATAATTAGAGAGACTGTCTCATTGTTGAATCTTCTTGCTTGGGTTTCCTCTAGAATTTAAATTTTTTAAAGAAATGGAGGAGAAAGTAAGTAAAAGTGGAGTTTGCTTCAGTTTTGCAAACTTAAAAACTTCTCTAATTTTTTCTTAATAAAAACTAAACCTTCAACTTCAAAATCGAACTCTTCCAAATGTGATTATTTCAAATATAGTACAAAAAAAAGAATAAAAAAAATGAAGAAAAGAGGGGAAAAGAAAGAAGGGACCGGTTTTAGAATTCAAGTTTCACTTTCACCACTACTGCAACTACTACTTGGGCTCCCCCCTTCAATTTTATTGATTAATAAGGTTTAGGAAAGGAGGGAAATTAAAATCAAAAATAAAAAATAAAAAAATAAGAGAAAATAATGGGGATAAAATAGAAAGGATTATTGAGAAAACAGAGGCGGAAGAAGAAGAAGAAGAAGAATTGCGAGAAAAGGAGGAAGAAGAAGAAGAAGAAGAAGAAGAAGAAGAGAAAACAAAGGCGATAGACAGAGCAGCGACAGCGGCTATGGCAATGGCAGGGGTTAGTGACCTTAAAAATGCCATAGGTTTTGTTTGGCAATTTTTTAATTTTTATGGTTAGTTGAAAAAGAAAAAGACCCTTTTGCTCCTCATGTCCAATGTGGCAAGTTAACTAGCCACGTCAGCTAGTTAATTGGCTAGTCACCTATCTCATTAAGCCTGTAATGGAAAATGCTAGTGGGTGATCGATTTGTCACTTTTTAATAACATTAGTGACTGATTTGTTATTTTTTATAGTTGAGTGACTGAGTTAAAAGTTGAGTGACTATTGGTGTACTTTACCCTCAAATTTATTGCCCATGATATGAATAAGCCAAAAAAAATGTTTGATTTCTCGATGTTTCTAGAATCGAATCGATAGCTGAATAAGTCAGATTGTCAGTTCAATCTCAATCGGTCTAATTAAAAAATGATTAAAAATATAAAACGTAAAAGAATAGTAAAAAAAATTAATTCAATCAATTTTTTAGTTGTTCGGTCGGTCTATACTTATTCGCGATTTAATTGATCCGGTACTATTCTTCAAACATATACCTTAATCGGTTCTTGGTCAAACAGGTTAATTCGGTTCAATTCAAAGGTCATTGGGTTTTTAACTTGTTATGCGCGTGTGACATTAAAACATTGAATTTATGAAAATATTTCTAAGGTTCAGTTTTACTGCAAGCATACAGTGTCAGTTGTAATATTTACAGTGTTATAATAAAATATCAAAGTATTCTAAGAATCGAACCCAAAGGAAGAGGCGATTGAGCAATGATTAGCATGCACAATAGAGTCTAAGTGGCTGTTAATACGAATTTATAGTACGTCAATTTATGAAAAAAGATTTTGCAAGAAAATTAAATATTCCACTCTAAAAACTAAATTGCAAGAAATGTAAACTAATAGGACTATCCAAAAAATAACTATAGTGGGGGTTGGTTGACTTCGATGTGGTTCACCAAATCTCGAACTAAGGACATAAATCGCATAACTTATCAAGTGGCTCCATTTTATCTCTCCATCTCAACTTCACCGACTTAAACGAATTAAGTTTGTTTTATCTCTCGATCTCGCCAGTTAATCTGAGACTAACGAACTGGTGTGCGACAAGATTATCTGTCGGTCTCACTTTATCTTGCTATTCCCTTAGAGGCGTCACTACCTAAGTTCTTAGTTCTATTCAAATTCATCCAATTTGTTACGATTTAGTCCTTTATCCAAAGATTTTAGTTTATCCACATCTCCATCAACCAGCCTCCTTAAAGGTTTAGTTACTCGTGCTTAAAGTGAAGAAAATAAACATAAGAATAGAAAACAAGGTAGCCATGAAAGTAAAGTCTAAGAAAAATATGAAAGTTGAGGTTTTTATACAATAAAACTTAAATAGCATGAAACCAAAAGCATTTAATAATAAAATATCGGGTACCACACTCTTAGGTACCACACCCTATTTCAAAAGAGTTTGATATCCCCAAGTCATTTTGCCCATGAACTCTTGCGTACTACTCTTTTTTGGTCAGGGTACCACACCTGATTTAGTGAAACTCAAAATTTTGTTTTTCATTTTTAAAAAATAATTTGAAATTAATTTCTTAAAAAATCATTTAACCAAATTTAATTTAGGGAAAATTTATTATACCAAAACATTAAAAAATCAAAATTAACAGTAAATTTGATAATTCGTGTATTCGTATCATATTGGTATATTTTCTTCTATCATAATTATATTATATATATACAGTTTTTGACAATTTAATAATTTAAACAAAATTTATATTAATATCATGTTGGTGTTGTGTTTTATATTATATTATATTATATTATTATTATCTCATAACCATTATTACCAAATCTATATCACAAAATATTTTAAAAAAAATCTATTGAACCCTATGTGATAGTCTGATAATTAAGAGTGCTCACTACTCTAGATATGGTGTAAATTCGAGTAGCGCTAATCGTATTTGTTATTCGGGCTTTGCCCTGTTATTGTAATTCATCAAAAGAATATATTAATTCAAAAAAATAATATATTTAACAGAAAAATCTTAAAATATTAAATTAAATAATCATCAACCAATATTTATTGTATCAATTAATTTAATAATTAAAAAGATTACCCACCTAAACATATGTCATCTAAACTCAAAGTTTCACATATGTTCAAATGAATGTGTTCAAATTGCTTTAAAAAATTTAATTTTGAAAATTAATTTATTAATCTAATTCTCGAAATAAAATATTTTTTAAAGTTATAAACGCAAATAATACACATTCGAATAACTATTGTTATAAACAATCATTATTAAAGCATAACCAAATCAATAAAGTATAAATAGAATCCACAAATTATTTACATAAGATGGGAACTCGAACCTAATAACTCAAAATTATCGCAATTCTTTTTTGGTGAATTACAAGAGGAGGGCAAAACTCTAACAATAACGCGACTTGAACCTAAACCACACCTGACGCAATAAGTACTCTGACCATCAGGCCAACACACGAGGTTCAACATTATCATTAATCCAACTAAAAAAAATTCTTAAAAGAAAATACTATCATTAATAGGAACTATTAATAATAATACAAAGACATGACACATAGTACAAATGATAAATAAATCATTACAAATTGATGCACAAATATCAAGTCTGCAAAATAATCCCTAAAGAGTATAAAAACAAGATTACAGTAATCGCAACACTAAAAGAATTCAGAAACATAAGAGTAATGCATTATCTTGATTAAACCGCTGAAAATTGTATTCTAACCCCACCATCATCAGACCAACCATTGCCAAGAGCCCTAAGAAACCTACAGTATCAATGATACACAAAAAGTCAAGTCGCGAATGACCTATCTTCTTCTTTCTCATCATCATCTCGAACTCTAATTTTACAAACACTATTATTCACCACCAGAAACAACTAACCAACCTGAACATTAAATAAAAAAAGTCAACATAGAGGCCAACCCTTTAAAGACAAACTTGTTGAACAAAAATGTGCCTACTTGTGTTATTAGACATTGAAATTATCAATTGAAAGACCCCCATTGCTCACCTGCCCTAATTCCCTACAACATTATCTTCCAATTAATTATTATATGAAATTACTTTATTATTAAGACTTCCAAATAAAGGACATCAATTTCAAAGGTTAATGTGACAATGGGTCTTTGTTTCATCAAAGCAAAACGAGAAGTGTGAAACAATTACAACAAGTCAAATATGGAGTTGAGCAAATCTTTTTTTTTTTTTTTGTCTTAAAAAAATAATATTTTTTTAATTTTCTTAACTGAAATTCACCAAATTCTAAGGTCTCTATTGAAAAAATATATTTATTTTCGATTTTTGTTAAATTTGATATTTTAAACACGATGTATAAAAAAAAATTAGTTTTTTTGAGTTAATATTTGATATTATCGATGTTTTTTTTTTTAATTTCATAAATAAAGTTCAATTGCTTATCATTTTAATATAGAAAATTACTTGATACATCGTTAGTTGAGTATTTTAAACTCCAAAAACGAGTTAAATGTGATACTTGTCGCACTCTCAATTATAAATTCTGATCATATTTGCATTTTTTGAGATAATGCCTAGAATAACCCATAGCCCCTTCTTAACCCATAAATAGGAGGATAATGCACTTTAACGCATTTAAACTCACGTCTTCTTGCATTGACAAAAATACCCATACTAATCAAGTTAAGACTCAATCGACAATTCGGTTGTAAAATTTTAAAACTCCATATTAGTATACGAAATTTTAATCATTTTATTGTATTTTTATTCACAAGATAAACACAAAAGAAAAAAAAAAAAGAGGGAAAAACAAGCATGGGATATGACATATATAACTCAACATTGAGTGAAAGATTGCAACTCTATAATATATGGTCAGTCCAAAATGTTGTCTTTAGAAAACTTATAATTTCAGCCATTAAAAAAAAAAAAAAACTAGTAGTTGTTATGCATTGACAAAAGAAACCTATCATGAATAAATCAAACTAAAATAATAAAAAATAGGGTTATTATTAAAATTTTATATAATATTTGAACACTTTCAGATTTTGGTAATCAAAATTCGGCACGTGAAATAATGAGTTGGATTAAATTATAAGTTTTGATCATATTTGATAATTTTGACACAATACTTAGAATTACCCATAGTCCCTCTTAACCTATAAATAAGAGGATAATGTGCTTTAGCGCACTCGGTATCTATACCAATCGAGATAAGACTTAATCGATAAAAAATTAAATTTATTGGTTCGAATATATTAAAATATTAATAGCCTTATTTATTAATTAAATAATCTTATATCTAATTCTATCCACGAACCATTCTAATTTTTTTGTGGCCAATTTGAGTTCAAACGTAAGAATTTTTTTATTCGGCTCAATTTGTACGGATCGATGATTGCTTTCAACTTGAAGAAGGAAAATATATTTGATTATAACCTAATTGTTTGATTATTAATTAATTAATTGCCAATTGTTAGTATAAAATATGATTAATAAGGTTTTATTAATTTAATATTTATTAAAAAGTTATTGTATTGTTCTGTCGTATGGTCTTTTTTATTTGCATCACCTGTCTCGATCGAAGGCTGATCTCATTTTCCTTTCTCTTTTACAATTCAGGTTTTCTTTCTTGAAATAAATTTTAACGTCACGAATCTGTGAATCAAAGTTTAAATAACTTTCTTCTTCAATCTCCGATGCTAATCGTTAGATGGACTTAAATATAAGGTATGTTCTTCTACTCGTCGATAGATATTTTAATCCATTGTACCAATCGTCAAATCATCACATGGAGCTCGTTAGCCAGACTTTTTAAAAATAAAATAAAATAATAGTCCAGTAACTTAAATGAAAACTTTTGAATAATTTAATTTAGTGATCAAAATGTAAACTTACTAATAGTTTAGTAACATTTAATGAAATTGAACCTTTTTTTAGATCTCTAATTCAACTTAAGCCTTTTCATATTTTCAGCTTTTCACATTCGAAGTCTGTATTTAGTACTTGCATTATTTCTATTTTCTTTTAATATTTTTTATTTTTTTAAATTATCTTTATCTTGAAAGTAGCTTGAAAATTTCATAAATTATGATAAAATTATTAAACAGAGATACCGATTCACAGTTCGACGTCTTGTTTCATATTTTATTCATATAGATCATATAAGTCAAATTTAGCATCAAGTTAAAATTTATAACTATTTACTTTATGTAAAAAAAATTCAAATGTTCGATAAATATTAATATATATAGTATTTTAGATCAATATGATAAAAAAATTGGAAATTTATATGCATAACAAGTATAATTATATCAATAAATTCAATGATTTAATCATTAAAATATTAATAGTATAAAATTATATAACTTTACACCGATATAACCCGATTATTAAATATCTTCTTAAAATTTAAAATTTTCATATAAAAATGATAAATATGTATTTTTTTAGAAAATATTTATCTTTCCAAGTTGAATTTTGATTTGTTAATTTTTAGATATGATACGAGTTGAATCAGTGATTGATAATTTCAAAGCCACGTCCAAATTACTCATGGTTGTTTCAATCAATATAGATCGATTGATCCGAGTTAAAAATTGGTTGAATAAATTTTTTAAATGTTTTTCTTTTTTATCTTTTAGTCAAATCATATAAATCGGCCAAACTAACCTTGAAATCACTATAAGTTTAATAACTAATGAGAATAAATTTAGAAAAAGTCCGTACATAATTTATGTAAGATGAAACATAAATTTAAGCAACACAATATCTTAAGGTCTCAATTTCACCAATACAATCAATATCGCGTTAGTTGTTAGATTTTGATTTTTAAAAAATATATATTGTAATAATAAATTATTTTAACTAACTTGGTATTACGAATCAATTCAATACGTACTCAGTTGAGAAATTACAAAATCTCTAAAATTAAATATAAAAAAAAAGTTATAAACCCGCTACTTACCTTACAATTTTCTCCAAGTTTGATGTAGTTGAGGAGGAAGTGCCTATAGAACTGATTGGATTGAGAATAAATCGATACACCTGTTTGAAAAAAGTGATTAAATCAATTAACCCATGAATCGATACAGATTGATTGATCATAATTTTTAAAGAATTTTTGAATAATTAATTTAATCACCTAAAAAATTATTAAGTTTTGTTCACCAATTATTATATAATTTCACTTACATAGTGGATTTTTAAATTTCAAGTTAACTTAAAAAATAAATTAAATTTGATATCAAAACTTAATCCAAGGTTAATTAATAAAACTTGTTTTGAAAAATAAATCTGAAATAAAATATATATATATATATAATGATAAAGACATTTTTATTTTTCACTATTATAAAGGGCCTAAATGAAAAAATTTATTTTAGGGGAGGCCGAGAGTCCTGCCAGCCCCTTAGATCCGCCCATGCCTAAATTACTTATAATTTTAATGTTTAAAATAAAAAAAATTATCACATGCTTAAAGATCGAGATAAGACTCAATTGATTTTTCATGTGTTATTAATATATATTTAAATTTTCACTCCTACAATGAATATGCTATTATATCTTATACTATATTTAAATTCTTACTGAGTTAATATCACGAGTTAACCGAATATCAACTTATATAGATATATTTATATATATAATTTATTAAGAAACTAAAAATTAAACTATGAATATATATATGAAAAATATTTAGAAACATCGATAAACTCAAAACAATATACTGAAACACATGATACCGGTACGCTTGTAACTACCTTCATTTGAACTTAAGACACTAAATTCGTAAAATTTTAATTTTATCATCCCACATCGTAAATACGTCATATTGATCGTATCTTTTCTTTTTTTTTTTTACAAATATCTAAAACAACCCATAGTCTATTCCTAACCCATAAATAGGAAAATAATGTGCTTCAGCGCACTCGAACCCATGTCCTCCTACATTGACAATAATATCCATACCAATCGAATTAAAACTCAACCGGCACCTCATATTCTAATATTTATTTAAAAAAAATTCGAATTCAAATTATAGATATCAAAATCATGCAATAATGGATAGAACAAATGGTTCAATCAATTCAATAATATAAGATTAAGATAGTTTGCAGATAAGGTGTTATAGTGTGAATTAAGTGTAAAATTAAGAAAAAAATTGCTATTACTTTATTGTATTGTGGGGACAAAATGAAAATTTTATTGCCATTCCTTGACTTGCAATTTTCACCAACTTGCTATGATTACGCCATAAATTCTCACGTTTTTAAGTATAATTTAATCAATCTTTTTCGGGTTTAAAAAACCCGCGGTGGTTAAAAATTTACGATAAATTATTGTATAAATTTCAAAATTCAGATTCAATTTCTAAAACAGTTATTCTTTTTAAATCTGTTAGTACGACATTTTGAAAAAAAAAAACTTATTCGGTGAGTATGTAACTAAAAAAACGACATTGTTAAAACTTATCACTATTAACAGTTTAAAACTGTATAGTTTTTTTCTGGGTTAAAATTTGTCATTAATATATTGATGCAATTATTCCAACTTATTGGAAGCAAAACATTACCAACTAAATAAGCATATTTGATAATAAATAAATTTTAAAATAAATTGTTAACATTATTAATGATTGGATTAAAATTTTAAATTAAAATTATAAAAGAATTTAATTCTTAAAATTTTTAAATCATATATGTCTGCTCTTTTTAACATAATAATTAGAATTATCCGTAGCCTCTCCTAAACTCATAAATAGGAGAATAATGCACTTTAGGGTATTCGAACTCACGTTCTCTTACATTGGCATCAATATCCATACCAATAGAATCAAGACTCAATCGGCAAATTTTTTAATTTTTAATTACCCGTCATTAAGAATGTTTTGGAAGAAATTTACTCAAATTAATCCAGTAATACCCCCTCCCCCATTTTTTTAAAATGATGAAATCGTAAATTAATACATAATAAATTTATGTTTTAATCTCTCAAAAATCGTTTTCTCATAAAAAAATTTCTATGTTTACCCCTACTCCTACTAAACGAAACATAAATTTTATTTTATCCTAAATTTTTAATATTTTTTAAACAATCTCATTATAAATTTTGATCATATCTACTCTTTCTGACATAAAGCCTAGAATTACCGATAACCTTACCCCAACCCATAAATAACAGGATAATAAACCTCCTTTATTAATAATAATATTTATACTAATCGAACTAATAATCAATTCACTAAACTTTTTAATTTTTAATTACCCATCATTGAGAATGTTTTTGAAGAATTTACACACATTAATCCAATAATACCCCCCTCCCCCAAAAAAATCCCCGACAAAGAGCTGTTAATCTAACGTTCGAATTTAGAGCAAAACAAAACAAAAATAAAGCTTAAGCAAATAATTTCACATTTTTTCAGAAACATTTAATTGCTAAAATACCCCCATCCATATAAAGACAAAGATGAACATCCTTTAATCACCGTCCGATTTGCTAAATCATCATAAACACAACACGCGTACGGTCCTGATGCTATGTCCGTATCTAAATCTAAATCTAAGATTAAAGAAAGAAAAAAACACGAAAAAACGGTCGAGTTGGTGGGTGTCGTTGGATTAAATTTCTAACCCACTTTTTACCATTTTCAATCCCCCACTTACCCCACTCTTCCCCCCTATAAAACAGCGCTCAAATCCTCAAAATATTCATTTCTTCGATAAATTTTCATCTCCGTTTTGTTCCAAGCTCTGGGTTATGGCTTCCCAGGCGTTTTATCTTCTTGTTTCAATCATTGTTCTCTTATCCGCCATTGTTGTCTCAGGTATGAACTTTTAAAGCTTCAAAAAAGGAAGCTCCTTTCTATTCTTTTCTTAATGTTTGAATACAAACCTGATGAGTCGAGTTCGTGTTTTCCGAAATTTTAAATTTTCAGTTGTAACGAAATGTGAGAACTCAATAACAATTGTACGTAGACTAGAATTTACCTTCGAAAAGTATAGGGATTAAATTTGTAACTTTTGTAAAGTATAAGGACTAATAGCAGAATTTAACCTTTTTTATTACAGGTTCGGGTTCGGTCGGGATTAACTACGGTCGTGTAGCAAACAACTTACCGTCACCGGAAAAAGTCGTGGAACTATTGAAATCACAGGGAATAAACAAAGTGAAGCTTTACGATACCGACGCGACGGTTTTGACGGCGTTAGCGGATTCCGGTATAACCGTGGTCGTCGCACTTCCTAATGAACTACTTTCATCCACCGCCGCTGATCAGTCGTTTGCGGACAACTGGGTTGAAGCAAACATAACAAAGTTTTACCCAAAGACAAAAATCGAAGCCATAGCTGTCGGTAACGAAGTGTTTGTCGATCCGGCCAACACGACCAAATACCTCGTACCGGCGATGAAGAACATCCACGCTTCGTTAGTTAAATCCAAGCTTGATTCCGCCATTAAAATCTCTTCTCCGATAGCTTTCAGTGCTTTAAAAACCTCATATCCTTCATCGGCCGGTTCGTTTAAGCCGGAATTGATTGAACCGGTGATTAAACCCATGTTGGATTTTTTAAAACAAACCGGGTCTTACTTAATGGTTAATGCGTACCCGTTTTTTGCTTATTCGGCTAATTCGGATCAGATCTCACTTGATTATGCTTTGTTTAAGGATAACCCGGGTGTAGTGGATTCGGGTAACGGGTTGAAATATTCTAGCCTTTTGGAAGCTCAAATCGACGCCGTTTTTGCAGCTATGTCGGCTATTCAATACGACGACGTAAAGATGGTTGTGACCGAAACGGGTTGGCCTTCAATGGGCGATGAAGATGAAATAGGTGCTAGTGAATCCAATGCGGCGTCGTATAATGGTAATTTAGTACGGAAAGTTTTGACCGGTAATGGGACCCCTTTAAGACCTCAAGACCCACTTAACGTTTATTTATTTGCTTTATTTAATGAGAATCAAAAACCCGGTCCAACTTCCGAAAGGAATTACGGTTTATTTTACCCTAATGAACAAAAGGTATATAACATACCATTAACCAAAGAGGAGGCGAAAACCGGTGAGTCAACGCCGGTCAACACCAACACGAGTCAGGTTCCGGTAGCCGGAGAAGTATCGAAGGCGAAAGTAGGTCAGACATGGTGCGTTGCGAATGGGAAAGCCGATGAGAAGAAGTTACAAGCGGCGTTGGATTATGCTTGCGGAGAGGGTGAGGCTGATTGTAGCCCTATTCAACCTGGCGCGACGTGTTATAATCCAAACACACTCGAAGCACATGCTTCGTACGCTTTCAATAGTTATTATCAGAAGAACACACGTGCGACTGGCACATGCGAGTTCGGTGGTGCGGCTTATGTGGTCTCCCAACGTCCTAGTATGTTATTCTTTTTTCCTCGTAATTTCTTCTTACTCGATTCGACTCACGAATATCTCTAATTTCTTTATTTTTTTTAATTGCAGCATATGGGAATTGTGAGTTTCCAACAGGGCATTGAAGTGGAGAAACAAAGGGGAAAAGATTTGGTGAATTTTTTTGCAATTTTTTCTTCTTTGTATCTAATATTAATTAATTATTAATTTATTATATAGAAGGGATAGGTGGAGTTGTTATTAGTAGATTGTTGATTTTACTGTATAATTTGTCTGTCCTATTTGTATATTTGTTACGATATTCATATGGGAAGGCAACTTTTTATTATATGCTTAACTTTTATTTAAGTTATTTAATTGTTGAAGTTTTATCAACGAATTCTAACTAAAAATTCAAGAAATAATATAATAGATTAATACCCATCAATATTATTAAATGGCGTAATTATAAATCCCGACTAAAATGACGTTATTTGAAGGTAATATTATTAAAAGAGATAATTACGAACTTTGATTAGGTTTAAGTAAACAATGGATGATAAATAGATTATAGACCTTCAATTACAGACTTAAACCTGAACCGCTCAACTTTTGCATTGTTCGTTGGTCTAAACGTTGAGCCATTTCAGTGGTCAAATAATTCTTCCAGTCTCCAACCTTCCCTTTCCGGAAGAAAATGTTATTTTCCATCCCCAAATTTCCTTGCCCTTCACGATGTTTCCCGGTTTTATATACTTCCAAGCCACTTAAATTCTCGAAACTGCACATCTGTACAATGTTTTGAGGCACCCCTTGTTGTTGTTCCTCTGGCGAGAAAGGATAACCCATAAACTCTGCTATTTTCTTAAGATACAAAATAGTATCTTCAACCAAATCTTCGTATTTCAAGAACATTAACTTGTCTGGATGTTCCAAACTTGCTTTCCAGTACCCCAAAACATGGTCCCAATAAGGCCCATACATAGTTACACCTTCATAAAACAATTCGAACGCTTCATCAAGTTGAATGGGTTGAGTATTTTGGGATTTGCAGTACCCTGCAATGAAATGGTACAATGAAACAAATGTATCTTTGGGGTCCCTGCAAATGTAAATAAGCTTACAACCAGAATCAATTATAGATTTGGGTAAGAAAGAATAAGGAAGATGAGCGGCTAAAAGAGGAATTCCAAGATGTCGATTAGTGGAAAACTGGGCATGATCAAACTCCATGAAAGGCACAACATCATGAGGCATCTTGGAAAGCAAAGGGGTGGTGGAATCATCGTATAAGGTTCTTGTAATAGTAGCAAAAGTGAGGGATTTTAACCAGGCTGTGCCTGTTCTTGGAGAGCTACAAAGGATGATATCAGTGGGTTGCGCCTGGAATTGTTGTTGAGCCGACAAAGCTCCTTGTAGAAAAATCGGGTAGAACCAAAAACCTTGATGTTGACATAGATCTTCAGAATAACCCCAACAATTCCCTTTAGGTAGAGTAGATATCATCTCTTTGAAAGATTTTTGAAGCGCATCTTCATTTTGTTTCTCAATATGGGATTCCATGAGGGACATGGCTAATGAGTGCAAATACTATATTACACAAGGATGGCTTTGTAAGTAGGCTGCCACTCTTCTTTTTCTTTCATAAGGAGGCAGTGGGATGGAATGCTATTTTTTAATATATAAATAAAGAAATAATAAAGAAAAAGAAAAATATCACTATCTCAATTATTTCTCCAATAAACAAAAAAGAAATTGGGCAGTGTGAACGTGCCGAATTCTTCTCCGTTGATTCTCCCTACTTAACACGAGTTTTGTATGGACTTGAAGACAGGGCAGGGCTCATCGTCCCCTTCGTTCACGTGCACACCCGATGCGTCACCTTCCACTTAGATAGTAGGGCATACGGCCAGTGATGTTCAATTTCTAAAATTATTTACAGAAATGAGTCACTTTAAAAAATAATTATGGTTATAGATTAAAAATTTTAAAAATATACTGATGGACATGTTTCAAACTAAATTTTCAATAAAAATTATTTTTTTAAAATATTAAAAATATAAATTAATTTTTTAAAATTTTATTAGAATAAATATTTATAAAGATCGTTTTTTTAAATTTTTTGTTGCCACGAATTAATGTGAAAAATAAAACTTACAAAATAAATTTTTATATAGACCATTTAATGTGAAATATGTGTATATATAAATTCATGAATATATTTGCAGCTTGTTCCTAGACAACGTGGGATTCCATCATGTTTTAACTAACAATATAAGATTAAATGCTACATTATATTTTATATTTTTTACAAAATAATTTCTATTTTTTTTATATTTTGTTAACATTTTCTCATATTATAAAATTATCTTTTGAGATGTTTAATCTTATTGCATTTTAGAATTGTTTGGTACTCAGATAATTTTTTTTTTGTAAATTTAAAAAATTGATCTCTTTTTTTAAATTTTTTTGAATTAAAAAATTAATTAGTATAGTAAAATATTTAAAATTGTTTTTTATCACTTACTTATAAAATGTTATAAAATAGTCATTTAATTGTGTTTTTTTGAATCATCTGTTTTTGAAAAATTATAAAATTGTCATTCAATTATTCAAAATTTTCTTTTTCTTCTTCTTGCTACATACCTCAAAATTCAAAATAATTGGGTGACCAAAAAAAAGAAAAAATAATAATTGAGTGATCATTTTGTAAGTTTTTATAATACAATAGTAAAAAAATTATAGTTAAGTGACTACTAATGTAATTTAATCTAGATATAAAAAATATGAAAAATAATTATTATATTTAATGTATAACTTCTAAATTGAATTTGTTTTGTAAAAAAAAATAAAATATAGTGTAACATTATGTTGTTAGTTAAAAAAAAAAGAAGAATCTCACATTGTCTAGGAACGAGCTGCAAACTTATTCATGAATCTATATAAACACATATCTTACATCCCACATTGTTTAAGAAAACAAGGAAAATGAGACTTTGGGTCTACATAAATATCTCTTTTATAAGTTTTATTTCCACATTAATTGGTGGCGCACAAAAAAAAATGATATTGCCACTTTGGGTTTTCAATCCATACCTACAATTATTTTTAAAAGCAATCCATTTCCATAAATAATTTAGAAAATCGACCTTTATTGGTACTATGCCCTAGATAGTTTTGCCCAACTTCATTTGAAGCCCTTGAGAATATAAGAGTTTATTTTTTATATTATAATATAAGGATGAGTAAAATTCGAATCGATTAAAAAATTTAATAAAAATTTAAATTTTGAATTAAATAATTAGAGTTATCTGAATTATTCGGATCAGCTCGAATAAAAAATTAAAATTTTTAGTTTAACTTAAATATGAAATACAAAATTTGAGTTATTATGTCATTGTAATAAATGTTTATATTTTCTAAAGTTAAAAATCAAAATCATTATTCCTGTAATTAAATAATATTGTGGCTTTTTTACCTGGATAATATAAAATAAATAATTAAATACCATAATGATATGCCAATATAATTATTTACCAAAATGGTATGTTTGCAACAGTATTGGCGGTAGAGAGTATGGAAAATGTGGCACCGTTTTTTTTTTCTCACTTAATCATCAAAATATCATTACAAAATGATATGGGGTAATATAAGGTAGAGGATGTGAGAGAAGCTACACTAGTATTTAGGTTATAAAAAAACCTAATAAAAAAGATAATATATGGTCATTTAATACAAAATAAATTTATGAGCAGTTGTAATGTGGCAGGTGAGGTGGAGGGAGAGAGATAGTCAATGATTTTTTTTTACATATATAATATAAAGAAATATAAAAACATCTAAAATGGTACACCACCCTAATTTATTATGAAAATGAAGTGTTTGGGGTGATGATGGGTGATGCATAGGCGACACCACCCCTAAATATTGACACAAACATTCGACAGTTAAAAAAAAACAAATTTTAAATGGTGCAACCTTGTTGATAGGCAACACTAAAATATTTTCCCCATACGATTACATGGGTTAAATACGGGTTTGGGTGGTGGTGCTCGTGGGAAAGGCGACACCAATTAACAGAGCACAATCACATTAACAGAGCATATAGTCATAGAGATAAAAAATTAATTACGATAGAATCCAACTATCAAACACTCAAATTTTTTAGGGCGTTACAATTTAACACAATTGAATTCAAGAGAAAGTTGAAGAGAAGAGAAAGTTGAAGAGAAAGTTGTAGATTATTCCAGAAAATTTCTAGAGATATTTTTTTGATTTACAACCTGACCCAAAAGTTTAAAAAATTATAAAATTACCCCGCTGGTAATTTTTTATGAATTTTTTATTTGAAGAAAGCCCACACTCGGCAGACGTGAGCTTGACGATAGCAAAAAAGATTACTCGGCCGAAGCGCTCATCCCAAACGAATCGAAAATATACAATTTTGATTAAGTATTTATTACTTTAGATATCACAACCAAAATTTTGTTTTGGAAAACTTTTAAAACTTTGATTTTTCCCTAAATTTATTTTTCACTGCATTTTTCAAACCGCTTTTTCAACAAGGTAAACTTTTATACATAAGTTTGCGACTTTAAATGGTTTTTCTTTAACTCTTAAGTTTTTTAGAAATAGACTAAGTTTTTTTCAATTAAAAATAAACAAGTGTTTTTCAAATGTCTGTTTTATAAACCCGATAACTTACCATGTTATATATAGTAGTTTAAGAGGAATACAAAAATAGGGACATAACACAAAAATTTGAGTCAGGCGACACTGGTTTGACTGTCTATGGCGAACATGACTAAACAATCACGGAATCATGAGGTTACCCATTTTTCGTCTTTCTTAAGCTTGAAATCTCCCCTTTTGACTCCCATTTTTCATGCTTCTCAGTCCCGATTTACTAATTTTTGTACAAACAATGGTGTCACTTGACTTTCCCCCTCTACCCATTAAAAACAAATTTTTAAAACATGTATATTCCCCGTATTTTATCCAATTATTCTTCATACTGATGTCGTCGTATAGGGTGACACCACCAATAAAATATATTTTTTTATAACCTTATAATGGCTTAATGATGGCGTCATGATTTTAGGGATAAAGTTAGATGGGTCGCCACCTTCTCAAGCACCACTTGGGGTTATTATTCAACCATACTATTTTGGTAAATAATTTGGTGGGCATACTATTTAAGTTATTAAATTGTTTTTTTTGTATTATTGGGGTAAAAAATCCCAAAATAATACAATTAAGTGTCCAATTAACAATTTATTTACAAAAATAATATAAAAAAGTAGTTACGAAAATGGATTAAGGGAAAATTATTTACGAAAATGGGCTGCTTTTTTAAAAAACACATTAAACAATCATGAGCTTTTTAAAAAGTATATATTTTTTGGTACCGTGGCTGTGTCAAGTTGCATTGGTATGTATTTTTTTAAAAATACATGAGAAAATGTAGGTATACTAGAGAACAAAAAAATATTTTTTTGATGGTGTCATCGGTGTGTCAATCAGCATCGATATATTTTAAAAAAATGGTCTGAAATGAAAAAAAGAAAACAAAAAAAATAGGGTGTTAGTGGTGGAAGCCCTTGACGCTGTTTGGGTTCAAAGCTTCGTGACTTCATTCGATGATCTGAACGGTGAGGTGGTGTGTTTAACTATGGGGAACAGCATATCTCCGACTAGTGAAGACTCGACAGTGCAAAATGGAGATTGAAGAAAGAGTAGTTCGAAGCTTTGGTCATTATTTTAGAATATTTAGAGTCGGCTACTGGGAGATCTGTACGGTAGAAGTCAACGAGAAGGAGAAAATCTCTTCTTTGTTGTCGAAATCAGCATAAAAGGCCACCATAAACACCGAAATCGGTGGCTATTGTGTATGTCAGCTAGGGTTTTCAATTAAGGAGAAGAAGAGAAAATAATAAAATAAAATAAAAAATAGAAGCATTCAACATGAAAAGAAAAAGAAAAAAATAAAAGAACCCCAATATTATAAAAAAATTAAATACGAAAATAGGTTGTCAGCCAGATTACGAAAATAGATTACTTTTTCAGGTTGTGCCTATCTGACAGATGCAACCTAATATTTTAATATTAATTTATTTCGTTTAATAAAATATTATTATTTTAATATATTTTTTTCGAATCAGTATAGAACCCGTGTAAATGTACGGGAGTGGTATGCATACGAGTTGCGCCTATCAAGAAGGCACAACTACTTGAGCCTACCTAACAGGCACAACATGTTGCGTCTGTCAGGTAGGCTCAACTTGTTGTGCCTTCTTGGTAGGTGCAACCCATGGGGCCCACAGGCTTAAAATTTCCCTTATATATTCTCCCGAAAATCATGAGCAACATACAGAAAATTAATAGACACAAAATTTAGCAGAAGTAAGAAGAGAGGGAGAAGAAGGAAAGAAAGGAAAACAAGAAGAATGATAAGGTATTTTAGTTTATTTATTTTTAAATAGAATGTAGAATTTTGTTAGAAATTTTATTATTTAAAGTTATTTTGTTAGATTAATAATTTTGTTAGCTTCTGGATGAAAAATTTTGCATAAAAAAAATTATGTAACTTTTTACTATTTGAAACTATTTTGAGAATTTTTAAATTTTTTTAACAGATCTAGTATTGAAGATGGAGAATCAGTTTTTCGTATGCGTTTATTTCGGTGGAGAAATTTTGAAAACTAGCGTGGGATGTATATTTGAATGTCGCAAACAAGTAGCAATGGGATTTAATAGAAATATCTCGTTTGATTATATGAAGGAAAAAATTAGTGAAAAAATTTATAGACGTTGTGGAATAATTTTGCTATTTGAAAATTTTTGTTAACTTTTGAATGAAAAATTTTGCATAAAAAAATTTATGTAACTTTTTTGCTATTTGAAACTATTTTGAGAATTTTTGAAATTTTTTTAACAGATCTAGTATTGAAGTTGGAGAATCAGTTTTTCGTATGCATTTATTTCGATGGAGAAATTTTGACAACTAGCGTGGAATGTATATTTGAGTGTCGCAAACAAGTAGCAATGAGATTTAATAGAAATATCCCGTTTGATTACATAAAGGAAAAAGTTAGTGAAAAAATTTATAGACGTTGTGGAAGAAGGATCTCGAAACTTTTCTACAAGTTTTCAGTTTCGACGGATCCTATAAAATTCACTGAAATGGAACTTGTAAACGATGAAGACATGGAGACAATTGTCACTCTTTATTGTGGGACTCAGAGCAACCAAAATACACCGATTCAATTATTTGCTGAGTTAGCTAGTGTGGAGGCAATTGAAGATCCAACTCCATTAGGTGAAGAAGATGGACATCAAGAACATTGTATGGTGGTTCCGATATCATATGTTGGTAGTAAATCAACTATAAATGGGATCGATATTGATCTTAATGTTGCACCCGAGACTGATGTGGTTGGTGATGATGTATACCATAGTAGTGATCCTTCTAATCATGAAGTTGATATTGATAGTGATCCCGACGTGGACGAGGTCCTGGATAATATTGACGATGAAGGTGTGAACGAGGATGGAAACATTAATGCGTCTTCAGTCGGGAGCCAGATTCATCGTATTGTGATACACAATAATCATGAGGTACACATGTCTCAGATAGACCCCGATGCGGCACATGTAGTCGAGTTCTCGGAGTACCCTGAAATACTACCTGCTCACCAGATGGCCATATATTTTGATTCTGAGGAGTTGTTCGTGGTCGAGAGATTCGAAAGTAAGGAAGAGTGTGTATTTTCCATTAAGCGGTATAATATGAATATATCAATAGACTACAAAGTCGTCGAGTCTAAACCGACACTATATATAAGAGAGTGTTAGAAGTCGGTGGAAGGTTGCAATTGGTGGATACGAGCTGTATTTATCCAGAAGTCTCAGATGTGAGAGATACAAAAAAATTTTGGGCCTCACACATGTACTTCAACACGTATGACAAAAGATCATCGAAAACTTGATTCCAAAACTATCTGTACGTGCATCATGCCAATGGTTGAAGATATGCCGATCATTAGAGTTTCGGTACTGATTGCCGAAATGCAGGCACGATTCCAGTATCTAGTATCATACCAAAAGGTATGGATAACTAAACAGATGGCAATGAAGCAATTCTACGGAGATTTCAATGCATCGTACAATAAGTTGCAAGGATGGATTGTCGTTATGTGGGATTTTGCACTGGGGACTGTCATTGAGTTGTAGGCACGACCTTATTACAGCCCGGATGAGCAACTACAATTGAGAAAAAAAATTTCCAACGGATGTTCTGGACGTTTAATCCACGTGTGCGTGCATTTTCCCACTGCAAGCCGTTTGTACAAGTAGATGGGACATGGCTATACGGTAAATATACACAGATCTTACTTATTGTGATTGCTCAATACGGGAATAGGAACGTGCTCCTGTTTGTGTTTGCTATCATAGATAAGAAGAACATGGAGTCGTGGAAATTCTTCCTTACAAATCTGCGAAGGTATGTTATTAGTAATGATAATATTTGCATCATCTCCGATAGAGAAAAATGATTAATTGCCGCCATTAGGCGTTCCGATGTGTCATGGAGATCCGTTTACTGCATATGGCACATCACGCCTAATTTTCATTGAGATTATAAGAATGCAGACCGGAAAAGACAAGTTCTGAAAATGGGTAAAGAATAACCTTATTCTTTCAATATATAACCTAATTTTTTTGTGGCGAGACTGCAACTTATATTTTCTTAATACATACACAACATACGAGCTAGAACCACACATTTTTCGACAGAGGATGACTCGACTTGAGAGTGACATGGAAGGTCAGACGAACACATCTTTCCGATAATGGTTGGGTACCATGGAGCCGTGACAATGGCCTTAAGGTTTTGACAAAGACTTTCGTTACGGTCAAATGACCACAAACTTAGTGGAGGGGATCAACGCTGTGTTGTTGAAAATGCGACATTTTCTTATTTCATCTGTCTTCTCAGCTACATTCTACAGGTTGGCTACCTTGATGCAAAGAATGGGTCAGCAACAACTCAACCAGATGAAGGCAGGACACGTGTTTGTCAAAGATGTCAGGTATGCAATAGTTGCAAACCTCTCTGATGGCGAAGTTAATGAATGTAGAAGTATATTCACGATGAAATAAAACGTTTCGCATTACAAAGACCATCGATCGTCAACCCGGTATACCACCTAGGTCCTACGGAGTTGATCTTCGAAATAGACGGTGCGATTGCAGGAGGTTCCAAACACTTCATTATCCTTATGCACATGTCGTGGCAACTTGTGCTAAAGTCTCGTTCAATGTAAATCAATTTATCGATGAAGTGTATACCCTTGAACGCATGTTGCGTGTATGAGAGAATAAGTTTCCCGTGCTTCTTGACCTATTTACTTGGAAGGTTCCTCGGACGACCTTCGAGCTTATCCCAGACAAAGAGTTGCATAGGAACCCGAAAAGTCGTCCGCAATCATCCAGAATCCGTAACGAAATGGATATTAGAGAGAAATTCGATGGGAAGCTGTGTGAAGTATACAAATTACCCGGTCATAATTGGAGTAAATGTCCGCTCCGAAACTACCATATTGGACAATCGTCACGATCAGATAAAAATTAAGATGTTGTCCATTACATATTGTTCATTGCATGATGAAAGAAAAAGTCTCGTCTCTTTAATTTTTAAGTATTTTAAACTTAATTGTTTTTAATACTCCTCTTTTTTTTTTCTATTATGTACTTCAACCCAAGCAATTCCAAAATTGGTCCTCAAATTCATAACTAAAATGCCAAAAAAAATTATTACATAAATAGTCATCGTTGACTATTTAATTTGCAAAAAAAAAATGATAAATAAAATGCCAAAAAATTCATTACATAAATATGAAGTTATTTATATTACAAAACCCCTTAAAATTGATGGTTTAATAGTGTAGTTTTAATGGTATATTTTTGTGGAGCTCGACGTTCACGTTGCGGGTGACTACGACGATCAACATTCTTTTCATCCATATGTAGGGGTGTGCGAAACATAGACGAAAAATCATATGTCTCAAACGCCATCGATAAACTCGAGTCGGGCGGAGTAGAGAACGGCAGTGAATACGGGCCAGGGGAGTAGAGTATGGTGGTGGATACGGCTCTGGAGGAGTGGAGTACGGTGGTGGATACGGGCTGGAAGAAGCGGAATATTGAGATAGATATGAATCGGGATGACTAGAGTACTGAAGTGGTAGTGGGCTGAAGATATCAAACTCTAAATGATATCAGTGGGCTGTAGAGCCCGAGAAATAGTCATCGCCCCCCAAATCTAGATGATAAGAACTACTTCTAGAGTGTAATTCTGGCTCTGGCTCCGGCTCTGGATCTGGCTCTGACTCCAGCTTTGGTGCATGATACGGATTTGGAAAATTTTGCCCAATTCGTGTCATATGCTGGAGGAATACCATCGACTACCTACCAAACAAAAATGATTTCGAGGGTTGTAAAGCCAAACCACGATCCATCTGAGGTACCCTACCAAACCGATTGTTCCACATCGTAATATATTCTTCATGCTCATCTCCTCAATTAGTCCTGTGCCTCCCCCTCTTGGTCATCCTATGGATCTCCCTCAATCGTACTGGCAGTGTCGGGATATATTGTATGCAATCGAACTATCGGAGTACTCGATTTCTATGATACCACTCCACTGTCTAAAAATAGATAATGGGTGCGCCAATGCACTATAAGTTTGAGTGGACGTAGGCAGATGATGGAATAACAGTCATAATTTCTGGAACAGAATACGGAATCCAAATAAACTACACAGTTAATAACATTTTTATATTAACGCGGGTCGAGTGAGATAAAATAATAAAATTGATATTGATATTGAAAAAACTTACCCCCTCTCCAGAATGATTCTCGATCATCAGACGATATATCGGAACCGTGTATGACCTCCCGATACTTGGATTTGTGCTCTATCTACGAAAACAAATTGTTAGAACAATATAATCTGAAAAAAAGTCAACTAATTGTTATAACGCGTAAAAATTCATCACCTATTAACGAGTGGAAATATATATGATTGGTGACTAATGGATGCCAAGAATGACATCCGGTAAAGTGCCCACGACTGCAGTAGTATAAGGTATCCGCCTATGTCCATCGTAGAGGGATTAGGTCTGACAAAGTTTGCGATACAACATGACTAACACTGTGGACCCTCAACTGTATGAACGCATGTTATGCAAATTGGATAGTAAAGGTAAGTACATCAAGTGGACCGTACTGCCGTTTGAATCCAGCATGAGTGCACCGCCTATAAGATGCATAATATATGCTCGAGCGGCCTGCATCAACTCTCATTCATTGGCAGTACTCGATAAATACTCAAAATTAGCCTTTACGCATGAAAACCTCAACCTGGTAAATTTCCCCTCACTTGACGAACGTCCAAGTAATTCATAGCATAGGGTAGCCGGCCTGGAGACCGAACTTACGCTCGTGACCGCGTTCCCGTCGATGGGGAGCCCCAGCTGTAGTGCAACGTCCTCTAGAATGATGGTGCACTCCCCGCACAGCAAATGAAATGTGTGGGTCTTCGGACGCCATCTCTCTACTAAAGCAGAAATCAAGTCATATCGCAGATCAAAAGTCCAGATCAATGCTGCTGATCCGAAGCCGGCTAACTCTATGAACGGTATTAGGCGTTCATCTGGCTGAAACCCTACACTATTAACACAGCCCCTCAATACGCGGTACAGGCCCTGACATTATTATATTAACAAAATAGTTAATACAATATAATTTAATTCAACAAATAACATGACTATCAAATAAAAATTTCATTACCATCTCATTAATAGTACTTAATATGTGATTTTTTATTATCAATCAACGAACCTATTTGTTGCAAATCTACAATTAAAAAATAAATTTATTTAATTTATTTCAAAAAATACAATAAATTATTTTAAAATTTTAGAAACAAAACACGATAAATATCTCATAATTCCCCATCATTTGCCTACAATAAAAAAAATTATGTTAGACTATAATAATATAATTAAAATAAATATAAACTATCTAAATATAAAAAATATGAATTAAAAATAATAGAAATAGAAATATACCTAATTAGTTTCTTTTAAACAACCTATAAAATTATATAACAATAAATTTAATCAACATTTTAATAAATCAATAAAAATTATCAAATAAATATATAATAATATAAAATTACATTATATAAAAATTACATTAAAAATAACAAAACACTAAATTATAAACACTAACACAAAATAATTATAAATTTCTTTTTTAGAAAAAAATACATTTCTAAAAAATCATAATACACTAAACCACTAAACACTAAAGATTTATACAACCTAATTATAAATTATTAAAAAATAATTATAAATTTATTTTCTTAAAAAAATACATTACTAAAAAACCACAATACCCTAAACCACGAAACACTAACAATTTGTAACCTAATCCCATAAATTATTAACAAAATAAATAACTATAACAAAATTCAAAATACTAACAACTTATAACCTAATCATAAACTACTAAAAAAATAACTATACAATTATTTTTAAAAAATTTAAATTACTAAAAACTCACAAAATACAACAATTTTATAATAAATTACTAACAAAATATTTAACAAAATAAGTTTACATTACTAAACTAAACACAACAATTTATAACATAATCCTAAATTACTAATAAATTAATTTTAAAATAATTACAAACACAAAAAATTATAACATAATCCTAAATTACTAACAATTTAATTTTAAAATAATTATAAACAATTTATAAATAAAAACAAAAAAAATTCACAACATTTTTTAAATAAACTCTTTAAGTTGGCCATTTTACCTAAAAAGGCTTTTTTCAAAATTTAATTACGGAAATGGGCCAACTTTTTTATTATTTACCAAAAAGAGTCAAATCCCATGAAAACGCGTCCACGTCAGCGCGATTTCAGGGGATATGTCAGCAAAGCGCTTCCCTAAATGAGCGTTTTTGCCATGTTAGCAAAAATTGCCCCCTCGTTGACGCGCTTTGCTGATGTGGCAAAAAGGCTCCCCTAGGGACGCATTTTAGCCCGAGTTTAAATTTTCAAAAAATGTCATTTTTTAAATATTATAAAAATAGACCAATTTTTTTGAAAATTTATAAGAATAAACCTTGAAAAAGGCTCAAAGTGACAACACCATTTTTTTTTTTGTTAAGGTTTTACCAATTAATATGAAAATAAAACTTACAAAGCAAATCTTTATATAAACTCAAAGTCTCATTTCCCTTGTTTTCTTAAGTAATGTGGGATATGTGATATGTGTATATATAAACTCATGAATAAGTTTGCAACTTGTTCCTAAACAATGTGAGATTCCTTCCTCTTTTAACTAACAACATGAGACTAAATGCTACACTATATTTTATAATTTTTTTACAAAACAATTTCTATTTTTTTATATTTTGTTAACATTTTCTCATATTATAAAATTATCTTTTGAGATTTTTAATCTTGTTGCATTTTAGAATTGTTAACATATACAAAAGAACTATTAAAAAAGAGAACAAATTGCACATATGGAACTTGTACATGCAATAATCTTCTATTCAACTTTAAATGTTTGAAGTTAATATCAATGCAATTCTAATTTTTAAAATAATTTTCCATTATTTAAATTTAGAAGTTATACTTTTAATTTTTTAACTTTATTTTTTATTTTATATTATGAATGTTTGACTAATAAATAAATGGTGAGTATTTGGCACTCAAATAGTATTTTTCTGTAATTTAAAAAAATTGATATATCTTTTTTAAATATTTACTTATTTTTAATATTTTACTATACTAATTAATTTTTTAATTCTAATTCTAATTTAATTTTCATCACCTAATGAATGCTAATAAATTTATTTTAGATGTATTTTGACTAGATAGATAATTTATTTAAACATAATATATAATTATGTTAAATAAGTTTTTTTTATAGAGATATATAATATACATAAAATATTATAATTATTTTTCATATTTTTATATCTAAATTAAATTACATTAGTAGTCACTTAACTATGATTTTTTAGCTATCGAATTATAAAAACTTACAAAATGATCACTCAACTATTAGTAATTTTTTAAATATTTATTTTTAATATTTTACCATACTCATTTTTTAAACAGGGTTTAAAATTTTTATTTATAATGTAACAAATGTTAACTTTTTGTAAAAAATTTCAAATAATGTAGCTTTTAATTTCATGTTGTTAGTTAAAAGAGGAAAGAATCCCACATTATTTAAGAACAAGCTGCAAATTTATTCATGAGTCTATATATACACATATCTCATATTCCACATTGCTTAGGAAAATAAGGGAAATGAGACTTTGAGTCTATATAAAGATTTGCTTTTTAAGTTTTGTTTTCATATTAATTGGTAACACTTTAAAAAAAGTGGTGTTATCATTTTGAGTATTTTTTAAAGTTTATGCTTGTAAATTTTTAAAAAAATTGGTCTATTTTTATGATATTTAAAAAACTTTTCTTGAAAATTTATACTCAGGCTAGAATGCTTCCCTGGGGCAGCGTTTTGTCCACATCAGCAAAGCGTGCCCCCAAGGACATGTTTTTTGTTGACATGGACAAAACACTCCCCTAAGAAAGCGTTTTGCTGATGTGGACACTAAAGCACGCTGATGTGAACGCGTTTTCATAGAAAATGACCTAATCCAGTAAATAACCTAATAAACGGCTCATTTCTGTAATTAAATTTATAAAAGGACCTTTTTAGGTAAAATGCCCATTTAAATTTTATACAAAATAATTTTATTTACTAAAATAATACATTACTTTTTTTTTCATTTCTTGCCCCTTCTCTCCTTTCTTTATCTCTTTTGGTGGCCTACATGCTGCTGAAACACAAACTTCATTTTTACTTGGGGGGACCGCAGCTTATAAGGTCCCCCATTTTGATTTTTTTCTCCCACCCCATGACATGACTAATGCATGCATGAGGGTTTTTTTACTAAAATAACCCATCAAATTTAATTAAATATCAAAATAATTTATTTTTTAATTAAACATCAAAATGACCTGAAATTTACAATAAAAGTTGGTGGAGCCAAATTATATGGCGCGACCAACTTGGCACATCATCAGAGAGTATAAAAAATTAATTTTTTGGTGCAGCCATGTAGAATGGCGCCACCTGTATAAATACCAGAAAAATATTGAAATTTTTGAAAATATTGGAGAACTTAAAATAAATTAACCATTTTTGTGGTGGAGCCAATTAATATGGCGCCACCAGTCCCTGCCATGTCATTTTTTTATTTACTTTTTTATTTTTTTTACTTTTGTAATTTTTTGACTTTTCTTTATTTATTAATTATTATTAACTTTAAAATTTTTGAAATATGTATTTGAAATATTTTATTAATATATATTTTTTAAAATTTTAAATATTATTTTTTAAATATTAAATATTAAATATATTTTTAATATTATAAAATTTTTAAATATTTTAAACTTTCAAATTTGTTATTAGTTTTATAATAATTTAAATATTATTTAATTTGTTTTATAATATTTTCAATTTTAAATTATAAATTATATTTAAAGATATTCAAACCATTTTTAAATTCTATTTAAAAGTTAAAAATAATATTTTATTTAAAAAAGTGAAATTTGAATTAATAAAAATTTAAAAATATTTTTAAAAAAAGATTTATTTGATAAAAATGAATTTAATTAAATATATATATTAAAAAATAAAAATTTAAATTTAAATTATAAATTAAAAATATATATTATAACTGGTCACATCATATTTTTTAACAAATAAATATTTTTTTAACAAATATTTTTTACTTTCTAATTAATTCAAATTTTACTTTTTTAAGTAAAATATTATTTTTTAACTTTTAAATAAAATTTAAAAAATAGTTTGAATATCTTCGCTTTTTTTTTATAAAAATAACACAAAAAATTTAATTCATTATCAAAATAACTGATTTTTAATTAAACACGAAAGTGACCTGAAATCTACAGTAAAAGTTGGTGGAGCCAAATTAAAAAAAAGGGTCATTTTGATAAATAATTAAAATTTTTGTGTTATTTTTATTAAAAAGCCGAATATCTTTAAAAATAATTTAAAAATCATAATTTCAAATATTATAAAACAAATTAAATAATATTTAAAATATTAAAAAACTAATAATAAATTTGAAAGGTCACATCTTTAAAATATTTAAATATTTTATATTATTAAAAATATATATTTAATGTTTAAAAAAATAATATTCAAAATTTAAAAAATAATTTAAAATAATATTTAAAATTTTAAAATATATATTATAAAACATTTCAAATATATATTTTAAAATTTTTAAAATTAATAACAAAAAATAAATAAATAAATAAACAAAATAAAATAATTTCAAAATAATATTTAAAATTTAAAAAAGTAATTTCAAAATAAAATAATTTAAAAAATAATATTTAAAATTTTAAAAAGTAATTTCAAAATATATATTTAAAATTTAAAAAATTATATATCAATAAAATATTTCAAATAAATATTTCAAAATTTTTAAAGTTAATAATAATAAATAAAATAAATAAAGAAAGAAAGAAAAGTTAAAAAATTACAAAAGTAAAAAAAGTAAAAAAGTAAAAAAAAAAAAACTGACAGGACTGGTGACTCCATATTAATTGGCTCCACCAAAAAAATGGTTAATTTTTTTTAAGTCCTCCAATATTTTCAAAAATTTTAGTATTTCCTTGGTATTTATACAGGTTGCGCCATTCTACATGACTCCACCAAAAAAATAATTTTTTATGCTCTCTGCTGACGTGGCAAGTTGGTGGCGCTATATAATTTGTCTCCACCAACTTTTACTGTAGATTTCAGGTCATTTTGGTGTTTAATTAAAATGTGAGTCATTTTGGTACTTAATTAAATTTGATGAGTTATTTAAGTAAAAAAGCCATGCATGAGGGAAAGGAAACAATTGGGGAGGGAGGGTGGTGGCACGGGCAAGGAGCTGCTGACTGGAGCAAAGCAGCAGGCCATGCGCAGCAGTGTTGCGCCTTTGTGTCAAGCGCGACCCGTTTCGAGTATTTTTTATCCGTATAAAATCTATATTTTTACCCATATATTAATCTAAATATTAAAAAAATTAATAATATTTTATTAAATAAAAAAATTAATATTAAAATATTAGGTTGCGCCTGTCAGATAGGCGCGACCCAAAAAAGTAACCCATTTTCATAATTAATTGATTGACAACCCATTTTCATATTTAAATTTTTTTATAATATTGGGGTAAAAAAACCCCATAGAAATATTAAAAGTACTCAACCCAAGATGTAATTTTTTTAAAAACAATTAAAGTGGTGTCGTTAGGTTATTAGGCGACACTCATTTAAAAAATATTTTTTTATTCTTTGGAAAAAAAGTAAAAAAGTAAAAAAAAAAACTGACAGGACTGGTGACGCCATATTAATTGGCTCCACCAAAAAAATGGTTAATTTTTTTTAAGTCCTCCAATATTTTCAAAAATTTTAGTATTTTCTTGGTATTTATACAGGTTGCGCCATTCTACATGACTCCACCAAAAAATTAATTTTTTATGCTCTCTGCTGACGTGGCAAGTTGGTGGCGCTATATAATTTGTCTCCACCAACTTTTACTGTAGATTTCAAGTCATTTTGGTGTTTAATTAAAATGTGAGTCATTTTGGTACTTAATTAAATTTAATGAGTTATTTAAGTAAAAAAGCCATGCATGAGGGAAAGGAAACAATTGGGGAGGAGGGTGGTGGCACGGGCAAGGAGCTGCTTGACTGGAGCAAAGCAAAGAAGAGCCATGCGCAGATGATGTTGCGCCTTTGTGTCAAGCGCGACCCGTTTCGAGTATTTTTTATCCGTATAAAATCTATATTTTTACCCATATATTAATCTAAATATTAAAAAAATTAATAATATTTTATTAAATAAAAAAATTAATATTAAAATATTAGGTTGCGCCTGTCAGATAGGCGCGACCCAAAAAAGTAACCCATTTTCATAATTAATTGATTGACAACCCATTTTCATATTTAAATTTTTTTATAATATTGGGGTAAAAAAACCCCATAGAAATATTAAAAGTACTCAACCCAAGATGTAATTTTTTTAAAAACAATTAAAGTGGTGTCGTTAGGTTATTAGGCGACACTCATTTAAAAAATATTTTTTTATTCTTTGGAAAAAAAGTAAAAAAGTAAAAAAAAAAACTGACAGGACTGGTGACGCCATATTAATTGGCTCCACCAAAAAAATGGTTAATTTTTTTTAAGTCCTCCAATATTTTCAAAAATTTTAGTATTTTCTTGGTATTTATACTGAGTTGCGCCATTCTACATGACTCCACCAAAAATTAATTTTTATGCTCTCTCTCTGCTGGCGTGGCAAGTTGGTGGGCGCTTATATAATTTGTCTCCACCAACTTTTACTGTAGATTTCAAGTCATTTTGGTGTTTAATTAAAATGTGAGTCATTTTGGTACTTAATTAAATTTAATGAGTTATTTAAGTAAAAAAGCCATGCATGAGGGAAAGGAAACAATTGGGGAGGGAGGGTGGTGGCATGGGCAAGGAGCTACCGACTGGAGCAAAGCAAAGAGAGCCATGCGCGCGGTGTTGTTGCGCTTTTGTGTCAAGCGCGACCCGTTTCGAGTATTTTTTATCCGTATAAAATCTATATTTTTACCCATATATTAATCTAAATATTAAAAAAATTAATAATATTTTATTAAATAAAAAAATTAATATTAAAATATTAGGTTGCGCCTGTTAGATAGGCGCGACCCAAAAAAGTAACCCATTTTCATAATTAATTGATTGACAACCCATTTTCATATTTAATTTTTTTATAATATTGGGGTAAAAAACCCCATAGAAACATTAAAAGTACTCAACCCAAGATGTAATTTTTTTAAAAACAATTAAAGTGGTGTCGTTAGGTTATTAGGCGACACTCATTTAAAAAATATTTTTTTATTCTTTGGTGCACTTGTTTTTTCTTAGGTATTTTTCAGAACATACCTATCGATAATGCCTAAAATAATGGCGCCATGGCGGAACAATTTAAAAAAAAAAACTTATAATTATTTGCTGAATTGGAAAAATGGGGTGGTGTCGTTGGTGTGTCAAGTGACACCGACAAGGATTATTCAAAACAATACATTTTCGTAAATAATTTTTCTCTAACCTATTTTCTTAATTAATTATTTTTATAAAAAAAATCTCAATTAACTTATGACATCAAATAAATAAAAGTAAAATATCAATAGAATTATATAAGTAATTACATATTAAAAATAAAATTAAAACACACACTTTGCTATTTTCTCTCACCCTCATATATATATATATATATATATATCACATTTATTAAATATGTTGTATGAATAATCATTAAAGTAACTTTTTTCTGATCTCACTTATTCTTTATATATATATTTTCTAAGTTTCACAAATAATAATAATTTAAAAAAAAATCATTACTTTTTGCAAAAGCTTGCTATCCCACTTTTTTTATAAAATAATCTTTAAAAATTAATTAATTATTTAAATAATTTATTTTTTTGATAAAATAAGAAAATATCTTAAAATTTACTGTAAAAGTTGGTGGAACCAAAGTGTTTGGCGCTACCAACATGCCAAGTCAGTAATTTACATTAAAAAATTAATTTTTTAGTAGAGTTATATAGAATGACGCCTCTTGTATAATATTAGAGAAATACTGTGATTTTTGAAAGTATAAGGAATTTAATTTTTTATCCTAACTCCTTTTTTTGTTGTGAGTGGGGATTTTTTTTTTACCGTTTACGTAGGGGTTGGGTGAGCACAACGACACCAACCTGACGACTTGCACCGACATGACCGATCATTCATAGGTTCTATCTAATTTTCGATTTTCAAGCTTCTTTTCATTTGTTTCAATTAATTTTAAAAAATGTAATTAAATATTAATATATATTGGTGACGCCTGAGACGTTAGTAATACCATTAAAAAGTTATATTTTTTTTGTTCGTACAAAAATGCTTATATTTTTTTGGCTAATACATACCGATATCGCCAATCACTCAGTCAACACAACAAAATTAATTTTTTAAAAATCTAACTAATGACCTAATGATTGTTGCCAGGTGAGTGTAGTATAATTGATTACTCAAGTGACGCCGATTATCAATCGTTGCTTTTACCTCTTTTTGTAAATAATGATTAAATTATCCCATATCTATAAATAATTATTTTTTATATTATTTAAGTAGAAAAATCCTCACATATTTCCACAATACCACTTATTAATTAGACGGAAAAGGATTGTATGAAACAGTGACGTCACGTCATCTGTACCCCTTTCCAATAGTTTTATGTTACATCAGTATTATCATCCTAAATTTTAACATTTCCATCTTGGAAAAAAATCAAATCTAATTTAAAATGCTGAAATTTAGGATGATAATGCTGATGTGGTATAAAACTATTGGAAATGGGTACAGATGATGTGGCATCACTGTTTCATACAATCCTTTCTCTTAATTGGACAACGGATAAATAAATTTTCTAGTAAAAAATTCATAATTTTGGAATTGAATATACGAGTATTGAAATATTTGTATTGTGAAAAATAATTTTTGGAAAAAAAAGCGTTATAATAAATATAAAAAATTACAACATTTAAGTAAATAAAAGCGTTTTTTTTTACATTATTTTTAACATTTTATAATGCATATTTATTTATGAAATTTTGTATATAGCTAATCAAGTCTTAACAGATCATTGTAAATTAAATTACTATAGCTTCTTAAAAATATTTAATGTGTTATTATAAATAGATATTCAAGATATCAATCGAAAAAAAAAATTAGCTATTAATTTTTGTATTTTTAATTTAATTATTTTTAATTTTATATGTTTCGATTTTTGAAATTTTAATTTTGACCCAAATGATAATTGTTAAATCGTTAAGTTAAATCTTGTTATTTCTAAAGCTAACAAAAAAATTTATTTTATTTTAGTTAATAGATATAACGGCCACCGACGACAATTGGTAATGATGGTCGAGGGGAGCCTTGGGCCATTGCCCCCTCTCAAATTTTTGAAAAATTTCATTTATTTTTTAAAAAAAATTCAATTAAGCTCTTTTAAAAGTTAGTAAAATCATAATTTTTAAAAATACTAACAAGACCCCTAATTTTTTTTAAAAAATATTCATATTAAACTAAATTTTTTGAAAATTTTAATTAGGTCCCCTAAGTTAAAAAAAAATCCCATTATGCCTTTTTTTTTTTAAATTTAAACTACACTCTCTTAAAATTTCTAGAATTTCTCATTAAACTCACAATATTTAAAAAAAATTAATTAGGTCCCATTTTAAAAAAAAAAACCTTATTAAACTCTTATTATTTTGAAAATTTTAAGTAGCCTCACAAAAAAAAAAAATTTAATCCCATGACTCGCAACTAACCGCTACTAAACTGAAATTTCAAAATTCAAGAAGTATCGAGGCTAAAAATAATGTAATTAAAGAAAATCAACAACTTATGGATAATATGAGACTACTAATAAATTTAATTGGTATAATTTGAGCTAAGACTAAAATTTTAAAATTCAAAAAACACATACAAAAATGAACTAAGTTAAACTATAAGGATTAAATATGCAATTTACACATAATATGGGGGCTAAAATAAAATTGACCAAAATTACACCAATACACCTAAAAAGACAAATTTTTTTGTGTTTGTAGAATCATTTTATGAGAAATATTTGTTTAGTATAAAATTGTTAATTTTTGTGTAATGATGATGACATGGCACAAAATTATTGGTCAATTAGTAAATTCATCATATCTCTTACGAGACACAACCCACAAGTGGGTCCCTATTTATTATCAACAGGTTTGGTTCGGCCGAAAAATAGTCATTGAATTATTTAAATTTTTTTATTTAAATTATTAAATCATTTAAAAATTAAAGTTCCACTAATGAGCTTTAACTAAAGATTTAAGAAATAATTATTTAACTGATAAGGTTCTACTAACGAGCTCCAACTAAAGATTAGAGGAATAGTAGAATAAATCAATACCCATCAATATTACTAAATGGGATAATTACAAATCCTGATCAAGATGACCTTATTTGAAGATAATATTATTAAAGGGTATAATTACCAACTCTGATCTCTGATAAATAGATTGTGGACCTTCAGTTAGAAACTTAAACCTGAACCGCTCAACTTTTGCAGTGTTCGTTGGTCTAAACGTCGAGCCATTTCAGTGGTCAAATAATTCTTCCAGTCTCCAACCTTCCCTTTCCGGAAGAAAATGTTATTTTCCACCCCCAAATCTCCTTGCCCTTCACGATGTTTCCCGGTTTTATTTACTTCCAAGCCACTTAAATTCTCGAAACTGCACATCTGTACAATGTTTTGAGGCACCCCTTGTTGTTGTTCCTCTGGCGAGAAAGGATAACCCATAAACTCTGCTATTTTCTTAAGATACAAAATAGTATCTTCAACCAAATCTTCGTATTTCAAGAACATTAACTTGTCTGGATGTTCCAAACTTGCTTTCCAGTACCCCAGAACATGGTCCCAATAAGGCCCATACCAACTTACGCCTTCATAAAACAATTCGAACGCTTCATCAAGTTGAATGGGTTGAGTATTTTGGGATTTGCAGTACCTTGCAAAGAAATGATACAATGAAACAAATGTATCTTTGGGGTCCCTGCAAATGTAAACAAGTTTACAACCAGAATCAATTATAGATCTGGGTAAGAAGGAATAAGGAAGATGAGTGGCTAAAAGAGGAATTCCAAGATGTCGATTAGTGGAAAACCGGGCATGATCGAACTCCATGAAAGGCACAACATCATGAGGCATCTTGGAAAGTAAAGGGGTGGTGGAATCATTGTATGAAGTTCTTGTAATGGTGGCGAAAGTGAGGGATTTTAACCAGGCTGTGCCTGTTCTTGGAGAGCTACAAAGGATGATATCAGTGGGTTGAGCCTGGAATTGTTGTTGAGCCGACAAAGCTCCTTGTAGAAAAATCGGGGAGAACCAAAAACCTTGATATTGACAGAAATCTTCAGAATAACCCCAACAATTCCCTTTAGGTAGAGTAGATATCATCTCTTTGAAAGATTTTTGAAGCGCATCTTCATTTTGTTTCTCAATATGGGATTCCATGAGAGACATGGCTAATGAGTGCAAATACTATATTATACAAGGATGGCTTTGTAAGTAGGCTGCCACTCTTCTTTTTCTTTTATAAGGAGGCAGTGGGATGGAATGATATTTTTTTAATATATAAAGAAATACTAAAATGAAAATATAAAGAAAATGAAAATGAAAAACTAACCATCCATTCAAGTGGACAGAGTGCAATTTGGACTTGCAGACCTGCTCGACCCATTCAAGTGCACATCCGCGTCACTTTCCACTTAGATAGTAGGGCATAGTGATAGTACCAATGATGGTGAATTTCTAAAATTATTTACAGAAATAAACGACTCTAAAAATAATTATTGGTATGGATCAAAAATTTAAAAATATATTGATAGACGTATTTCAAATTAAATTTTTAATAAAGATTATTTTTTAAAATATTACAAAATAAATAAATTTATTTTAAATTTATGAAATCTAAAGTGATAACACCGTTCTTTTAAATTTTTCGGTGCCACCAATTAATGTGAAAAATAAAATTTACAAAACAAATTTTTAAATAAACGCAAAGTTTCGTTTCCATTATTTTTTAAGTAATGCAGAATATGAGATATGTGTATATATAGGCTCATGAATATGTTTGTAGCTTGTTCCTAGAGAATGTAGGATTCCATCATGTTTTAACTAACAATATAATATTAAAGGCTACATTATATTTTATACATTTTTACAAAATAATTTCTATTTTTTAAAATTTTGTTAACATTTTCTCATATTATAAAATTATTTTTTGAGATGTTTAATCCTGTTGCATTTTAGAATTGTTTAGTACTCAGTATATTTTTTTTTTGTAATTTTAAAAAATTGATATCTCTTTTTTTTTAATTTTTTTAGGATTAAAAAATTAATGAGTATAGTAAAATATTTTTAAAAAATGATCACTTAATTATAAAATGTTATAAAATAGTCATTTAATTATGTTTTTTTTGAATCATCTGTTTATGAAAAGTTACAAAATTGTCATTCAATTATTCAAATTTGTCTTCTTCTTTTTTCTACATACTTTAAAATTCAAGATAATTGGGTGACCAAAAAAAAAACCTAATAGTTTAGGGATCATTTTGTAAGTTTTTATAATTCAATAGTAAAAAAATCATAGTTAGTGACTACAAATGCAATTTAATCTAGAGATAAAAATATGAAAAATAATTATTATATTTTATGTATAACTTCTAAATTGAAATAATGGAAAATTATTTTAAAAAATAGAATTGCATTAATATTAACTTCAAACATTTAAAATTGAATAGAAGATTATTGCATGTACAAGTTTCATACGTGCAATTAGTACTTCTTTTTCTTTTCTTTTTTTAATTATGGTCGTTTTTTTAAAAATATATATCCATGTCAGTTTGCTTTTGCTTGACACGAGGAAAAACGTGTGTAGCGACGTAAAAATTTTAGCTAGGCCGCTAATTGTGGCGATTTAGCGAAAACTTGAAAACCGGAGTTTGATTTTTGTAAATAAACAGGGAGTCGCCACCGATCCTTTTTTATAGGTGTGATCGGACACCTGATAAATTTATTTTTAAAATAAAAGAAGGCTGAGTTTAGGTCTACGTCAAAATCTAAAGAAAAATTAGGGTTCGGGAGTCGGTTACGCGCGAGGAAGGTATTAGCACCCTCGCGACGCCCAAAATTGGTATCTCATAAACACGTGTTGTCTTGATTTTCAAAAATACGAGTCGAAAGATAACATTTAGTCATGATCCGATTGAAAAGACGAGAAGTTTTAAAATTTGATTTGTTAGAAGGGCGTTCCGTTTTCAACGTGAGCCGATATGATTCACCCAACATAACGATGAAATCAACGACTCAGTTTCAAACCGATACGTTGCCTTGTATATTTAGAAAAACCAGAATAAGATTTTCGAAATAATGCGAAGCAAAATGATAAATAAGTGACAGAGCTAGGGATATATTAAGCAAATAAGTGTGACAATGATATTACAAACAATAAAGATATATGCAATATTAAACGTAATACGAGAATCAGACATGAAATGGAAATAATGGGTGTATATGTATACACGGATAATAATGGTATTTAAAACATGTACCCGACACATATGAAAAAACATATAAATAACATAGTATTAAAAAGTACGTATATAATGACGTTGAAAGACACATACATAACACGGTAAAAAAAATCTATGCGATGTTAAATTGAAAATATGTATAGTATGATATTGAAAGGATTTTTATATATAATATAGTTGAAAAGTATTTGTACATAAAATATATGTAATTGCATATATAGATAATAGTAGGGTTAGAAATATACTATATAGTGTTTGAAACATATACTTAAGATAATATAGACATAACTTGTAATGTTCAAAATATCTATATACAATATACACGTATATATATAAAACAAATATTAAAAGAGTATGTGCATGACATGTATGAAAAATGTATACATAATAATACTGAAATAAAATAATAAATGATGAAAATAATATGCATAATAAATAATATAATGATGTATGAGAAAAATATTAATATAAAAAGTATATATATATGTGTACCAATATCAATAATATATAAATAATGGGGGTAAAAATAATAATAATGTAATATATATTTATACAATACAGTATTAAAAAATGTATATGTATAATATGATATATGAAACATGTATCTAATATATATAAAAAATATATACGTAAGATAATATGCGAAAATACAACATAATATTAGAAATATATACATGATATATAATAATAATACGCTAGAAGGTGTATGGATATATATATGATACATAAAAGGCATATATAATATAAAGTTAAAATATTTACATAAGATATACATACATAATACCATTAAAAATATATATATATAGTGTGGTACATAAAAACATAGATATATAAACCATAGTACTAAAATATGCACATGATATATAAGAATATATGTAATAAAGTATTATTATTTGTACATGATATATGTACAATAATACAATGTCAAAACATTTACATAATATATATACGTATTAGAAATGAATAACAATGATAATAATAATATTAAAAATAATAATGCAATATAAAAAAACAATCCTAATATAATAGTATTATTTTAATAAAGTAATTAAAATAGGATTATATATAAACATACATATACCTACATATATAATATACGTGTATTAATATTAATAATAATAATAATTATAACAATAATAATAATAATAATAATAATAATAATAATAATAAAATTATAAAAATAATAAAACTAAAGAAAAATAACAAAAAATTAAGAGGAAGGACGAAATTGAATTAAAAACTAATTATTGAGGCTGATTGAGATAAAAATAAAGGAAGAGGATGAAATTGCAAAATGCGCGCAACATGGGAGGACCAAAATAGAAATATCCCCAGTCATTAAAACGCAGCGCTTAACACGGGGGTTAAATTGCAAACTGTACAAAATTTCAGGGCCAAATTAGAATATAATAACTTGATTGCAAAACGTTGAAAAGGCGGAGGGGCTGATTGCGCAAATAGCCCCTCCCTAAAAAAACACGCGGATCCTAGTCCGGAGCGGGTCGGGTCGACCCGATCCGCAGCCTAAAACGGCGTCGTTTAATCATTAAACGAGGGGGGACCAAAACGGTGCGTTTTGGTCCCCTATAAAAGCTAAATTTTTTAAAAAAAAAATCATTTGAGACCAGGTGAGAAAAAAAAAAGAGAGGAAAGAGGGAGAGGGAGAGGGAGAGTTCGGAGCAATTTCCGGCCAGGGGAGGGACGTCGGTCCGATCGCCGGACCGTCGCCGGAGGCTCGCCGGCGCCGGCCCCGGCCACCGCGGTAAAAATTTATTTTTTTTATTTTTTTCTTATTATTATTTTTTATAATATGTATGTGTTAGAATCGAAGAAAGAAAAAAAAAGAAAAAAAAGAAATGAACAGATTTTAAAAAAATAGTAAGGAAAATAAAAATGAAATCACCTCGATATTTCTGTTTTCGTTCGTTTTTCGTGGTTTCTGATTCTATTCCCTCGTACATGTTTTTGATATTGTGAATATTGCTTCTCGAATTTTTACTGCCTTTTTTTGTATTATTTTTTTTTGAGAAAAAAAGTAAAATCTTTTCTTTTTTTTTTTTTACAATTTCATTCGGGTTTTTATACCCATTTACCATCGTCTTTTTTGCTTTCTGTCTTGTCCTTGCAGGAGATGGGCAAACGGTGGAGGTGATGGGGCGCAGAGGGCAGGTGGGGTGCTGCAGAGTTGTCAGGGGCAAGTGGGGGCTAGGGTTTCTGTTTGGGTTAGCTTAGGTATTGGGCTTGGGCATTGGTTGTTGTATTGGGTTAAATGGGTTAGGGATTGGGTTAATTAAAATGTAATGGGTTTGGGTTTTAGTTTGAGGCCCAAAATTTAGCCTGTACAACGTGTCCTCGTCAGCTCATTTTTGGACTGTAATTATTTTTAAAAGCAACCCATTTCCATAAATAATTTCGGAAATTGACCTTTATTGGTACTATGCCCTTGATAGAATTGCCCAACTTCATTTGAAGCCTTTGCTAATATAAGAGTTTATTTTTTATATTATAATATAGGGATGAGTAAAATTCGAATTGATTAAAAAATTTGATAAAAATTTAAATTTTGAATTAAATAATTTGAGTTATTTGAATTATTCGGATCAGCTCGAATAAAAAATTAAAATTTTCAATTTAACTTAAATATAAAATATACAATTTGAGTTATTACGTCATTTTAATAAATGTTTATGTTTTCTAAAGTTAAAAATCAAAATCATTGTTCATCTAATTAAATAATATTGTGGCTTTTTTACGTGGATAATATAAAATAAATAATTAAATACCATAATTGCATGCCAATACACTTATTTACCAAAATGGTATGTTTGCAACAGTGTAGGGATAGAGAGCATGGAAAATGTGGCGCCATTTTTTTTTGACTTATTCATCAAAATAACATTACAAAATGATATGGGGTAAAAAAATATATTTTAAAAGTGGAGGATGTGAGAGAGGTTACACCAGTATTCATGTTATAAAAAACCTGATAAAAAAACATATATGGTCATTTAATAGAAAATAAATTTATGGGCAATTTTAATGTCGCAAGTGAGGTGGAGGGAGAGAGATAGGCAAAGTTTTTTTTACATATATAATATAAAGAAATATAAAAATATCTAAAATGATACACCACCTTGATTAATTACGAAAACGAGATGCTTGGGGTGGTGGAGGGTGATGCATAGACGACACCACCTCTAAATTTTGACACAAACAGTCGACAGTTAAAAAAAACAAATTTTAAATAGTGCAACCTTGTTGATAGGCAACACCAAAATATTTTCCCCATACAATTACATGGGTTAAATACGGGTTTGGGTCGTGGTGCTCGTGGGAAAGGCGACACCAATTAACAGAGCACAAACACATAAATAGAGCATATAGTCATAGAGATAAAAAATTAATTACGATAGAATCCAACAATCAAACACTCAAATTTTTTAGGGCGTTACAATTTGACACACTTGAATTCAAGAGAAAGTTGAAGAGAAAATTGCAGAGAAAATTCTCTGAGGAGATTATTGTAGAAAATTTCTAGAGATATTTATCTGATTTACAACTTTACCCAAAAGTTTAGAGCAATTATGAAATTACCCACTGGTATTTTTTTGTGAATTCTTTATTCGAAGTAAGCCAACACTCGACAGACGTGAGCTTGAGGATAGTAGAAAAGATTACTCGGTCAAAGTTCTCATCCTAGACGAATAAAAAAAGTACAATTTTGATTAAGTATTTATTACTTTAGATATAACAACCAAAATTTTGTTTTGGAAAACTTTTAAAACTTTAGTTTTTCCCTAAATTTATTTTCCACTGCATTTTTCAAACCGTTTTTCCAATAAGGTAAACTTATGTACATAAGTTTGCGAATTTAAATGGTTTTCTCTTAACTCTTAAGTTTTTCAAAAATAGACTAAGTTTTTTTCAATTAAAAATAAACAAATGTTTTTAAAATATTTATTTTATAAACCCGATAGCTTACCATGTTATATATAGTGGGTTAAGGGGAATAAAAAAATAGGGATATAACACAAAAATTTGGGTCAGGAGACACCGGTCTGACTGCCTACGGTGAACATGACCGGACAATCATGGAATCACGAGGTCACCCCTTTTTCTTCTTTCTTAGGCTTGAAATCTCCCCTTTTGACTCCCATTTTTCATGCTTCTCAGTCCTGAGTACTATTTTTTGTACAAACAATGGTGCCGCCTAACTTTCCCCCTCCATCCATTAAAAACAATTTTTTAAAACACGTATATTCCCTATATTTTACCCAATTGTTCTTCATACTGATGCCGCCGTATAGGGTGGCACCACCAATAAAATATTTTTTTTTATAACCTTATAATGGCCTAATGATGGCGTCATGATTTTAGGGATAAAGTTGGGTGGTGTCACCACCTTCTCAAGCACCACCTGGGGTTATTGTTTAAGCCATACCATTTTGCTAAATAATTTGGTGGGCATACCATTTAAGTTATTAAATTATTTTTTTGTATTATTGAGGTAAAAAAGCCCAAAATAATACAATTAAGTGTCCAATTAACGGTTTATTTACAAAAATAATATAAAAAAAGTAGTTACAAAAATGGGTCAAGGGAAAATTATTTATGAAAATGGGTTGTCTATTTAAAAAGTACTTCAAACAATCATGAGTTTTAAAAAAATAAAAAATTTTGGTACCGCCACTGTGTCAAGTGGCACCGGTATGTATTTTTTTAAAAATACCCGAGAAAATATAGGTATACTAGAGAACAAAAAAATATTTTTTAATAATGTCGTCGATGTGTCAGGTGGTATCGATATATTTAAAGAAGTGGTCTGTAATTAAAAAAAAAAAAAGGGTGTTAGGGGTGGAAGCCCATGATTCTGTTTGGATTCAAAGCTTTGTGACTTCATTTGATTATCTGAACGATTAGGTGGTGTGTTTAACTATGGGGAACAATATATCTCCAATTGGTGAAGATTCGACAGTGCAAAATGGAGATTGAAAAAAGAATAGTTCGAAGCTTTGGTCATTATTTTAGAAGATTTGGAGTCAGCTACTTGAAGATCTGCACGGTAGAAGTTAATGAGAGAAGGAAAAAATCTCTTCTTTGGTGTCGAAATCAGCACAAAAGGCCACGATGAACACGAAAATTAGTGGCTATTGAATATGTCAACTAGGGTTTTCAATTAAGGAGAAAAAGAGAATAAAATAAAAAAATAGAAGCATTCAACGTGAAAAGAAAAAGAAAGGAAACAATAAAAGAGAGGAAAGTTATGAGGCCCACAATTTTAATCTTATTCAAGATGTCACTCATGATTTAAATGAGCTAGATTTTAACATGGAAATTTGAACAACAAAATAAAAGCATCAAAAGTACTCAACCCAAGACTAATTTTTTTTTAAAACAATTAAAGTGATGTCGTTAGGCTGTTAGGCGAAGCACATTTAAAAATTTTTTTATTCATCGATGTACTTGTATTTTTCTAGGTATTTTTTAAAACATACATATTGATAACGCCTAACATAATGGCGGAACATTTTTTTTAAAACTTATAATTGTTTGATGAATGAGGAAAATGGGGCGGTGTCATTGGTGTGTCAAGTGACACACTTTACTATTTTCTCTCACCCTCGTGTGTGTGTATATATATTTAAAAATCACATTTATTAAAATGTATTGTATGAATAATCATTAAAGTGAGTAACTTTTTTCTCACCTCACTCATTCTTTATATATATTTCTAAATTTCACAAATAATAATATTTAAAAAAAATCATTATTTTTTGCGAAAGCTTACTATCCATACGCTTTGTCCTATTTTTTAGGCAGAGGAGGAATCGGTGGCTCACTTGTTTCATGATTATGGCTTCTCAAAGCAACTAATGGAGGGAACTGGGGTGAAGCTCTCAACAGTAAACATGCAACAAAATTGGAAACAATGGTTAAAGGAGGAGGTAATGAAACGCAGTATAATGGTATGTAGATTGCTTGCTATTTCTTTTTGGGCTATCTGCCATAACCGTAACAAACTTTACCTTTACCATGATGGGGTTAAGGATCGGATCCAAGATGTTATCGGGTTTATACATGCTTACATGCTAGAAATAGAGCAGTTAAATGAGCTTTCTTGTCCTGTGCATATATCAAGGCCTATTAGTTGGGAGCCACTAGAGGGGGAGATTATCAAAATTACACAATACACCTAGGTTAAACTATAAGGATTAAGTATGCAATTTACACATAATATAGGGGCTAAAATAAAATTGACCAAAATTACACCAATACACCTAAAAATACGCATTATTTGTGTTTGTAGAATCATTTAATGAGAAATATTTGTTTAGGATAAAATTGTTAATTTTTGTGTAATGATGATGACATGGCACAAAATTATTGGTCAATTAGTAAGTTTATCCTATCGCTTACTAGACCCAACACTTGTGTGGGTCTCTATTTATTATCAACAGGTTTGGTCGGACCGAAAAATATTCATTGAATTATTTAAAAATTTTCATTTAAATCATTAAATTATTTAATTTTTTTATTTATTTAAGTCATTTAACTGATAAAATTCTATCAACGAGCTCCAACTAAAGATTCAAAGAATAGTACAATAGATCAATACTCATCAAAATTATTAAATGGGGTAATTACAAATCCCGACCAAGATGACCTTATTTGAAGATAATATTATTGTAACAGGCCTATTTTGCCCGGCCCAAGCCCAAATCAACAAAAACCAAAATCCAAAATAAATAAACAGTCCATTACCATCCAAATTTAAAAAAACTTACCGCCCAAAACAAAATCAAACGCAAACCCATTTTTAAGAAAATTAGACCCAAACCATGGCCCAAAATGTTTAGCATTTTCGGAAGAAAGGCTAGGGTTTCTGAAACCTTGGGCGCCGCACCTCCCTACCCCCCACGTGCATTGTCAGAGCCTCCAACGCCCAAGGCTCGATCTTGCACCAGAATAGCTCGTCTCGTCACTTCCGTCAGCGCCTGCAAACAAGAAATAGAGCAGAGGACAACAGAAGCAGAAAAGACAAAAAAAAAAGAAAAAACAAATATTTTGTAATATGTTTCGGCTATAAGAGCCATAAACGATTCTGTAACAAAAAAAAAAGACTTTCGAATACAAAAAAAGAGAAGCAAAAAAATTTAAAAAGGTGATTTATTCAAATTTTCAGGCTTTTACTCTTTGAATCTTTTTTCTCTTTTTTCACTTTATATACGAAAACACAAAAAAGGGCAAAGAAAACCCATCTAAATCGGTTGATTTACTCACTGTTGAAGGTCACACCAGAAAAGGAGAAGAAACGAAACGTTTTTTTATTTCTCCGCTGAGTTTGGCCGGGTTTTCGAGGGTTTTGGCCTCGGATCCTTACTCCACGTGCAACGGGCTCGAAAAGGGACACTTTTGGGGTTTTCCGGCCACCGTGAATGGTGGTGCCGTCGCCGCCGACCGACGGCAGCCGCAGTGGTCCGGTGACCAGAGTGCGGCTAGAGTGGGAAGAAGGTGAGAGAGTTTGAGAGAGGGGATTCATTTTTTTAACAGGGAAAATGAATTTTTTTTAATAAAAATTTGACTTATATAGCCCACCCAAACGACGTCGTTTTGGGCTTAAGTCACTAACGCCAAAACGGCGTCGTTTTGCCTGGTATCCGTGTGTTGACCCGACTCGTCAGTAGGATCCGCGAGTTTTTATTTAATGGGATATTTGCGATCCCAGCCCTTCGGCTCTTTTATAACCTTGCAATTAAATCTTTCGTTATTTCTAGTTTTGCCCCTAAAATTTTATTTTCATTTCGTTTTGGTCTCGCATAAAACGCTGCGTTTAGGGGGGCGGGGATATTTTCTCCTTTAATCCCTCCTTGTTATTCGCGCATTCGATGTGGTCCATTTCTCTCTTTATTTATTTCGAATTTACCCTGAATATTTGTTTTAAATTCAATTTAGTCCTCTTTTAGCTATTTGGCAATTTTTATTTTTATTTTTTTCCTTTTACTATTATTTATTATCATTATTATTATTATTTTCTTTTACCATTCTTATTAATACTTTTGTCATTATTTTATATACTTTTATTATTGTTATTATTATGTTATTACTATTATTATTAGCATAGTATTAAACTAATTCGTTTTGTATTGTCTTTATGACACCATTTATATTATTTTGTTTTTACTTACTATTATTGTTACTATTTTACCTTTCTTTACTATTATTATTATCATTAATACTATCTTTATTATTTTTATTTTTTGCTATCACCATTATATTACTATTATTATTATATACATATATATTTTTTATCTTTATTAACATATTGTGATTTTAACTTTATATTTCTCATTAACATATATCATATAGTATTTAATTTAAATCGTTTTATATGTTATTCGTTTTAAAATTTTTATATTATTTATTTTAAGTTTTTATACATTATTCGTTCGAAACCCCGTTTTTATATTCTTTATTTATAATTGTTTCATTTGTTATTTATTTTAAACCGTTTTATTCACTTCAAATTTTTTCATATATTATTTCGTTTCATTCTTTTGTGATTATTAATGTTGATCTCTTAAAATAGTGTATTATGTGAACATGCCTATTATGTGCCCTAGAAATTATTTGTTAATATATTCATATTGTTGACATTCATTAACCTCAATTATATTTATCCAAATATGGACCGTTTTATTTCAAACTAAAATAAACGCACATTGCTAAATGTCGCATTCGTTTTTTCATTCAAAGTAAGGCAATATTTCGCGTTTCGGGAATTTAAGAAATCGTACCCTAACTTATGGGGTTTCGATTTTCTTGTTAAACTTGAAAAGCCAAATACCCTTTTAGATTTCAAAATACACAAATTTTCGATAAAGATTAAAGGCAAACTTGTTCCCGAAGATTTAAACGTCGCATCCTAACTTATGGAATGTGGCACCTTACTATCTCGGGACGAGTAAGTCTTTGATGCTTGTTTCAACATGATTCAAGCGTTTTAAAATTAACATTTATAAAAAGGGATCATATTTTAGATTTCTTTATATTGACTTATTCTCATAAATTTTCAAAAAAACTGCATCCACATGAGCGTGCTTTAGCCTGACACAAGGAAAAATGTGTCATTGTTAGCGCGTTTTTGGGTTTTCGATCTATACCTATAATTATTTTTAGAAGCAACCTATTTCCATAAATAATTTTAGAAATGGGCCTTTATTGGTACTATGCCCCAGATAGTACTGCCCAACTTCATTTGAAGCCTTTGCGAATATAAGAGTTTATTTTTTTTATATTATAATATAAGGATGAGTAAAATTTGAATCGATCAAAAAATTCGATAAAAAATTTAAATTTTGGTTTAAATAATTCGAGTTATTTGGATCAACTCGAATAAAAAATCAAAATTTTTAGTTTAACTCAAATATGAAATATACAATTCGAGTTATTACGTCGTTTTGATAAATGTTTAAAAGTTAAAATTCAAAACTATTATATTGTTCATGTAGTTAAATAATATTGTGGCTTTTTTACCTAGGTAATATAAAATAAATAATTAAATACCATAATGGTATGACAATACAATTATTTACCAAAATGATATGTTTGCAACAGTGTTAGGGGTGGAGAGCATGGAAAATGTGGCACCAATTTCTTTTTTTTGGACTTAATCATCGAAACATCATTACAAAATGATATGGGGTAAAAAATATATATTTTAAGGGTGGAGGGTGTGAAAGAGGCAGCACCAATATTCGAGTTATGAAAAATTTAGTAAAAAAAATCATATACGATCATATAATACAAAATAAATTTATGAAAAGTTGTAATGTGGTAGGTGGAGTAGAGGGAGAGAGATGAGTGACACCACTGACCATTGTCCGCCTGTGGCAAAAATGACTAATCGTTCACGAGTTGGGGAGTTGGGGAAAGAGAAAAAATTTTGGGAAAGAAAAGAAATATATGCTGGGGAAAGGGAAAAAATTTGGGGAAAGAGAAATATAAATGTTGCTGGCCAGGATAAATGTGAAGACATATTCATAGGTCCGGCTATCCAGTTCGACCTCAAAAGTGAGAGAATTTAGGTATATCAATCTCTTTTTTTATAATAAGGAAAATCTTGACAGACAAAGAGAATGTTATCTATATTTTATTGTAGAAAATGCACCATTTTTATAATTAATCTACAATCTATCTCATTTTTGTAATTAATTTTTATACTATTTTAACAAATAAAAAAACCCATCATTTTACGAGAAAAAATTGTTTACCATAAAATTGTTAATTCTTGTGTAATGATGGTGTTTTAATGTATTCAATCATATTGTACAGTATTTGTTTCACCTTTTTAGTTAAGAATTACAATCGGATATTGAGCTCCAATAGTAATAATTTAGTTAAAAATCATATACAAAATCATAAAATTGGGTAAATTGTACTTAAGGTCACTAAACTATTAGTAAGTTCATATTTTGGTCACTTAACTTCAAAAGGTTACAAAATGGGCATTGAACTATTCAGAAGTTTTCATTTAAGTCACTGGGTAGTTAAAAACGCTATTGTATGGCCTTTTATGTTTGTCCTGCTTGTACCAATTGAAAGCTTATAAAATGGGCATTGAACTATTCAGAAATTTTCATTTAAGTCACTAGGTTGTTAAAAACGCTATTGTATGGCCTTTTATGTTTGTACCGCTTGCACCAATTGAAAGCTTACAAAATGGGCATTAAACTATTCAGAAGTTTTCATTTAAGTTACTGAGTTGTTAAAAACGCTATTGTATGGCCTTTTATGTTTGTACCGCTTGCACCAATTGAAAGCTCTCCTTTCCCTTTCTCTTCTACAGTTCAGTTTTTTTCATAAAATAACTTTCTTCTTTGATATTCGACACTAACTATCAAATCCACTTGGATCTAAGGTATGTTCTTAGGGCTGTAAATGAATCGAGCTTGAACGAACGAATCTTTATTCATGTTCTTTTGTTTATTTTTAAGCTTGTTTGTGTTCAATATTGTGTTCGTTAAGAATTTCAAAATGTTTGTTCGTGTTCGTTTATTTAAAATTACGTGTATTCATATTCGTTTATTTAAGTTAAACGAACATGTTCATGAATATATAATGAACATATTCGCAAACAATATTCATGAATATTAGCAAACAAACAAACAATAAATAAACATATATATATAATTTTTTAAATATAAATTAATCAAATATAAATATTAATAATTATATTGTAACTAAAAAATAAGCACACAAACCATAATAATTTTATTAATTTATACCAATGGAACAATAAACAAGCTTTGAATGATTTATTAAACGAGCTTTAAATGATCTATTAAACAAGTTTCAAATGAACATAAACGAGTTTGTTCATGAACATAAATGAAGACAAGCTTTGTTCGTGTTCGGTTCGTTTAATAAATGAGCCTCAAAATATTGTTCATGTTCATTTATTTAGATTAATAAACGAATATAAATGAATAAAAACTGAATTATTCATAAACTGTTCATCAAACGCTCTGTTCATTTTCAACCTTACTTCTTCTATTCATCAATGGGTACTAATTAGATTTAATCATGAGTTGAGCCACCTGCTTAAGCCCCAAGGCCCGCTCAAAAAGTGAGAAGATTTGGGCAAAATATAGGCCCAAATAATAGGCGTGGACAAAAATAAAGCCCATTTTCTAAAAGGCTCGAGCCTCAAGTATGATTTTTTGGCCCGAGCCCAACCTGAATCAGCCTAAACTTTCTGTTTTGTTGTTGTTTTGTTTTGTTATCATTTCATTATTATAGTGCTACTATTTTATTGTTATTGTTTGGATATTATATAACTCTTGTTTTATTGTTAATTTTGCTACTATTTTAGAGTAATTTACTTGCTAAGTTGCAACTATCTTAGTGTTATTTAAGTATAAACACTTTTTTTTAATGTATTTTGAATTTATTGAGAAATATTTTTTTAAAACATTTTTAGTTTTACTTTATGTATTATATTTTTAAAATTTATTTTTATATAAAAAATAATCTAAAAAAATTAATATTGATGGGCTGGATCAAGCTTGGGTTTAGCATTTTAATTTGGGCTGAGCTTTTTATCGGGTTAGCATTTTAACTCGAAAATGTCTACCAAACAATGCTTTAGGTCATCCCTAAGTGATTCAATACATGGATTCAATTAACTGAATTTATCCATTTTTACAACCTACAATTCAATTAACATTCGTGCTTTTTGTGTATTTATTTATCATTTGGTATGCTTAAAACACTTTTACCTATTCACAATGTAATAAATTGAACTAATGAGTTTAAAATTAAATAAATTAGAATCAGTTATTATCGAACAAGATTTACAATTTATACACATAATCCTATTTATATGCTTCTTAACCAATCACTTGTATTTCTACAAGTTCGAATACAAACACAACACACACAAAAATCGACCACCACTGAAAAATAAAACATATAATTAAAGACATAATTAAAAATAAAAAATAAAATTGAAATAAAAATAAATCATATGGGGAAGACAAATTTTTATTATATGCTTAGTTTTTATTTCAATGGTAATTTAATTTTATACTATCATTTTAATTTTTAATTTTTAAAATATATAATATTTTAGTACCAAGTAAATAAATTTAATGATTTAAAAATAATATTTAAAAAAAATTTAAAGATGATATTATTAAAATTGCACTCGACATGAAAAGGGTAAAACGGTAAATAAATTATTGTACCTTCAATTACAGACTTAAACCTGAACCGCTGAACTTTTGCATTGTTCGTTGGTCTAAACGTTGAGCCATTTCAGTGGTTAAATAGTTCTTCCAATCTCCAACCTTCCCTTTCCGAAAGAAAATGTTATTTTCAAACCCCGAATCCCCCTGCCCTTCACGATGTTTCCCGGTTTTATTTACTTCCAAGCCACTTAAATTCTCGAAATTGCACATCTGTACAATGTTTTCAGGCACCCCTTGTTGTTGTTCCTCTGACGAGAAAGGATAGCCTATAAACTCTGCTGTTTTCTTAAGATACAAAACAGTATCTTCAACCAGTTCTTCATATTTCAAGAACATTAACTTGTCTGGATGTTCCAAACTTGCTTTCCAATACCCCAAAACATGATCCCAATAGGTCCCATACAGACTTACACCTTTATAAAATAACTCGAACGCTTCATCAAGTTGAATGGGTTGAGTATTTTGGGATTTGCAGTGCCCTGAAATGAAATGATACAGTGAAACAAATGTATCTTTGGGGTCCCTGCAAATGTAAATAAGTTTACAACCAGAATCAATTATAGATCTGGGCAAGAAAGAATAAGGAAGATGAGTGGCTAAAAGAGGAATTCCAAGATGCCGATTTGTGGAAAACTGGACATGATCAAGCTCCATGAAAGGCACAACATCATGAGGCGTCTTGGAAAGCAAAGGGGTGGTGGAATCATCGTATGAGGTTCTTGTAATAGTGGCGAAAGTGAGGGATTTTAACCAGGCTGTGCCTGTTCTTGGAGAGCTACAAAGGATGATATCAGTAGGTTGAGCCTGGAATTGTTGTTGAGCCGACAATGCACCTTGTAGAAAATTCGAGACGAACCAAAAACCTTGATATTGATATAGATTTTTAGGAAAACCCCAACAATTCTCTTTAGGGAGAGTAGATATCATCTCTTTGAAAGATTTTTGAAGCACATCTCTATTTTGTTTCTCAATATGGGATTCCATGAGGACAGGCTAATGAGTGCTGGCTTTGTAAACCACTCTTCTTTTTCTTTCATAAGGAGGCAGTGGGATGGAATGATATTTTTTAATATATAAATAAAGAAAAAGAAAAATGTCATTATCTCAATTATTTCTCCAATAAACAAAAAAGAATTTTGGGCAGTGTGAACGTGCCGAATTCTTCTCCATTGATGTTTGGACATGAAGACTGGGCAGAGCTGGTCGACCCATCCATTCAATTGTACAGCCGATGCGTCATTTTCAACTCAGATATTACTGCCCAACTTCATTTGAAGGTTTTGCGAATATAAGATTTTAGTTTTAAAAAAATTTTATATTATAATATAAGCGTAAGTAAAATTTGATTTAATTAAAAAAATTTATAAAAGATTTAAATTTTGAATTAAATGATTTGGGTTATTCGGATTAATTCGAATAACAAATTATATTTTTCTGTTTAACTCAAATATGAATTATACAATTCGAATTATTACGTTATTTTGATAAATGTTTATCTTTTCTAAAGTTAAAAGTAAAAAAAAAAAAAAACTATTGAGTTAAAATATAAAACTACATTGTTTTAAATAAAAGTTTACTCATTAACTTAAAAGATAAAATCATTATATTGTTTATATAGTTAAATAATATTGTGGATATGCTTGTTTCTTTTTCAAAGGTTGAAGTCAAATGGGTTGGATGGTCTAGAAATATGGTCGCATATTATCTTAGTATGATAGTTCTAGCTAAGAATTGTAATATGTCATTTGAATGGGATTATCCGAGCGATATCCACAATATTATAATTATTGATTCTTGTTAATTGAGGTTGTGGCTTTTGAGCAATTTTCTAAAAAAAAAAGCAATATTGTGGCTTTTTTACTTGGTAATATAAAATAAATAATTAAATACCATAATGTATGCCAATCATTATTTACCAAAATGATATGTTTGCAAAAGTGATGGTGTGGAGGGCATGGAGGAGGCGGCACCACTTTTTTTTTTTACTTAATTATCGAAATATCATTACAAAATGATATGGGGTAAGAAAAAATATTTTTTAAGGGTAGAGGATGTGAGAGAGGCGGCACCAGTATTCGGGTTATAAAAAAACCTAATAAAAAAGATTATATACGGTCATTTAATACAAAATAAATTTATGGAGAGTTGTAATGTAGCAGGTGGGGTGGAGGGAGAGAGATAAGCAATGTTTGTTTTTACATATATAATATAAAAAATATAAAATATCTAAAATGGTACACCAACTCGATTAATTTGGAAATGAGGTGTTTGGGGTGGTAGAAGGTGATGCATAGGCTCACCACCCCTAAATTTTGACACAAACAGCTGACAGTTATAAAAAAATAATTTTTAAATGGTGTAACCTTGTTGATAGATAACATCAAAATACTTTTCCCATATAACTACATGGGTTAAATAAGGGTTTGGGTGGTGGTGCCCGTGGGAAAGGCGACACCAATTTTTATCCTATTGTTTTGGGATCTGTCACCATGTTATCCTATCGTTTTGGTATTGTATTGACGGTAGCAACAACATTGCTTATGACGAATGAATCAACAGATTGGAGTTTAACACAATTTGAGCTTTTTGCAGTCTTGTATGCTGTAAGTTTGTCGCTAATGTTATATCATTTCAAATCTTAAAAAGAAATGAAAGGAAAACAAACAAACAAAAAAAGAAGAAAAACAAGAAGAAAGGAAATGGGAAATAGAGGAAAGGAAGAACTGTAACAACCCATTTTTAGTGAAATCAGAACAGTGGTTTCGAGACTACAAATCCGAGCCCAGAAGAAAATTTATTTTAATATTATTTCATGGTCTGTGTTATGATAGAAATATCGTATAAAAAATTTGTAAATTAATTTTATGGGTTACATGTCTAATTAGATGGAAATAAACCTGCTCATGGGTCGGGCCAGGTGTGGGAGGGTTTGGGCAAAAAAAATAAGGCCCATTTAAAAAACGAGACATGCCTCGGGTAAGGCATTTTTGGCCTGAGCCTGGCCCGGCCCGAATTCAGTAAATGACAAAAAAAACTCTACTTTTTTTAATATTATTTTCTTGTTGTTTTCTCCCTATTTTGCTATCATTTTACTATTATGTTGCTACTATTTTGTTGTTATTGTTTGGATATTGTATAAAATTTATTTTATTATTAATTTTGTTATTATTTTAAAGATATTTGTTAATTTTGTTATTATTTTAGAGAGATTTGTTTGTTAAGTTGCTATCATCTTCGTATTTTTGATGTATTATATATAATTTTAAATTATATAAAAATTAATATGAGCAGGCTGGGTCGGGCCCTGGTTTTAGCATTTTTATCCGAGTCAGGCTTGGGCAAAATTTTAGGCCGATTTTCAGGCCGGGCCAGGCCCGGCTCATGCACACCTCTAGATGAAAAGGGCCAAATTGCATAAAATGTAAAAGTTGAGTTCTAGTAGCTATAGGTATCAATTAGCTATGGAATTCAAAATTTGAGGTCCTTATATGGCAAATAGACCATTAAGAGGAGTTAGTAGATAAGAATGATGATTCATCAATGTAAAATTTGATAAAGAAAAGGATGAAATTGGAAAGTGAAAATAATAAAAGATAATAAATAATTAAATAATAAAATATCATCATTTATCATCATCTTTCCTAAATAAAAACATGGAAACCCTAGCTATAGAGACTTGAAGAAAGACAAGCTCATTTGGCTTAATTAGGTGAGTATCCTTGTCCCGTTTTTAATGATTTTTATGTTTTCGAGATCGTAATAGCTTAATTTAGCTAACTCGGGGATTAATTTGTAAAGTTATCAAAGTAGTAGGGTTTTTTCATGGATGAGTATGTATGAATTATGAAATTTATGGTAGAAAATGAAAGGTTATTGATAGATCAACAACTTTTGTAAAGTGAATTTTGGTGAAATTGTGATTTAGGGACTAAATTGCAAAAATATAAAATTTATGAAAAATTTTGAATTTTATGAAATACATGGGCTGCTATTGTGACATGTAAAAATCAGCTAGGCTTGGAATAAGGATTAAATTGTAAGAATTTCATTTTCTGAGCCTAGAGACGAAATTGTAATTAATTAAAAGTATAGGGGTAAAATGATATCGAGTTTATACATGCTTCCATGTTAGAAATAGAGCAGTTAAATAAGCTTTCTTATCATGTGCATATATCAAGGCCTACTAGCTGGGAGCCACCAGAGGTGGAGATTATCAAATTTAATTTTGATACTTCTTTTCACCAACAGTTGTGATTATCACATTCGAGTATTATAGCATGAAATAAGGAGGGGTTGGGCTATGGCGTTGTGCACTTACCCATAGGAGAATGTTGTGGACCCGACCATGACGGAGGCAAGAGCATGTTTGGAGGCGATCTCCTTTGCAGAAGAGTTAGGGTTTCAAGATATGTGCATTGAGGGGGATGCTTTAACCATCATTCGAAAACTACAATCGGGAGAGGAGGACAGATCAAGTATCAGTACTATCATTTTAGAAATTAAAGGGAGAAGCACTAGATTCAGGACTTTAAAGTTCAAATTCGTACCTAGAGAAGTGAATGAGGCGACACATGTGATGGCAATGGAGGGCAAGAAGCACGATTGAGCAATGTACTGGATGGAAGAGGTTCCAAGGGAGGTGAAAAGGATTGTTATTGTGGGCAGAAGAGGGAGTGGAAGAATTGACCGAGATTGATGGCTGAGTCCAGAGCATCGGAGGAGGATGTCTGATGAACTCAAGGTCGATTAAGAGGATTTCCAAGCTACTAACATTGGAATACACTGTTTTCGCTTGGGTTCCTTGCCGATTTATTGGTGCTCATGAGGGCGTTAAAGGTTTTGGAGAAGAAATTTGGGATCTAGGGGGTTTTGTTTTTGTTTCATTTTCATGTTTTGATTGTTGGTTTCCTTTTGTGGTTTTTATTTTCTTGTCTTGGGTGTTGTTTTATTTTCCAACTGTTTCACATGCTCCCAATATAGGTGGCCAATAGATGGGCTACATGTATGGAAGGGTGTAACATGTCCTCTTCAGTTTTAATGGCATTGGTGGGTTTTATTTTTAAAAAATTATTATTATTATTATTTCTCACTTTTTATGACTTTTTTCTATCTACATAGTGTTGGATCTAGGGCTTTAAATGTAATATTTTTATCAATGTATATTTGTATTTTTTTCGAAAAAAATTAATTTAATAAAAACCCATTAATTACATTAATACCCTACATCAAGCTTCTAGGGGTAAAGGAGCCACTTGCTCTATCTGAAGATAAAACTGCTAAGAGCCCTAGGGGCAATTTGGCAAGGCAATCAACAACTTGATTATCCTTCCTAGAGGCATACATTAACAACCATTGCCCTTAATTCTATAAAATATGTTGAATCCTTCTAACCAAGGCAGAGTTCGAATCAGCTAAATGCCCATCTTCCATGGCTTTGACCTCTTCTAAGTTATCATTTATTAAAATAATCATGGGAGCCGACATCCACTTATTAATAAGACAACTGATAAATAAATTTTCTAATCAAAATTCAAACTCTTGAAAGGTACTATTAATTGTAGTTTACAATATTGTACTCTTAAATATGTGGTGATTTGATAAAACTTCGAATTCAATATACGAGTATTGAAATATAACGTCTTTTGAAAAATAACATTTGAAAAAAAAAACGTTATCATAAATATAAAAAATTACAATATTTAAGTAAATAAAAAAATAAAATATTTAATATTACAAAAAATAATTAACATAACTTAATAATCTTTAATTTTTTTTCCTCAAGCCTCCAAACAAACACTCATTTTTTTATCCTAACTCTTTTTTTTTGTGGGTAGGGACTTTTTTTTTGTTACCGTTTATGTAGGGGTTGGGGGAGAACGACGACATCGGCTTGACGACTTGCACCAAAGTGACCAATCAGTCATAGGTTCTACCTAATTTTCGATTTTCAAGCTTTTTTTCATCTGTTTCAATTAATTTAAAAAATGTAATTAAATATTAATTTATACTGTAACGCCTGACATGTCAGTGACACCATTAAAAAGTTATATATTTTTTCGTTCGTACAAAAATACTTCTATTTTTCTGGTCAATACATATCGATACCACCGATTGCTCAAGCAGCACAAAAAAATTATTTTTTTTTAAATCTAACCAATGACCTAATGATTGTTGCCAGCTGAGAGTGGTATTGTCGATTGCTCAAGCGACACAATTTGTCAACTGTTGTTTTTGCCTCGTTTTTGTTAATAATGATTAAATTATCCCATATCATTAAATAATTATTTTTTATATTATTTAAGTAAAAAAACCTCACATACTTCCACAACTCCTCTTATTAATAAGACAACAGATAAATAAATTTTCTAGTTAAAGTTCAAACTCTTGAATTCAATACCTCGAGATGCTATTGACTGTACTTTTAAGCAGTGGTGATTTGACACAACTTTGAATTGACAATACGTCTATTGAAATATTCGTATAGTGAAAAATAATTTTTAGAAAAAAATTCTAATAAATATAAAAAATTACAATATTTAAGTAAATAAAAGCGTTTTTCTTACATTATTTTTAACATTTTATAATGCATATTTATTTATGAAATTTTGTATATAGCTAATCAAGTTTTATCATATCATTGCAAATTAAATTACTATAGCTTCTTACAAATATTTAATGTGTTATTATAATTCAAGATATCAATTGAAAAAAATTAAATTTGGCTATTAATTTTTATATCATGAGTAAGTTGTGGATTTAATTTATATATTTTAATTTGATAATTTTTAATTTTATATATTTCAAATTTTAAAATTTCAATTTTGGCGCAAATGGTAGTCGTTAAATCCTGTTATTTCCAAAGGTTATATTGTAGACATATAATTCCATCTGCAATGTCACATTATTTTGCTAATTCCAAATAATACTAACAAAAAAACTATTTTGTTTTAGTTAATAGATGTAACGGTCACCAACGACGAATAGTAATAGTGGTCGAGGGGAGCCTTGGGCCATTACCCCACTCTCAAATTTTTGAAAAAATTCATTAATCACCAAAATTTTTAAAAAGAGTTAAGTAAGTCTCCTAAATTTTTGAAAATTTTTGTCTTTTTTTTAAGATTTCAATTAAACTCTCTAAAAACTTCCGTAAAATCTCATTAGTCTCACATAATTTTTAAAAATGTTGACTAGACCCCATGATCCGTCACTAACAACTACTAAACTAAAATTTCGAAATTCAAGAAGTATAGAGACTAAAAATAATGTAACTCAAGAATAAAGATTAAATCAACAACTTATCAACAACTTATGGATAATATGAGACTACTAATAAATTTAACTGGTATAGTTTGAGCTAAGACTATAATTTTAAAATTCAAAAAGCACATACAAAAATGAACTAAGTTAAACTATAGGGATTAAATATGCAACTTACACATAATATAGGGGCTAAAATAAAATTGACCAAAATCACACCAACACACCTAAAAGGACACATTATTTGGGTTTGTGGAATCATTTTATGAGAAATATTTGTTTAGGATAAAATTGTTAATTTTTGTGTAATAATGGTGACATGACACAAAATTATTCGTCAATTAGTAAGTACATCCTATTTCTTACCAGACCCAACCCACAAGTGGACCCCTATTTATTATCAACATGTTAGGTCTGACCGAAAATACAAATCTCGACCAAGATAACCTTATTTGAAGAAAATATTATTAAAACATATAATTATGAACTGTGATCTGGTTTAAGTCAACAATGGATGATAAATAGATTATCGACCTTCAATTACAGACTTAAACCTGAACCGCTCCATTTTTGCATTGTTCGTTGGTCTAAACGTTGAGCCATTTCAGTGGTCAAATAATTCTTCCAGTCTCCAGGGTTCCCTTTCCGAAAGAAAATGTTATTTTCTAGCCCCAAATTTCCTTGCACTTCACGATGTTTCCCGGTTTTAATTTACTTCCAAGCCACTTAAATTGTCGAAACTGTACATCTTCACAATGTTTTCAGGCATCTTTTGTTGTTGTTCCTCTGATGAGAAAGGATAACCTATAAACTCTGCTATTTTCTTAAGATACAAAACAGTATCTTCAATCAAATCTTCGTATTTCAAGAACACGTTCCAAACTTGCTTTCCAGTACCCCAAAACATGGTCCCAATAAGGCCCATACGGACTTACACCTTCATAAAACAATTCCAATGCTTCATCAAGTTGAAAGGGTTGAGTATTTTGGGATTTGCAGTGCCCTGCAATGAAATGATACAATGAAACAAATGTATCTTTGGGGTCCCTGCAAATGTAAATAAGTTTACAACCAGAATCAATTATAGATTTGGATAAGGAAGATGAGCGGCTAAAAGAGGAATTCCAAGATGTCGATTAGTGGAAAACTGGGCATGATCAAACTCCATGAAAGGCACAACATCATGAGGCATCTTGGAAAGCAAAGGGGCGGTGGAATCATGTATGAGGTTCTTGTAATAGTGGCGAAAGTGAGGGATTTTAACCAGGCTGTGCCTGTTCTGTGAGAGCTACAAAGGATGATATCAGTGGGCTGCGCCTGGAATTGTTGTTGAGCTGAAAATGCTCATTGTAGCAAATCCGGGCCGAACCAAAAACCTTGATATTGATATAGATCTACAGGAGAACCCCAACAATTCCCTTTAGGGAGAGTAGATATCTATCAGCTTTTTGAAAGATATTTGAAGCACATTCTCAATATGGGATTCCATGAGGGATAGGCTAATGAGTGCAAATACTATATTATACAAGGATGGCTTTGTAAATAGGCTGCTACTCTTCTCTTTCTTTTATAAGGAGGCAGTTGGATGGAATGGTATTTTTTAATATATAAATAAAGAAGTAATAAAGAAAAAGAAAAATATCATTATCTCAATTTGCACAATCAACAAAAAAGAAATTGGGCAGTGTGAACGCTTCCGAATTCTTCTCCATTGATTCTCCCTACTTAACACGCTTTAGTTTGGACTTGAAGACCGGGCAGAGCTGGTCGACCCATCCATTCAATTGTACACTCGATGCAATATCATTTTCGACTCAGATAGTACTGCCCAACTTCATTTGAAGGCTTTGCCGATATAAGAGTTTATTTTTAAAACTTTTTTTACATTATAATATAAGAGTGAAAAAAATTCGATTCGATTAAAAAAATCTAATGAAAGATTTAAATTTTGAATTAAATAATTTGAGTTATTCTGATAAACTCGAATAAAAAATTATATTTTTCAGTTTAACTCAAATATAAATTTTACAATTCGAGTTACTACGTTGTTTTCATAAATGTTTATCTTTTTTTAAAGTTAAAAATAAATAAAAAAACTATTGAGTTAAAAGGTAAAACTATATTGTTTTAATAAAAGTTTACCCATTAATTTAAACAGTAAAATTATTAAATTATTTATATAGTTAAATAATATTGTGAGTATGCTTGATTCTTTTTCAGATATTGAAGTCAAATGGGTCGGACGGTCTAGAAATAAGGCCGCATATTATCTTAGTAGGATAGTTCTAGCTAAGAATTGTAATATGTCATTTGAATGGGATTATTCGAGTAATATCCACAATATTGTAATTATTGATTCTTGTTAGTTGAGGTTGTGGCTTTTGAGCCATTTTCTTAAAAAAAAAAAAACAATATTATGGCCTTTTTACCTGGGTAATATAAAATAAATAATTAAATACCATAATGGTATGTCAATATCATTATTTATCAAAATGATATGTTTGCAACAGTGATGGGTGTGGAGGGCATGGAGGAGGCGGCACTATTTTTTTTTCTTGACTTAGTCATCGAAACATCATTACAAAATTATATGGGGTAAAAAAAAATTTTAAGGGTGGAGGATGTGAGAGAGGCGACACCCGAGTTATAAAAAAAACCTGATAAAAAAAGATCATATACAGTCATTTAATACAAAATAAATTTATGGGGAGTTGTAATGTAGCAGGTGGGATGGAAGGAGTGAGATAGACGAGGTATTTTTTTTTTACATATATAATATAAAAAATATAAAAATATCTAAAATGGTACACCACCCCAATTAATAATGAAAATGAGGTGTTTGGAGTGGTGGAGGGTGATGCATAGGCGGCACCACCCCTAAATTTTGACATAAACAACTGACAGTTAAAAAAAAAAACAATTTTTAAATGGTGCAGACTTGTTGATAGGCGACACCAAAAATATTTTTTCCATACGATTACATGGGTTAAATACGGGTTTGGGTGGTGGTGCCCGTGGGAAAGGCGACACCAATTGTTATCCTATTGTTTTGGGATCTGTCACCATGTTATCCTATCGTTTTGGTGTTGTATTGATGGTAGCAACAACATTGCTTATGACGAATGAATCAACAGACTAGAGTCTAATACAATTTGAGCTTTTTGTTAACTTGTATGATGTAAGTTTGTCATTGATGTTATATCATTTCAAATCTTAAATAAGTTTCAAATCTTAAAAACAAATCAAAGGAAAAGAAATGAACAAAAAAAGAAGAAGATGAAAAACAAAAGGAAAGGAAAGGGGAAATAGAGGAAAAGAAGAGTATTATTTGAATTTAACCACCAATCCAAATTTTGACATTTAGCAAAAAATATTCTCTAACACTTATACCGAGACTCAAACACCAGATCAAAAGATACACAAAAGTTTAACCATTGAACAAACAAGTTCATTCTTAACATAATTCGCACAAAATTAAATTTAAGTCAATAGCTCATGAATAGAGGTTAGTTTAAATTAAAATAGCAAAACTTCTAAAACATGGCTTAAACCCTTTAATAGAGCACATAGTCATAGAGATAAAAATTTAATTACTACAGAATCCAACAACCAGACACTCAAATTTTTTAGGGCGTTACAATTTGACACGCTTAAATTTAAGAGAAAGATTTAGAGAGAAAATTCTCCGAGGAGATTATTCCATAAAATTTCTAGAGATATTTTTCTAATTTATAACTTGACCCAAAAGTTTAGAAAAATTATAAAATTACCCCACAGGTAATTTTTGTGATTTTTTTTACTCGAAGCGAGCCCACACTCGACAGACGTGAGCTTGAGGATAGTAGAGAAGATTACCTGGTCAAAGCGTTCATCCTAAACGAATCGAAAATGTACAATTTTAGTTAAGTATTTATTACTTTAGATATCACAACCAAACTTTTATTTTGAAAAACTTTTAAAATTTTGGTTTTTCCCTAAATTTATTTTCTACTGCATTTTTCAAACTATTTTTCCAACAAGGTAAACTTATGTACATAAGTTTGCGAATTTAAATGGTTTTCTTTTAACTCTTAAGTTTTTCAGAAATATATTAAGTTTTTTTCAATTAAAAATAAACAAGTGTTTTTAAAATGTCTGTTTTATAAACCCGATAGCTTACCATGTTATATATAGTGGGTTAAGGGGAAGAAAAAAAATAGGGACATAACACAAAAATTTGGGTCAGGCGACACCAGTCTGGCTGCCTACGGCAAACATGACCGGACAATCACGGAATCACGGGGTCACCCCTTTTTCTTCTTTCTCAGGCTTGAAATCTCCCCTTTTGACTCCCACTTTTCATGCTTCTTACTCCGGAGTTACTATTTTTTGTACAAACAATGGTGTCGCCTGACTTTCCCCCTCCACCCATTAAAAACAATTTTTTAAAACACGTATATTCCCTGTATTTTACCCAATTGTTCTTCATACCGATGCCGCCGTATAGGGTGGCACCATCAATAAAATATTTATTTTTTATATAATCTTATAATGGCCTAATGACGGCGTCGTGATTTTAGGGATAAAGTTGGGTGGTGTCGCCACCTTCTCAAGCACCACCAGGGGTTACTATTTAAGCCATACCATTTTGGTAAATAATTTGTTGGGCATACCATTTAAGTTATTAAATTATTTTTTTGTATTATTAGGGTAAAAAAGCCCAAAATAATACAATTAAGTGTCCAATTAACGGTTTATTTACAAAAATAATATAAAAAAATAGTTACAAAATTGGGTCAAGGGAAAATTATTTACGAAAATGGGCGATTTATTTATAAAAAACATCAAGCAATCATAAGTTTTTAAAAAATAAATATTTTTTTTTTGGTACCGCTACTATGTCAGGTGGCATCGGTATGTATTTTTTCAAAAAAACCCGAGAAAATACGAGTATACTAGAGAACAAAAAAATATTTTTTAATGGTGTCGTCAATGTGTCAGGAGGCATCGATATATTTAAAAAAAGTGGTTTGAAATAAAAAAAAAAGGGGTGTTAGGGGTGGAAGCCCGTGACTCTGTTTGGGTTCAAAGCTCTGTGACTTCATTCAATGATCTGAAAGGTGAGGTGGTGTGTTTAACTGCGGGGAACAACATATCTCCGACTGGTGCGGAATTGACAGTGCAAAACGGAGATCGAAGAAAGAGGAGTTCGAAGCTTTGGTCATTATTTTAGAAGATTTAGAGCCGGCTACAGATTTGAACTGTAGAAGTCAACGAGAAGAAAAAAATATTTTCTTTAGTGTCAAAATCGGCACGAAAGGCCACCATAAACACCGAAATCGATGGCTATTGAGTATGTCAGCTAAGGTTTTCAATTAAGGAGTAGAAGAGAAAAAATAAAATAAAAAATAGAAGCATTCAACATTAAAAGAAAAAGAAATTAAGAAATAAAAGATTTTAATCATATTCAAGTTATCAATCAAAATTTAAATGAGCTGGATTTTAACATGGAAATTTGAACAACAAAATAGAAGCATTAAAAGTACTCAATTACACTCTCGTAAAATTTCTACAAATTCTCATTAAACTCACAATATTTAAAAAAAATAATTAGACCCCATTTTAAAAAAAATCTTATTAAACTCTTAAAATTTTTTGAAAATTTTAAGTAGCCTAAAAAAAAAACCTTAATCACATGATCCGCTACTAACAGCTATTAACCTAAAATTTCAAAATTTAAGAAATATAGAGGCTAAAAATAATATAATTGAAGATCAAAGATTAAATCAACAACTTATGGATAATATGAGGCTACTAATAGAAAATAACGTAACAAATTTTGTTGGAAAAATTGTAATTTATAGGAACTTTGAGGCATATTCTCAATACGTAAAGGTGGAGAGTTGAATCATAAAATTATTGTTTCATATTCTACTCCATGAGATATTTACAACGGTATATCATATGCATAAAATGGTTGAGTGAAGAATGAGAAATTGATGCTCAAAATAAGCTAAATTGGAAATATTTGTTGATGAAAAGAAAAGCTTAGATATCACATTTATTAAATACCAAGTGTGAGATGTGTATATATATGAGAACCCACTTAAATAGTGATTGAATGACCAAGCTTAGAATCTTGCCTCGCTTGTAATGGGGTGTTGGTCTAAACTTGTTGAGGTTGGGGTGCACTCGCATGATGTGGGCGACGCAAAATGTCTAGCCCAAAATAGGCCTGTGGATATTTTAGTCTAACACGAAATTTATTTTTCCTTAGCAAATATATACAAAATCTAATATTTCCAAAAATTCATCCACTTTGAATGACGTGTTTTTCTTTGAAGTCGCTAGTGGATCACCTATCTTGAGTTATATGTATAATTTTCATCACCAAATAAAGCATTTGCGACTTCAATATCTACTGTTATTCGAGAGGAATACACGATAACCTAAATTATTTTAACAAAACCCTAAACTAAAAAACCTTAGGGACTAAACATGCAAATAGCCCCCTAGAAAAACACGGAGCAAATTGGGTCACTGAGGGAGCGATTTTGCCACATCAACAAAGCGTGTCCACATCAACGCGTTTTGTACTAACATGACAAAATCGCTCCCTCGAAGACGCAATTTGTTGAAATTTCATCCAAAAATACTCCTACGTGAACGTACTTTGTATATTTCGATCATTTCCGGTAAATAATGAAATAATTGGCCTATTTCCGTAAATAAATTTAAAAATAAATATTTATTGGTAAAATATCAAAAATTTGTTTACCATAAAATTGTTAATTCTTGTGTAATTAGTCTAAGTAGGGAGCTCATCCGATCTCTTACAAGACACAACCACAGATGATTAAATAATAATAATAATAAACAAAAAAGCATAGCACATTGAGGGGTAAAGACGGGATTTCAATATGAAAAAGAAAAAAGGAAGGTGGTAGAAAATAGTCCAATCACATATAAAACGTGTCAGATTTTAATGGACCTAATGTGGTCTAAAAGAAAAACACTGCTGTGGTTAACGTGCTCCCGAGTCACGAGACTTGTCAGATTGACTTTATTCCTTGTCTGCCCCTATCAACCGGTTAGGTCTCACCGGGAAACCGGCTGCTCTCGGTTAAGTTTTTTGAAAAATAAATAACTTTTTAAAAATTAGATGTTTTCTAAATTTCGGGTAAACTCCACCTAATTTAATCGTATTAATTATTTAAAAAAAATTATGTTTTAGTTACTTAATTTTAAAAAATTATAAAATTTTCATTTAATTATTTAATAATTTTTATTCAAGTCACTTAACTATTAAGTTTTTTTTTTGTAAGTTCGATTAACGAACTTCAAATAACGATTCGACAATTGGTACTGTAGATTAATACCTATCGAGGAGTAAAAGGACATATATTAGATTTAAGTTGATTTGAGTGTTAGTGTTGGAGCGTAGAGAAGAAAGCTGTTTGAATTTGGGTTTATAGATTCGTGAAATTTAAAGTCATTTTATTGAAAAAAAAAAGAAATGTGAACTTTCGATTTGTATAGATAGTATGAATAGAAATAACTATACAACAACGATTTGGACGTTACCATTTAACCAAAGCCTTATTTATTATTTATATCATCTTTATAAATATATTTATTAGATAATTTTATTTTCCATCCACGGTGAAAATGTCAAAATTTAATACACTTTATTATTAAAATATTTCTTTATATATGAATTATATAAATAAAACCTCAATTATATGGATTTTTATTCATGAAATATCTTAATGAGAAATATATTTAGATGAATATTTTATATAATTTTTAAAAAAAAATTAGATCATCAAATTAAGGGTGAGTGTTTGATCGAATCAAGTGAAAAAATTCGAGTTAATCGAGTTGATAAGTCCTATTTTATCATCCTAACTCGATTTGAAAATTTTTCAAATCAAGTTGAGTGAAATAAAATTCGAGTCAAGTTGAATCAAGTAACATTGTTCGAGTTAAATTAAAAAATTAAACATGTTAAATTAAAGTCTTGCTACAGTATAACTAATTCCATGTTAGAGCATATAAATGTGAAACCATATATATTTGAGAAATTTTTTTAAAGCAAAATAATAAATAAAAAAATACTTTAGTATGATAAACTTGAATTATTAATTAACTTATTTAGGTCCCAAAATTATTGTTTCAGAAATTTTTAAAAAAATTAACTTTCTTTTCTATATTCTTTAGAATTTTTTAAATTTTTTTATATTTTTTAAAATATAAATTTTGGAATTTTATAAATATTTTGAATTTTGAAAATTAATTTGAAAATTTTTGTAATTTTTGTTAAGAAATATCAATTTGTTCATTTTTAAAATTGACAGGAACCAAAGGGGTGTTTACACTAATATGTTATTCGAGTTGACTTGAATAATTTGATTCGATTAACTCAAAATTTAATTTTTTTTTAATTTTTTCAAATCAAATTAATAGTTAAAAATTACAATAAGATATTGAGATATAATAGTAATAATTTTGTTTGTATTTTATTTAAATTTTTGGATTCATGAAGTTAAAAAAAATATAAGACTTAGATGTTGGCATGGAGATATCATAAACTAATTTTTTTAATGAAAATATATAATACAAAATCATATATAAATAATAACAATTTAATATCTCAAGAACATTGTTTCTAATTTGGGAAATAACATTTTTTAAAAATATTTTTACTTTTAATTAAATTTAAAAATGTTTAAGGACTTATATGAATAAAATACATTAACTTAGGGTTTTTCTTACTATACTAAAGTAATTGATATCCGTTACATTTTAAATGAAAACTAAAAGTGGAATTGTATAAAAAAATTGGTTAAATTTTACTCAAGGTCACTAAACTATCAGTAAGCTCACATTTTGGTCATTTAACTTCAAAAGGTTACAAAATGGGCATTGAACTATTGAAAAGTTTTCATTTAAGTCACTAGATTGTTAAAAACGCTATTGTATGGCCTTCTATGTTTGTACCACTTACACCAATTGAAAGCTCTCATTTCCCTTTCTCTTCTACTACAGTTCAATTTTTTTTCATAAAACTACTTTATTCTTCGATCTTCGACACTGACCATCAAATCTACTTGGAACTAAGGTATGTTCTTAGGGATGTAAATGAACCGAGCTTGAACGAACGAACCTCTATTCATGTTCGTTTGTTTATTTTTAAGCTTGTTTGTGTTCAGTTTGTGTTCGTTAAGAATTTCAAAATGTTTGTTCGTGTTCGTTTATTTAAAATTATATGTATTCATATTTGTTTGTTTAAGTTAAACAAACATGTTCGTGAATGCTAAATGAACATGTTCATGAATATATAATGAACATGTTCACAAAAAATATTCATGAATATTAATAGACAAACAAACAAACAATAAATAAAAATATATATAATTTTTTAAATATAAAATAATCAAATATAAATATTAATAATTATATTGTAACTAATTAAATTAATTAACCTAAATTAACCTAATGGAATTTCATATTCCTAGTGTCAACAATGCAAGCCTTTAGCCTACAATCGATTAAGAAATCTTAATTAACAGACATAAATTTAACTTCAAAACTCGAGTTATTTTTAGGGAATTAGGTATTAACTAACTAGTATTACCTCCCAACCTCTACTAATTAACTAATCGATAGGTACATGCTTATCTCTCGACCTCACTTTTCCTACTGGGATAAATTATGATTTACTTGGAAAATTTATCTCCTGACCTCGTTTAACCTAGATTACTTCCTAAGATAGTCCATTCTAGGGTTTAATTAATCAAAACCATAACCGAATCATTCAATATAGAAATGAAACAAAAGAATTTATCCTAAAATTCATATAAACGTTAATTGGTCAGATAAATGAAATATAAATAAAAGAATAAAATACAAGAGTAAATAGAATGCTCATGAATAAATATATTGAAGCACGGTTCTGGAACAATCTCCGCTCGTAATTGTCTTCACCTTTAAATAGAAAGAATTCCTACTATAGAAAAATAAACTAAAAGTAAAAACTAAAGAAAAATACGAAGAAAATTATGTGGCTAGATCTAAAATTGATGTCCATTAGGGTTACAGGAACCTCTTTACATAGGCTAATTTTGGTGTGTTTTATGCCTAAAATACCTTTGATACTTTGGGTGCAAGTAATAAATAAAATTTGAGAAATCTGCCAAGATACGACTGATGATGTCATCATTGCTTACGCCCTATGTTCTGGCCATGTCTCAACACAGGGGTACGTTTCAACATAGGGGAAGCTACATTGCAACACAGGTGCTATGTCGCGACATACGGAAAGATGACATGACACCGGTTTCTTGAGTTTGAAGTTCTAGTTTCACATGTTGCATCTCGGGAAGCTTGGGTATTGTTCCTTAGGCTTTTTGTGTAACACCCCTTACTCGACTTGATCGTCGAATTCATATAACGGGATGTCACATTCGTTGTTGGAGCAACCTATGTCAAATAATTCAAACTTATACACAACTTATATAATTATAGTTCACATACCATACAAATATAGTAAATTGAGATCTATAAGGACCTAAATGTGAAAAACTAGGCATGAAATGAGATCGAATTGTAAAATTTCAAAATTTTAGAATTGACATCGATATTTAATTCTTAGGTATCGATACTGAATTAATACCTTGTTGAATATCGATACCAAATCACAATTCTATTTATTTTGCAAAACAAGGGTATCGATATTTATTTTCTGGTATTGATATTTAATGAAAAGTATCGATACTCATATAAATATCGATACCATTTTGGCATTCTGTTTGTTTTAAAACTATTCATATAGTCAAGTATCAATACTAAATGCCAAAATATCGATAGTTAAGCCCAGAAATGGTAAAATTTCATCTTTAAAATGTCCATTTCATGCCAAAATCACTTAACCTTAAATGGTACCTTATAAATACAATTATAACATAAAAATCATCAACTAAGGACTTTCCTATTTATTTCCAACATATAAAAAATATCACGTTAACAATCAACCTAAGTACCTAACTAATATGCCACAATTGGCACCTCAACAAGTTCAACCCTTTTAAGAACAATCAAAAGAGCACATATATATACCAATTCAATAAACCTTTAATGACACTTTCACTATTATTTAAATCAAACATCAAATCTCATGTTCAATCACCAAGCTTACCAATTCATTTCAAGCATACCTAAACTTACCAATCATCATTCCATAACCAAGCATCAATCAAAGCATATAATATAACATATCATTTTCTCCACCATTAACCATATGATCCAGACTACCTAACAAGATAACAACAACAAGACTATTTCCATCACATGCATATACGCTTATATACATAACTCCCAAATGCCAACCAAAATACACAATGTTCATTATAACCATTAGACGTCCTAGGTACATGCCAAGACCAAAACGAATACATCACCAACACTTAAGTCTGGGATTGCTGTTGGATGCTGAAGTTGATGATTGAATCAAAAACTACCTAACCTGCGCACAGGAAACAAAACCGTACGTTGAGTATACTCAATGGTATTTCAATAATCCAAATATTAATATTTAATCTAATACAAAATGATACATAAGTTAACATAAATAATGAGATGCAACATAGCAATTAATATATACCAATTCACTTATTAATTTCTCAAAACCATCACATTATTACCAATAGAACATGGCAAATTCATTACATATATCATTTGGTAATTCAAATCATATCCTAGCACATTCCATCTCATAATTTGCCATTGAATACATTCAAAGTTCATATTCATTCTTAACTCAAATGTTCCACTATCATATTTTCATTTTTAATTCCCTGTTAGCATGACTCGGGCTTAGGCGGATACGCGGATCCAACCAACACACTAATTTGGCACCCAGTGTCTAATGGATAAATCCGTAATAATAAATTTTGTCATGCGTTCGCCAGTAAAGACCTACAAATAAATGTGCCCAGCATTGGTCGGTATAATTGACAAATGGGGTGCCCAGCACTCCCCAACACATAGTCGTATAACGCTGAACTCTTCCTATCCTATGGCATGCCAATTATACCTGACCTTACCCGAACAATTAATAGGGTAACATGTTTCTGGATACAAATCAACATACCAAATCCTCAACATCAAACCAAGTCTCCATCAATTCATAATCCATTATCATGCATCTGTCAACAATGTTCATTTCTTGTATCAATTCAATTCAACATATAATTCAATATACGCTTTTTTCATAACTAATCATTCAATCACAATCCATTCAATTCAATTAGCATTTCAGACATAATTCTAAAGAACTAAGTCACTTTATAAACTTACCATACGATGCAATGTTTATATACAACAATTGAAATATTTCATAATATAGAAATAGAAACCATAAACTTTGAGCTATTCGTCGACAACTTTATATTTTCATTTATTTTTCGAAGGATCCAGGTTGACATTAACTACGAATTAAAACAACAAGACATTTCATCAATACACAATCAAATTTTACATTCAATTTCTAATTTATGCAACTTCTGTATTTTATTCAATTTAGCCGTTAAAACCGAGACTAAAATAGCTTTAATATTTAACCTCAAATTTTAATACTAATTTCACTCTAGGCCTAATTTAAATCCCTATTTCTCATTTCTACCTCAAAATTTTGATATTTTTACAATTTAGTCTTTATTGCACAAAATCATCATTTTATTTTACAATTTAGTCCTTTTTCAATTCTAAACTTAAAATCCATCAAATTAATCCCTAGAACTTCAGCTATCCATCAATGACAATATCCACAATCTTTAACAGTACTAAAAAGTACTATATGAGTCGACTAGCTTAAATTCTCGGGATTTTGAAAACATAAAAATTATAAATAAATAAAAAACTAAATTTAACTAAGCTTGAAACTTTTAGATCCTAAGGTTGTGCGTCGAGCTATGTTCTTCTCCCAAAATCGGTTGAAACATTAAACTTTCATGTTTTTCTCTTCCTTCCCACTTTCTTTTTATTAATCTAATGTTTTGTTTTGTTTTAATTTACTTTAATTAATAATTTATAATATAATAAATATACCCCATAGTTTACCAACCGGCCAAATAATCATGTAACCAAGGTATATTTCCCATTTAAACCTCTTACTTACACTGATTTCTAATTATAAATCCTTAACAGTTCACACTTTTATCACTTATGCGATTTAGTTCATGTACCTTAATTAATCCCTAATTTAATAAAATTACTTAACTGAAATTCAGTTCACTTCTAATATAACTTTAAAAATATTTACGAGTCCAATTTATGGAAATGGGATTCCAAAATTACACATTCCGACACCACTGACTTTCGGGTCATTACATTTAGGCTTAGAAATACACGTCCTACACACTCAAATAGACTGATTAGCACTAAATAAGGCTTACATTGGCTTAATAGGTCAACTAACATCAATTATTACGTAACTAATAATATAAACCTAAGCTGCTAAAGCTAAAAATGTAATAATTAAATATAAAAGAGCTATCAAACAAGCTCGTTAAGTGTCGAAATGTACCTAAACTACCACCAGAATTGGTGACAGGTCAAATTGCTTGAGCCTTAAGAACTAAGGAACGGAGGTAGGAATCTAACTGGAGGTAGGAATCCTTCCATTGTCACCCTCCACCATCTAGCTCTCCCTATCTCAGACCACTATTCCTAACTAGCTTCATTGTTGTAACTATTGAAATTACGTCACTATTTAGTATCATCAGAGGCAATGGCGGAGCCAAGGGGTTAGTAGGGGCCTCGGTCCCCCTTAAAATGAAATTTTTTTCGTTTAGACCCTTTATAATTTATAAAATTTTAAATTGGTAATGGTAAAATTGCACTTTGCCGCCCCAAAATATAAAAATTTGATATAATCCTTTAAAAATTATAAAGATATAGACTATCAAAATTGTAAAATTTCATTTTTACTATCGTAAAAATGTACAATTTAATTCCAACCCTCCAAAAAAATTATAAAATTTTCTAGCCCCACCACTTATCGGAGGAGGATTTCATTGAAGAGAAGGCTCTGTAACACATTGAATCAAATTTAGAATAATTACATAAAACATATGTAAGCTAAATAAAAAAATTTACATAACATAAAAATGACTACATAATTTTTTTTTCTATATTAAATAAAAAAAATTATAAAATATAATACAATCATCGGTGGCGTTGAAGCAAATGCATTCTACAACTTGATGCCTGACAGATACAAACTGGATTCCATCACGGTGGAGAGTGGATCGGAGCTTTATGTTCACATCCAGCTTTATTCCTTCGAGTAGCCAATGAGAAAAATCAAACCCAGGTGATCCCTTGCCAAATAATGCTACAATGTATGGGGAGTTTGTGGTGTGAACGACTTAAAATCGGCCCTGATACTTGCCATATCCATCATTAGTTATGCGCGCGATTTGGTTGACTAAACCTCTCCCCAAAATAATATGAGGATGATGATGCACTTGGATAGTTTGCAGAGACAAACATGGCAAATCCAATTGAGTAAGCAACTTTAACGAGTGACTTAGGTCTGTAATGCTAGATAGATGTCTGCGGCTCTTCAAGCTGGATAAATTTAGTAGATTCAGCATGAGATCCTAGATGTGGTTAGAAAGGGATGAGAGCTAATTACGACATCTATATCCATGCTTATATTTATAAAAGCATATAAAAATAATTTATTTCATCGATATGATGTCGAGCCACTTTGCAAAGTGAATGTTAGAGTTTTGCCCTTAGTTGAATGCGCTGGCCAAGTCAAAATTAGACAGTAAATTCAAATCCATGCAATGAACTAAGTTGTCAAACTTGTTTGCTAGCATCATTCCTCCTATCGTGTATAACATCCAATCTGTGGCATATTGATCCATTTTCTTGACAATTGTATTATCATCGGGGGCCAAATTGATAAGTTGTATCGTGAATTTCATCATATTCCCATCGCATTCCTTATTCTCCTTGTTTAGGACAACATCCAATGATTGATAACATAATGATAAGAAGTTGATTGATCTTTCTTCGATTACTGGTTTTCTGTCGACTGGAAGGTCAGTTGTTAAAGATACATTTCCTAACATAATAATAGTTTTTCGCATGGAAAATAAAAAGTATGCGTTTTCGGCCTTCATCTGTAAAATAATGTGATGATCAACTCTAGAATCATTTCAAAGTCGGGCATTTTAGCTACCTTTAATAAACCATCTCTTTCCAAAGAGCCTTAGATATGTTTATTTGGCTCACCAAAATGAAGATTATGTTAGTCACAAATAGTTCGATATCCATCTAGACTTGTTCATAAGTCAGGCTATCCACCTAGGCCTAAAGACCCGCATGAAATTTGGGAGGACTTGGGTAATCATATTGTGCTAAAAAAATAGGCTTGGGAAAAAATTAGGTCCATTTAAAATATATGTCGGGCTCGGGCTTGAATATTCAAGGTCTGAGACCAGCCCAACCCGACTCATTTTTAAGTTTATAATACTTTATATTACGTTTTTTTTATATATGATGTAATTTGAACACATTAAAAAATTTAAACATATACTAAATATATAATATTACTCTAATGTAAATATTAAAATAAATATAAATATTTTTAAAAAATTAAAATATAATATGGGCGGGCCTAAAATGGGCTTGGGTTAGTCTTTTAGAAATATGGGCTGGTTCGAGCAAAATTTTAAACGTATATTTTGGGCCAGGCTAGGCTTGAGCAAGTATAAAGTATGTTAATATTGTGCTTAGGCCCGGCCCGAGCCTAGCCCGAGGAGCTATGTGTTCATATTGAAACCTCAATGGAGCATTAGAGAATAATGAGTTAAAAACACTAATTTAAGTTACAATGGGAGTGAGAAAAGTAAAAAAAAATTAAGGTTTTTCAAGAGAATTTTGGATTTTTTTTATGAAAATCAAAAGGAATGGAATGCTTGTAAGTTAGGTTTTCAACATCCATGAGTGACAAGGTCCTTTTGAAATCAATATAATGGTTAAGGCTACGAGTAACAAATATATGATCAATGTTTTTTACTAGACCTTGACATCTGTGAGTGTTGAAGTTTAACCAGTGCACATATCCTTAGTATTCTCAAACTAAGCGACATAAATTTTATGTGGACTTTGATCTTAGGAACCACAGCACTCATAGATGTTAAAGTATCTAAAAAAACCTATTTTAAGAATTAATCTTATTTTTTTATAAATGCAACATTTTGATTCGACAATTATTTGGCACGTTGTTAATAGAATTTTTAAACTCCACAAGTAAAATTGAAAGAGTAACATATAATTGATTCGAGAATAGTAAGTAATTAAATATTAAATATTAAAAAAAATAAAGGGTAAATTATAGTGGTAGTTACACAACTATTGGTAAGATTCTTTTTTGGTTACTTAATTATGAAAAGTTACAAAATCGTCAACAAACTATTTAAATTTTTTTTTTGTCAACGGACGTTAACGGAAAGATAACTTGATAGATTTTAAAATTGGCATAACTGCAGCTTATAAACTCTCTTTGGTTATTGGTTGTTTATCAACTAGAAGGTTGGTTATTAAAGATACATCTCCAAACATAATAGTAGCTTTCTCGCATGGGAAATGGAAAGTATGCATTTTCTACCTCCATTTTTTAAATAAAGCGGCAATCAACTTCGGAATTATTTCTCAGTGGAGAATTTTAGCTACCCTTAATAAACCATCCCTCTCCAATCAACCTTAGATCCGTTTATCCGACTCACCAAATGAATATTATGTTAGGCACAAATTGTTTGATATCCATCCTATGAAAAATTTCACAAAAAGATAATATTAAATTTACTAAAATATAAAGATAACGGAAAGATGAATATTTGACAGTTTTTAAAATTGACATAATAGCAACTTTAACTCTCAATATTTATATATTGTGTTAATTTAGTATTGATTCTAAATTTAATTCTAAATTTAATTCTAAACATTTACATATTGTGTAATTTGATTTGTTGTTGTAGTTTTTGTTTTTCTTTGCGATGTTGAGGGCTAATTTTAAAACAGTGAGAAAAACTTGGATTTTTGAGTGTTTCCATTTTTTGGTAAAATTTTGATCAAATTTAGTTGATAAATGTGTGTCTTTTTTTTTTTTTTTAGCTTTTTAGGTGAAATTTTCACAAAGAAAAATAGAATTGCGAAAAAAACCAAATTACACGATGCATAAATGTTGAGAGTTAATATTTTTTAGAATCAAGACTAAATTGACACAATGTATAAATACCCAGTAACCATTTAACGACCACGTAATCTTTTCGTTTACCATTTAATGGCCAATGACCAAAAAAGAAAGGGTAAATTAAAGAAATATGTTGATTTTTTTAAAATTTAAGTATTTAGACTTTTTTAATATTTACCGGGTATGCTATTTTTGGAGAGAAAAATGAAAATGTATCCTACAAGGTGCGTTTTCAATGACAAGGCAATGAAAACACACCTGTAGGACGCGTTTTCAGGGCAACGATAACTTTTCCAACAATCACAATTCCAACGGCTACACCCAACAACCATATTTTTTTCTTATATAAACCCCTTCAAACTTCATTATTTTCAATTCAAACTCAATTCTTAATTCTCAATTCTCATTTCTCAATTCTTAATTCTCTCGATAATTTTGTTTTAAATCTTTCACTGAATCTTATTCTCTTCGATTTTATTTTATTCCTTATCATTTGTAAAATGGTAAATCAACTTATTCGTTTGGATGACAAGCACATCTTTAGCGTTCAATTACAAATGGTAAAAAAATATTATAAGATTATTTAATTTTAATTAGTTAATTACTATGTTGTTAGCACCACTATTTCTTATGTTTATATACTTAGGCAGAAGATCGGATTTTGGAGACGTGCATACACAATTTAAGTAGGAGTGCATCAGTTGCCATGCATGGACACTTGCGAGATAAAAGATTTTTATACGTGGCTCACATGCTCGAGGGGACTAAATTAGACCCCCAACTTATCAGTGCTTTGGTGGAAAGATGGAGACCCGAGACACACACATTTCATCTTCTCTACAGTGAGTGTACAATTACACTCAAGGATATTGATTTACAACTTGATCTACTAGTCGATAGGGAAGTCATTACAGGGCCAGTGACAAGTGTCGACTGGAGCGCAACATTTAAGCAACTACTAGGGAATGTGTTAGAATTTAGGGTGAAAAAGAACAATTCGTGCGCCTATTCATCTTAAGGTTGATTGGGGTAATGCTTATGCCAGATAAATCTCGAAATCTAATACATTAAAAATGGATAATACTACTAGTTGACTTAAAAGAAGTGGGACAACTTAGTTGGGGATTAGAGGTGTTGGGGACATTGTACCGAGAAATGTGTTGAGCAACAAAACTAGAAAAAAAGTTAAAATTGGTGATTGAACGCTCCTTCTTCAATCGGGAGCATGGTATCAACTACCATTTTTACGGCCTCGAGTGGACCCCCTTATGAATTCCCACTCGTAATATGGTAAAATTCATTTCATAATATCATTATCCTATTATTTTTTTCATTGTAATTTTGAAAAAAAATATATTATTTGAATATGTGGAACAATCGCACAAGACACACAGGTATACCGTTCGAGCTTGAGGATATCCGGCTAGCTTTAATCAATAATTTGAAAAGGAGATTAGTTTATGAAATTTAAATTTATATAATATTTATTCCAGCATTTGAAATTAAATAATAAGCACATGCTAAAATTTGTAAATTCTTACTATAGTTTGTATAGATCCCATATGCAGATCTGAAAATTCAAGAATGCGTACTGACCGAAATTTTCGTCAATTGCAACATCTAGTACATCAAAGTGTCGTTGATAATTTTTGCAACGGTCGAGATGCACAAATTCGACCGAGTGATACGGGAGTTTGGGTGTACGCAATGTATTTCGCCGTCACCCTAGGAGCTCAATGACCTATAGAAGATTGACTTGTGGGGGGAGACTCGAGGAAGATTTGTCAACATTCCACAAAAAGTATATCGAGATGTGGTAGCGTGGGTATGATTACTTGCCAACGCGTAAAACATTTCTTACACCGAAGTTGACGACATCTCCAGATTACATGGATTGGTTCAGTCATAACAGCAAGTCGTATCTACTGTCAGATGTGGAAAGGAGTAGGCAACATCGTCGTAGGAGACCAAGACGAGGGCCCATCAATACTAGGTCGGGAGAACATGCCGCGAGGGGATCAACATTTGCTCTAGCTCCACACAAGGACCCGATTGTCGTGCAACCTCCTAGTTAGTATGGTTCATAATTTTTTGGTGCTAATCCAATTTATTTTACACAAGTACCATAGCACACACCATCATTCACTGCATCAACACATTCTCAAGGTGTATATTTTGCACCACCGCCACCCACCGCACCATATTACATACTGATATCACCAGCAACACCAACGTATCCAATATCGTCGACAATTCTGACATTTTATCCGCAATCGGATTATGCAAGGCCATACAGTTATCCGTTAATAACGTCACAAATAGCCCTAACATCGTTGTTCTACCGATGAGGATCATCCTTACAACCGCCTATTTATACGGGGGGATGTATGATGGGCAACTAGGACCCAAATATAGTCAACCATAGAGAAAATAGGTGAATATGGAGATCAACATCAAGGTTCATGTGAAGATGAAGACTAAGACGAAGACAATGAGGAGTCGCCACCCCAACTTGTTCAATAGAACCTTAGGCGTACCCGACGCCCACCTAGCTGTGGCACACATTCTAGATAATAATGATTATGTTATTTGTAATTTTTTCTCAAATATTTCATTATTTAATTTGTTAAATTTTAATCTATATTATAATAAATGTTTCCAGCCAAAATGTACTTGTTCCACTTTTATTGACACCAAATTGTATACTTTATTTACATCCCAAATGGACACTTATTTACAATCTACACAATAAATTTATTAAATTGGTTTGTTTTGTACCATATCATATGGTTAGTTCTATTTTTTTTTTTCATTTTTTCTACTTTTTCATTTAAGCTTCTCTCTTTCCATTTATCAATTACAATATCTTTAAAAAGTAATGATTTGTTTTAAAATATTTTATTTTGTATTGTAATTATCTTACTTTAATAATTAATATTAACTTACAATTTCCAAAAAAAAATAAATGAATAAAATAAACATATGGAATTTATATGGGTTTTTTATATTTTTTTTCTATGTTTATCAATGAATGAGTTAGTGTTTTAATTAACTCTTCTCCTTGATGTTCCATCCAGGTGTGGACATGTTGGCTTAGTGTGCCCTAGCTTCCTACAGTAACTGCATAATCTCGGTTGCTCTGTCCACTCCCGAATATTCATATTGTCTCTTATCCGAGCTGAGTTTGGATAACCTTTTGGCTTGCACCGCAAGTTAATATTCGGTACTAACTTGAAAGAGTTATGCGAGGTAGGCGGCTACATGCTTTCATCTAGGACAGGTGGGAATTCAGATTTCCAAACATTATATGTACGTTGTAGTTTGTAAACTTCATCAACGTAGGTCATGCAATCTACACGTACCGAGGTACACGTCGTAATTGCATGTTCGCATGGATAACAAAGTGCTTAAAATCTCCTACAATCGCGGGTCTTTTGTCTCAGGTCTACACGATACACTCCCCAAATAACTCCTTCTCGGGTTTACGGAACTCTATAACCCGAAATATTTGATTTAGAGACTAGTGACACACTGAAGACAATGAGTTCACTCTTTCTGCATTTTCTTCAATATCTTTTAACACCGACTCACTCCAAACATGAGCGCCCTGTATCTGTCTCTCGTATTTCTCAGCCTGTTTTAGAAATAAAAATGCTAATAAGAAATACATTTGTTTGACCATCGAGGTTACTGACAAATGACGCATCCCCTTTTGTACGAAATTAATATATTTCGCTAGGTTCATTGTCATGTGCCTATATTGTAGTTCTTCATCATACGATTGTGTCTACTACTCCTTGGGTATCCTATTGAGGTACATCACACTGTGTTCATTTACAACTTACAATTTCTCCAGCATTTCATAGAATCAATGTTAGACAAGCTCGTACCCTATCGAAGACAATAAATATTATATCCGTGCATTGCGACCCAATGTATATGTTAAGCAGTGATATAGAAAATACCATGCACAACATACACATGTTAATGACATGTCACCGTTCTGCATCTTTATGGTATCGGCCCATGTAGTTAGATCCTTTATGTTATACACAATACCTATGGTGTGCACAGTTCCAAAGGCTTGAACGCCAATCGATTACAACTTGTATTCCAGTTCCCTTATCTTAAATTATGCATATATTAGGTTACGGCACAACATGCTTTCTAAGGTTAGTCAAGAAGAAATCTCAATCATCTCTGGATTCTTCGGGCGCTATTGTAAAAATTAATAGTTGGATTTTTCAATTACCATTTTGTACAATAGCCAACAACAATTGATGTTGGTATGTCTCATACATGAATGTGTCGTCAATTTGTACTAGTGGCTTACAATACTAGAATGCAGTTATGCATTGCTTGAAAGTCCAAAAAAAATGATGGAAAACTTTTTTTCCAAGAACCAAACGATCGCGGCAATACGAAGGCTTCATTTGTAGATCGATTACGGAACCTAGTACGTACCGCTCTAGTACCTAACATTATTGCCACAAATCATTATATGATTTCTCCCACCCTTTATGAATGTCTTCTATTTTGCCAACCATGCATTTGTGGTACGATGTACTGTAATCGTACTCGCTACGGATGTGTGTGATCAAAACTGGGATCGGGATCCTAGGACTCGCTTTCACCGTAGGTAATATAAAGTTAGATATCATGAGTGAATCCAACTTTGGATGATCATTCGACATGCCTAAAAAGCACAAGTACCTCACCATACGTAATAGAATCTCGAATAAAGGTCAAAATGGGAATCGATATTGTTAACCATGACACATACCTGCAACAACACATGTATGTCAACAAACAATTGATGTCGGCCCGATTCGTGTTTCATCTTTTATGCACCGCACAATAACTCTTTCTCGCTGGAAACCTTGTTGCTGCCAACTCTATCATAGGTTACCGTAATGAGCTTACCGCCTTTGGTGGAGACAGATAAAATAAATAACTTGATTATACTGAAAGGCCTCTGTGTTTTTCACTATGACTATGATCTTAGACTTCTATATGGGTTTTATAAAGCATCCTCATCTGATGAGGTGAAACTCATTGTTGTGTTTGCATAACCACTGTCAATTGGGCCTGTAACACCCCTTAACCCCAACCCGTCGCCAGAACAGGGGTACGAGGCATTACCTGAATTAAACACTAATAATGAACAACATCGGGTCATAAATCTATATTTCAATTTAAAATTTCTATAAATTCCACCTTTAAGTCCCTAAAATGGACCGAAGAGGTCCAAAATATACTTAGGAAGTGTTTTGGGATTAAATCAGAAACTTTGGAAACTTTTTCTTGAAAATAGGGGTACACGCCCGTTTGGCCTGGGACATGCCCGTGTGGCCTGCCTATGGGGCTCACATGGCCGTGGGGCCAGCCCGTGGGCAGATTTGTTTTGCTCACACGGCCGTGGTACTAACCCGTGGGCAAATCTGACTTCGCCACACGGCCTGGGCACACGCCCATGTGACTTGGCCGTGTGAAGACATGATTTTTCACCATTTTGAGCTATTTTCACATACTAAACACACCTAATTCATGCCCAAAACATTTGCTTATAAATCTTGATCAAATAACATTCATCAAACCTTTCAAACTTAGCAAATCTTCGTTCATTCATTTCATTACCTCTTAAGGATTATGCACCACATTTACATTCAAAATATAAAACATTTACAAGTAACAAACACCAAACCTAGTACATGCCACATATCCAAAAGATAGATGCTTCACCAAAATTGAGCTGAGGTCGGGATTGACTCGGATGCTGCACCAAACTTCAATTTTACCTAGCATGCGCACGAAAACAAACCGTACGCTGAGTATTGGAAATACTCAGTGGTATTACCATAATTCAAATTAAAACAAATATAAAATATCATAAACATGTATAGATAATTAACAATTCATAAATAAAAATTCATACCAAGTTATCATATCTCCATCATATCATTTTCATTATTTGATTCATTATTTCATCAAAATAATTACCAACTATTCATGAACCTCTGGTTCATCTCTCAATCACAAATAAATATCCATTTCACATTCATATATGGATAATTCATGAACCTTGGTTATATGCCTTCAATCTCATAGCACAAATTGCATTTCTTAATTCATCAAATAATTCAATTTATCAATTTCATTTGATATTTCTCTTCACATATATTTTCCCTATTAACATAACTCGGACTTTGGAGGATACATGGATCCAACCAAATACACCAGAGTGGCGGCCAACGCCTCATCGGATAGTTCAAAGCAAATAAGTGACGATCAACGTCTCATCGGCTAAGCAGAAGCAAAGTGGCGACCAACGCCTCATCGAATCTATCCGAAGCAAATATGACACACGAAGTGTCTCATCGACTCGAGGTCGAAGAATCCCTGAATTCTTCATATCCTATGGCATGCCAACTATATCCACTCTATCCCGACTAGTTAATAGGGTATCAAAATCATTCAAATTCAAATCAATCACAATAACAATTCAATCATAATTTATATTCACCACAAATCATTATACAATTTAATTTCACACATGTATACATTCATCAATTAAATCCAACTCTCATTCAATTCAAATATCACTACTTACCTCAATCTCATTTTTCAAACACATATATTGAAATTAAACATTTAATAATAAATAACTTGAATTAAGGAAATACAAACCGATATTTTTCTCGAGCTATTCCTCAATCACTTTTTCCTTTCCCTTCGTATTCGATGTCTCGGTTTTCTTGTTTGCTACGAAAATTAGCATAATTATAATTAATTAATAACACACATATTTTATATAAAATAATAACTTTTCATGCAACTTTTACCTAAATCCCAAATTTATCCTAACCATTTTCATCTTCTTCCTTTTTACAATTCACATTATTTTCTTATTCAATTTCCATCAAAACTTCAATATAACCATCAAATTTTCATCATTTCACCATAATTTCAAACTTCTTTCAATTTAGACCATAAACTCAAAACTTATAGCCTAGTTTACAATTTAATCCTTCAATTAATTTAAATCAAAATTTCTATCAATTAAAACCCCCAATTTCATCATTAGTTCAACATAAACCCTCCTTAAAAGTCTATCATCTTTCAATATTTTCACAAAAATTCAAAAGTATTCAACTCTAGGACTTCAAAAACATCAAAATCACTAAGAAAAGGACTTAATTGACTTACCAATTTAACTTCCAAGCTTTCAAACTCTAATTTCTCATTTTTCTTTTCTTTTCTTCTTTCTTTCATTCTATTTCGTTTCTTCTCTGTAACTTTTTCTCTTTTTCTTTTGTTTCTTTATTTTATTTATTCTTTATTTCATTTTATTTCTTTCATTTACTAATTAATAATTAATTATAAAATATCTAATTAATACAAATATAAATACATGTGTATTCATACACACATGTACACATGTAATATTTCGTCACCATACATTTGTCATTATCTCAATTAATAGATAAAATATAATAATAATAATAATAATAATAATTAAATATCTTTTACTTAATTTATAAGTAAATATATATATAACATAGGTTTGTACTAATAATTTAAATACACATGTATTTATTCTCTATCTTACACATTTCACTAATTTGGTTTAATTACTAATTTAGTCTCTTGTCATTTCTCTTTATTTTGTAATTAATCTTTTATGCTCTATTCAATTTAGTCCTTTCTACTAATTACTTCTAATTAAACTAAATTTGCCTAATCAAAATCTAATTCAACCCATAACTAACTTCGTAAATATTTTTAATAAATATTTTCAAACTCGTTTTCCTAAGACGGAGGCCCTAAACTCACTTTTCCGGTGCCCGTGAAATATGGGTCGTTACAGGGCCCCTAGTTATACTTCATCCCTTGACAGCATAACCTTTGTAAACTTGAAGCCCTAGATACACTTCAACCCCTAACCGTTTAATCAACGCCAACTGGGACCTTGAGCTGCAATGCAATCCCGACTTCTTAGGTGATAGATCCATCCCCAAATGGCAGATGAAATTTGTAGGTCACCATGCTCTAAGGTATCAATGTAAATTCAAACATACCTTAAAACTATAACAATGTTTATTTAAAACACAGATAAGAATAAATCTTTAAACTTCTAATTTCCAACCACAAGAAAAGAAAAACAATTTTTAACAAAGTGAAAGCACGTCCTGTAGAACGCGTTTTCATTTCTCTCTTTAGAAACAACATATCCCGGTAAGTATAAAAAAATAGCCTAAATACTTAAATTAAAAAATAATATATTTCTTTAATTTATCTAAAAAAATTACTAATAATTGAATGATTACATATGTACTTTAGCAAAAAAATAAATGATATAACAATATATAAATTTGTTTGTAAAGTTAAAATATTGCACCAAAGTAGGGCTGAATAAAAAAAATTGAAAAACCAAAAATCAACCCTAATTAAGTTGTTTGGATAATTTATAAAATGTAAGTTTAAAAATCGCACTTACACGAAACTGAACTAAAATCTATTTTTATTTAATATATAATTTATTTTAATTTTTATTATACAAAAATAAATATTTAAATTTAAATTAATTAAAATAATTTAAAATTTATTAACAATTAATATAGAAAAATCAATAACCGAACCGAATTAAAATAAATGACTGAATCAAATCGATTTCATCCTTACCAATAATATATGAACCAAAGGGTAAATTAAATAAAAAGGCCGTTTTTTAAAAATAATTATAGATTTAAGTTTTTTTTTCATATTTAAAAAAATAAGTCATTTTAAAGAGAAAATTAAAAAATCTTACTACATATTTCTTAAATATAAAAAAAAGCCTAAATCCTTAATTATTTTTTAAAAACGTCTATTTTATCTAATTTTCCCTTAATCAAATTCTAACATCTTGAATCAATATAAATTAAAAGATTTTTAATATGATATAAAAAAAACCATACAAAAATAAAATTAAAAAATAAAAATAAAAATAAAAAATCCTTTCATAAAAAGAAATAAAAATAATTTATGTGTAGATGAGAAGGGTTGGCCTCCTCCTCCTACCTTGGTGCCATCCAGTTCCCATCCCACACCTATCTCCTCCTACTTCAAATTGTTTTTCCCAGTTATTTTGTTTGGTTTTCTTTGATCTCTCTGTCTCTCTCTTTCATCTTCAATCTTTTTCTTTTCTTTTTTTTTTTTAAATTTATATAAAATTTATGAATATATTAGTTTTGGGTTGGGTTGATTTAGTCAGTTTACTTCCTTTTTTATCTATAATCTTTTTTTCATCATCAATCTCCTTTGTATTTCTATAACAATTATTACCATTTATTTAATATTTTGAGCTTATACACTTGATTTTGGATTACCCTTTTGTGAGATTCGAAAAAAAAACCCATTTTTTTTACTTATTTTCCTATGAGGAGAGGGAGGGGTCCCGCCGCCGCCGTCGCCGTCGCCGTCGTCCCCGATGGAGAAGAACCCAAATACAGAGGTGTTCGAAAAAGACCATGGGGTAGATTCGCAGCTGAGATCCGAGACCCGTGGAAAAAAACCAGGGTTTGGTTAGGTACTTTCGATTCCGCCGAAGAAGCGGCTCGAGCTTATGATACGGCGGCGATGACACTGCGTGGACCGAAAGCCAAAACGAATTTCCCAATCAATCCCTCGAGTACTACCGCTTTTCCGATCGATCACCACCACCGACGGTTATACCCGATGGGTAATTTTCAAGACCCGGAAATGAACCCACAAAGACCGACGAGGAGCAGTATGAGTAGTACGGTGGAGTCTTTTAGTGGACCAAGACCAACCCAACCGCCGCCGGAATCAGTCGTGTCGGACCGGAAATATCATCATCATCGGAAACCGCCGGTGTTGCCAGAGGATTTTCACAGTGACTGTGATTCATCATCGTCGGTTGTCGTCGACGATGGGGATATGGCTTCATCTTCATGTAAGCAAAATCAAACATTGATGCCTTTTGATCTCAATTTTCCACCGTTGGATGAAGTTGATGATCTCTACTGCACTGCTTTATGTCTTTGATCAACATGATGATCATGATTGATGATGAAGAATTATTCAAATCTATTTTTCTAATTTTTGCTATTTTCAAGCAAAAAAAAAAAGAAAAGAAAAGAAAAGATATATGATTAAGATGGAAAAAAATGCTCCTAGTCTTTTTTTTTATGAGTATGATGAAATCTAAGCCCTTTGATTTCGATCAAACGGTGATTATTATCTTTGTTCTTAGAGAATATATATGATTTAGGGTTTGGTGATGTTATTATTATATCTCAGATCTGATTTTTTCTTCTTCTTTTTTGTAACTTTTAATATTTGTATAAAATTTCTCTTTTTTTTTTTCAATTTCAACCCCTCATAAACTGGATTAAAAAGTAAAAACCCCATTTTTTTTCTGTTTTTTTTTTCTTTTTGGGGCTTATTTTTGTTTGAATGAAGCTAAGATTAAAAATGGGATTTTGTGTTTTATCATTTTGATGATTGTAAATATTTGTAATTAGGAATATATAGTAATGGTGATTTAGGGTTTTTGTTTTGTATATAAATGTGATTGGATAAAAGTTAATTACTAAAATTTGTAGGTTTGTATTTTTCATTATTTTATTAATTGTAAATTTGTTTAGTTTTATATTTATTTTGTTAAAAACAATTTGATGGATGATTGAATTCGGGTTTTAGGATTGATTTTATGAAAATTAATTGTTAATATTATTAATTAAGTATGAATTTTCATCAAATCAACCTCGGAACTTAAATTAAATATTAAAAAGTTAACACGGTTATTTTTGGGTAGCAAAATGTATAATTTTGTTAAATATAGGTATTACATTGAATTAAAAAATGGGTAAATTATACCATTAGTCACTTAACTTTGATGCAGTTGATAAAATAGTCACTCTTGTTTTAATTCAGTCACTCAACTTTTAAAAAATGACAAATCGATCACTATCCTAATAGACGTAACAGAAAGCTAAGGTGACTCGCTAATTTGCCATGTTGGCATCCCATGTGAAAACGACGACCTCTACGCCTTTTCCTGTTAACTTGCAGTAGAATAAGAAGAATAAAGCAAAAAAAAAAAAATTCTCTACTCAGACCACCTTTGATTCATCAATAGTAGTATGTACACCATCCTCAATCTCTTACCTTATAATAATACGACCCTCTCCCTCTCCTTTTCCTTCACCATTCCTTTCCTTCTGCTAATCATTTTGTGTGTCTAGGTCACCGAAAAAAGCAAATCATAAGAAAGCCATTTATTTGTATTTTTTTTTTGGGGGGGGAGGGAATTTGAAATACAAAATCGAAAATCAACAAAGCAATCTTACGTGATGGTTTGTGTGGACGGAGGGCTAATAGAAATCTTCTTCAACCAGAAACCTTGGATCCCCTTAAGTAGATCCCAACCTTTGTTTATCAATTGACTAATGGCCTTTTAGGCCTAAGCGATGATGGCTCCGGGATTCTTGGTCAATGATGTCATTCATTTCTCACATTTCAATTTGTACTGTAAAAGGAGGCCGTCAAAGGTAATTTTTGGGGGAATTTACTAGAGGGCCTTTCCCCATGCTTGATTGTGTGTCAAGGGGATAAAGTGTTGGGAGAGTTTGAAATTTATCTATGACAGCAACAACTAAAGGAAGAAGAAGAATATAGGGAAAAAAAACCCTAACCCATTTTAATGGTGGTACAAGTGGTAGTGGCTGGAGCACTTGTCATTAACGCTGCTAGTTTGTTTGTGGGGTCGGTTGTATTAGGGTCATTGAAGACTTTGAGAGGGATTTTATAGTCTATTCATTTTTTTTCTTCTTTTTCTTCTTCTTCTTTTGTTTTTAGGGTTTTTTTCCAATTTTTTCTTAAATTGGGTGGGTTTCCACTTTGGGCATATCCAATATGACTAGTTAACTAGCCACGTCAGTTGTCCAGTTAAGTCTATAACGGAAAATATTAGTCGGTGACTAATTTGTCACTTTTCAATAACGTTAGTGACTGATTTGTCATTTTTCGAAAGTTGAGTGACTAAATTGAAACCAGAGTGACTATTTATGTAATTTACCCTTAAAAAAATAACATAATACAGATATCACATTAAAAAATATATGAAATTCAAGTACTTAATTATGCATTAAGCGAATGTTGATCCATTTTACTCAAAAATCATTCATAAAACTTGAGATCAAAATTAAAGTTATATTTATTAAAAATTTATATAAAAATAAAATAAGGCTTTAATTGAATTAATAATGGGAAGATTTAAATATCATATCTGTTGTTTTTTTATACAATGCCCTTAAATAGGAGGATGATACGTTTCAACTCACTCGAATTCACGTCCTCCTATACTAACAACAATGCTAATGTTAATCAAGCTAAAACTCAATTAACTCTACTGTACCATTAAAGAAGTAGTAAAAATTAAAAGTCCAATTATTTATACGTAATAAATTAGCAAAAACCAACTGTATAGATTTATGTATTTACTAATAAATGATTTAATTTATACGTGAATTAACTGAAAGTTTATAAGTTGATACAATATTTAGAACTACTCATAACTCATCCCAACCCTTAAATAAGAGAATAAATGCTCTTCAGCGCCGCTCAAACCCACGTCCTCCAAAACTGACAACAATGTCAATGCCAACCGAATTAAGACACAATTGATTTAATACAATAAAACAAATTTATGTATTAAATTAGATAAATTTTGATGTATAAATTTAATAATTATCCATAAAATAAATGAATATATATTCATATTTATTGCATCACATTTTTGGGAATTTTGAGTATAAATTTCGTAACTGTATCATTATGGTATATAATACAGATCCATCTCACAATTTTATTTTATATTACTATCTGAGTTTGATTCAGAATGGATATATTTATTTAATTTTTATTATAGAATTTTGTGTACTTGATAGTTATATTGGATTCTGATTAAATTTTGAGGGGATAATGTCATTTTTGATACCTGTACTTTCATAAAATATCCAATGTGATACTTATACTTTGAAATGAACGTCCAATGTGATACATGAACTACCAAAATGTGTTTTATTATGGTGTTTGCATTTTCATAAAATTTTCAATGTAATACATGTACTTTGAAAATGTCTAATGTGGTACATGAACTATCATAATATGTGCTTTATTATAAATTCTAATTAAATTTTGAATTGAATTGTGTTGAATGGTTAAACGGGAGACAAAACTGTCTTGAAGTTGTCTTCTTTATCGAGAAGACTTGAATCCTATTCCAAAAATCATTTCAATATACATTCATAGTCAATAATGCTACTCAAATGTGTCATTTGAATCACTGGTGGAGTGATAAAAAATTGATTGTAACACCCTAAAAATTCTAGTGTCGCCAATAGTAGTATTTCGAAACATAAATATCAAAATTTCCCAAAAAGCAAGTGTTTATCAATTGAATAATGATAGTAAAGTTAAAATTTGACATCGAGAAAAAAAAAAGTATGAATAGTGAAATTTTAGTAAAGATTAAATTGGAAATTTGTGAAAGATGGATTAAAAGTGCAAATTTACTATTTTAGAAAAAGGGAAAAATTTAAGAAATATCTTTTTTATGAATGTGACATGGATATGAATTGATAGGTGAAGTCCAAAAATTAAGATGTGGACTAGATTGGAAAGTGGTAAAAAGTATAGGGACTAAAGTGTAATTTTACCATTTGGTGAGAGAATAGATTAATTATAATTATACCATGTATAAATAATATTTACATACTTAGGACAAATAAATATGCCATGTTTCTAAAAAGACTATTGTACCCTTATGTCTTAAATATGACAAAAGATATTTTAAAGGGCAATTTAGTCATTGTCATTAAATACTATTTTTGAATTTTAAATTATAAAAAGAGAGATATTTTCATGGGAGAAAAGTCTAGAGATATGAAGAGAAATTATTCTCTTATATTAAAACCCCCAACGTGGGGTGCATGGAGGGAAGAGAGAGGAAAAATATGTTTTTCCATTTATTTCGATTTGGTCCATTTCTTATCCAAGCATATTTCTAACCTAAAATTCTTTGAAATTAAACGAGATATTACATCCAATTCTAGTTCGAGCGTGTCCTTTCATAGGAAACCAACCATGGAGGCTTGAAGACGAAGATGGAAGGTGGGAGAAAGCATGGGTACGTTGTTCCAATTATTATGTTATGTTTATTTGAATGTATAATTTAACGTGAATTCGTAAGAACTAAATGTGTATAATTATTTTCTATGTTCTAAGTGATGAAAGTATTATGCTCATGTATGACGTGAATCGTGAATGGTTTTATGAATAATTTGGTGGATGATTTTTAGTGATTAATTTAATAAAAATTTAAATAAGAACTAAATTGAAAATCATGCAAAATTTCAAAATCAAAGAATTAAATAGAGAACTTAAAGTTTGAATTTTTATGAGAAGACTATAAGAATATGATATCTAAAGTATTCGAAAAGTTATACTTAAATTAGCATGTTTTACATTAAAAGGACTAAATTGTAAATATTTCAAAACATGAGTTTTAGGACTGATTTATATTATTTTAGAATTTAAAATTCTAAAATCATAATATGAAAGTTTAATGGTATGAAAATCAGGGACTAATTTATGAAAAATTGACATGATTTTAATAGTAGGGACTAAATTATAAAATTTTGAAATTCCATATATTAGGGGATATTACCTTTTTGTTATTGGCTAAGTGGTATGTCCGGGAATAAATAATTTGGGGTCCCAATTGAATTTTTCTACACAATGGGTGATACAAAGGAAATAAACAAGTTTGGTTGGGGCTCAACTATTTTTGCCCATATCATGTTTAACTTGGAGAGTTGAAACAAAGGCAAGTGGAAAAGCATACATTGAAGACTTGCATCTTCCAACAGTACTGCCCCTTGCTGAGAGGTGGACACAGCTGTTGAAGAAACATGACAACAATACAAACAAAAAAGTTAAAGTTCATCCAAGTTAAATCCAACAGAGATTCATGCAATTTCAGAAATACAGTATCAGCCCAAGATTCATGGCTGCTTCATCTTCTTTTTCCCACTCATCTCCTTTATATATTGTTGTGGTTTCTGGAGCTGGCTGCGCATAGAATAAGGAGGCCTATGAAGAGGTTCATGGAGGAGAGTTTGAGCAGCATTATCGTGCGTTCCCTGCGTACATTTGAGCACCAGCAGAATTTACCATCCTCTCAGCAGCAGGTGTAGGATCATGTCGTCCATAGGAGTGTCCTCCATCATGTCGTCCTCAAAATGTTCAAGAATATATGGAATTGATGTTGAAGAATTGTGCACCAGAGTAGGGGCAACTAGCAGTTTCTCCAATCATCTAAGTTCGGCCTTGAAGTAAGCAAGCCAATCTTTTTGAGCTGCTTCTCAAGATCGATGTGCTTCCCTTTCCATTTCCATCTACAAGAAGAAACAGTTCTAAACCAATGATCTTGGTTATTGTTACTTCAAATCTTTGCACTTAACAAAGCAACGCAACCCACACACTTCAGTAAACTGTAAGACTTGCATAGACAAAAAAAAAGAAGAAGCTAAAGTTATGGTACTAATTTTACATGGTAGCCACAACACTTTTGGAGCAATTGAAGCTTCCCCTTTCACAAAAAAAAATAACGATGGCAATGAGATTAAATACTATAATAATATTGTAGTGTGAGATAAAAAGTAAGTCAGACCGAACTACACCATCCATCCAAACCCACTCTAAGGCTTAGTTTGGATGGGCGATTGAGTACGGTGCGGTGCGGTGCGTTTAACTTACTTTTTGTCTCACGCTATAGTATCACTACAGTATCTAATCTTACCGTCACCGCTATTTTTATATTAACCACAGCTAAAAGCCCCGCCCATCCAAACTCACCCTAAGTTTTGATGAGTTTAAAAAAAAAAGTTACTAAAATTCCAAAGGTAAGTATTATTTTACCCTTTCAATTATTTCTTTTTTAGTTTTAATATAATTTATTTTATTAATATATCTAACATATTCTTAATATATTGTTCTCCAATATAATATACATATTTATTATAATTTTTATTTATAATTTAGCATAAATATAATATATATTTCTATTTTATTATTTAATTTAAATAAAATTTGTAAAATATTTTGGTATTTTATTATATATACATTTTAATTTAATATCTTTAATAATAATTTTTAAACTTTATCTTATCACCATCGTTGCGTTTGAATCTAAACACATTCTTTCCTATCGGTTTTAATCTCACTACTATAATAACTAATTTCACCGCCATTGTTACCTCTACAACTCGGCTTAGACGTCAAGATCGAATTCAAAAGATTATATTGGTCATCGAAATGGCCTAGCAGAACTATCGAAATTTAAAAACTATTATTTAAAATATTTACTTTAATTTCTGAAGAAAAACTTAACATGTTTTCAAAAGATACAATTTAATTTTTATCAATTATTAAAAATTATATTTTATTTAAATTTATTACATTTAAAAATAAATATTAATTAATTATTTTTAATATTAAATTCTTTGAAAATCATATCTTATATTTTATGGCCTACCATATCTAATAAATACCAAATATATATTTTTTTAAATCTAAATAATATAACAGCCAAGCAAATCTCAAAATTCCCAAACCAATCACCATCACATAATGCACCACCTCAAACCTACTTCTTTTGAAAATTTGGACATAAAAAACTAAAAAAAATAAAAATTCAATCTAACCTGCAATGTGATACACGAACTTTAATTATGCGTGATCTTATTTATAAAATTTTGATTAAATTCAAATTTCGTAAATTATTAGCACCATTATCGATAAATACCCTTTTACGTTTACGTATTACATGCACAAATTATTATACTTACGCAGCATCAGAAAGTAATGATTATTTATTCCTTTAAATATGCACAATTAAATCAAAATCAACATTTTATGTATATATTTAAATCATTTTTAAAATTTTATACATATAATTACATAAAAATCGAAATTTGCGTATCGAATTTCATATTAAATCAAGATTCAAGTATAGTTTTTATATTTTGTATTTTATACCAAATTCCGCAATGAAAAAGGGACTCAAACAAAAATAAACCAATAAATTTTATTTTTTATATAATATTTTGTACATCTAGAGAAGTTCTCGAACTTATCTTTATCTTATAATTTATAATTAAATATACTTTAATATGAAGTAACTTTTCACTTCTACTTTAAACAAAAGGATAATTGTTAATATTATTATTTTATATATATCTTAGTGTGGAATTCGAGTTTTAAGATTAATCGGATTTAATTTTTTAATTATTTTAATTAGTAGAATAAATTTGGTGTTAATTATGAATTTGTTTAATTTGTTAAATATAGTCTGATAGATATGATATAATTCGGGTTTTAAAGTCAATTTGAATTATTAGTTGATTATGAATTTTAATCGAGTCAAACTATAAAACTCAAATTAAGCACTAAAAAGTTAACACCGTTTTAAGTACCAAAAAATATATTTTTTGTCTAATATGGGTACCACATTGGACAAAAAAATAATAGATGTACTACATAAGAAAAAGGCTAAATTTTACTATCAATCTCTATACTTTACAAAATTTATGGATTTAATCCTTATATTTTAATTTTGTCATTTTTGGTCTATGTACTTTTTAAATTTTAAAATTTCAGTCCTCGCCAAACGATAACTATTAAATTTATTATGTTGAGTTGTACTATTTTTAAAATCTGATGCGGCAAAGATTTTTTAATATGTGTAATGTCGAGCCAACATGTTTTTTTTTTCCCATATATTACTCACTAAAAATTATGTTTATAGATTAATGACGGTCGTTTGTGTCGAGATTAAAATTTCAAAATTTAAAAAGTATAAGGACTTAAAATGATCCAATTGGAGAATATGATCTAAATCTGTAACTTTACGCATAGTATAAGACTAATAATTGAATGTTTGAGTCGAGACTAAAATTTTAAACTTTAAAAAGTATAAATACTAAAAGTAACCGATTCGAAAAGTACAAAAATTATAGGGACTAAATCCAAAATTCCAAACCAACCCCATCACGCAAATGAATACAACAAAGGGGATTTAATTTGCCAACTTTATTCCCTAATTAACTAAGATGAAATTCTTTTGAATGCAAAATGGACAAGTAAGAGTCAAATGTTGAGTATTTAATACAAGATTAAATAAAAACACTAAGACATTTGGCAATGTCAAATGTGGGAGATTTGCGTGAATGACGGCTTGACATTACACGTCGCAACTTGATGATGCTTGTCTTGTCCCTACACCAGCTGTCTTTTTTTATGTCTCAATGCTAATTAGCTTGCTTCACATGGGAACTACCTTTCTTTGTTCAATAAAGAATCCAACAATAAAGTAGAAAGAATTGGTTGGGGAAAATACTATTTTCTATAGATTTGGATTAAATTAAAAAAATATATTTACTTTTTGATGTGAGTATTATTGTAAATATAGAAAGATATGAGTTCGAGTGCGTTGAAACATATTATGCTCCTATTTATAAGTTAATAAGGGATTATGGATAATTCTAAATTTATAACGAGATAAATAAATAAAAACAAAAGTAGTCTAGTCTTTTTTTTAATACGTTAAATCATTATAGCTGATATCGTACTGATCAGAACCCTCCGTTCTGGTAGTAAATCAAAATAGTAAACTTTAAATTCCATTCCAATGCATATTGGCCATACTAGTGCGTATCAATTGATTTCACTTGTATCGGCCGAAATATGGTGTACTGGTCAATACCCAAAAATTTAATTTTTAAAACATATTTTAAATTTAAATTATTTATTTATAATATATATAATATCTATTTACATTTTATTTAAATTATTTATCATTTGACAAATAAATGCTACTATTGTTAAAAATATGATGCAATCCTCTTAATTGAAACATAAAACTTGACATTAATACCTTCTAAAAAGGTACTTTCTTTTGAATATTAATATTTTAATTTTTTAAAAATAAATAAAATTATGTTTTAGGAAACTATTATTCTAAAGTTAATCTCTCTTTCAGAAGAACAATTCTTGTTTAGTATAATTATTGTTCAAAACAACCGTTATTTCAGAATAGCTATATTGTGAACAATTATGTTTAGAATAGGGCTTCAGGTTAGAATAACTATCATCTAGCATAATTGTTGTTTGTGAATAATTTCGGTTCAAAACAACTAATGTTTGAAACAGCTCTTGTTTAGAATATTTGTGTTTCAAAAACAATTATGTCCAGAACAATTGTTGCTCAAAATAACATCTATTTAGAACAATTGTATTTTTTAAGAAGAGTTATTACTCAGAACAAGTTTTTCCAAGAGAAGTATCACAACAGAACAACTCTTGTTCGGAATAACCTTTACTAAAAACATTTATGTTGAGAACAACTTATGTTTAAAATATATTAGAATAACCTTTATTCAATAACACCTCTTGGAATAACCTCGTTTTAAAGATTAGTTTGTGAAACAACCCCAGAAGATGGTAGCGTTCTTAAGGTAACTTTACTCTTGAGATGTTTTAAAAAGCTCGACTTGGTGGATCAAATATGGGGATAATTAAAAGGTTTTCTCTTAAAATGCTTCTCCCTTCTTCTTTCATAAATATAACAAACTCTTGTTAACTATTCACCGCCAACAACTTAAATTCTGTACTAATAAAAAAAAATCATTAATGCTTTCGTAACTAAAAAAGTTAATCTCGTTACTCCTACTAAATATTTGATTTTGTAAATTTTATTCCTCACACCTATAAATATGAGTTCTCACAACTCATTCGGAGACTTTTGACATTCTAACCTTCAAAGCTCTCTCTAAAATGCTTTCAAAACAAACTACCATCCACCACTAAAGTTTTTTGTTATATTTAACTTTTTTCGTTATCGATTTTTGCGATGGTGGTGTTGAAGTCTCGAAAGGCAATGGTATTAAAATCGTGTGTACCAATTGACGAGCAATTTCACCTTAAAAATAAAGGGTTAAATCATTGACAACCATATTAAGTTCTGATTCTTCAAATTTAATCTCGACAAATAGTTTTAATAAAGTTTATAAATAATAAAACAAATAATATGTTAGTATTAATTGACTAACAAGATTTGATTAATAAGAATAATATCTTGATAACTTAATTAAAATATTTTAAAATTTGGATTATAAATTTCAATATAATTCAACCTTATCTTTAATAATCAAATCAATTTGTCATTTAAAATGTATAGCTTTCATTGTCAAAGAAATGATGCAATTTGTCTTTAATTGGAACATAAAATTTAACATGCCTCCTCAAAACATGGTGATTATGATGTTTTTTAACCTTAAATTCTAATCCTTTGATAAAAAATATCATTATGCTTTTTTGTCCCAAAATCCAAGTTTATGATTTCACAAGATTATAACCACTTGATTTGATGCTGAAAAACCCAAAATTAATTTTTAATTTTAAAAAAATTACCGTATATTTTCAATTAAGTTTTAATTCAACTGACATGGGTATTATTGTCAATATAGGAGAATGTGAGTTCGAGCGTACTTGTGTCAAAAAGAGCGCGTTATCCTCCTATATACGGGTTGAGAGTGACTATGAGTAATTCTAAGCATTGTGTAAAATAAAGCGGATAAAAAAATAAACCAATCTTATTAAAAATTCACTATTGATGTGAAAGATAATATTCAAAATAGAATTAATTTTTTATTTCTTAAAATATATGAAAAAATTCAAATAGAAATTACTGAATTGCTATTTTATTTTTAAGGATTAATTTATCATTTTTTAAATAAATGGGACAAAATGCAATCAAAGTCTTTGGATGGGCTGTGATTTGTGGTGCGGTATGTTTAATTTACTTTTTATCTTACGTTACAGTATCACTATATAATCTAATCTCACTGCCACAACTATTTTTACACTAACAGTAATTAAACGCATCGTCCATCCAAACTCGCCCTTAATATAGAAACTTTTATAATACTTTTACTCGAGTAATTATGTTCTCGATAAGCATAATTTTTAAATAAAAAAACTTTGGATGAAAAATACAATTGATTTGAAATAGATTTTTAAATAAAATAAATAAATTTTAATAATTCTACCAATGGGAAAAACAACAATCATAACATGTTAGGATTTTCCAAATAAAACCCCCCAAAAAAATGTCAATTTATAAATGATTGTTCAACAAAAAAGCCAAATCAGAACAAGTTTCAGACACTTCCTTTGAAACACATATTTCCTGTCTCATAATCCCAACACCTGTTTTCCTCTTATAGGCTTTAGAACATCTTTAAAACTCCATTAATCCCCCCAACCCCTCTTCCCCTTTAAGGTTCTCACTTCTTTTTACAGCTAAACAAACAAGTCCTTTCATGGGAGATACTACCAGGGAACCATTAATGGACCGATCAACCAGGTTCCAAAGAACCATATCCCATGCCCAAGATGAACTACACAGCTTTAGAACATACTTACGTTGGATGTGTGTAGATCAATCCAACATTTGGACAACTACTTTGTCTTGGTTTTTGTTCATCGTTTTAGGACTAGTGGTTCCTTGTTTGTCTCATTTTTTCTTAGCTTGTTCTTCTTGTGATGCTAAACATGCTAGACCTTATGATTGGGTGGTTCAATTGTCTTTGAGCAGTGTTTCGACCATGTCGTTTGTTTGTTTAACTAGGTTTGTGAAGAAATATGGGTTGAAAAGGTTCTTGTTTTTCGACAAGCTTTGTAATGAAAGTGAGATTGTTAGAAAAGGGTATACTGCTAAGCTCAATGTAAGTTTTGTTCCTTTTTTTGGGGGGGGGGGATTTTATATGGGTTTTGATTTAATTTCTGGGTTTGGTTTTAAAATTTTGAAAAAAATTCTGTTTTTATGAAATTATTTGAAGTCAAAGATCCATAATTGACTGAAATTACAGCCATGATCATGGTTTTTGACTAATATCCCATATTTCTGAATTGGATGAATTCAAGTTAATCATTTTGAGTTTAGATTATTCCGAGTTTGAGTCTTAGTTTCGAAGTAGTTCTTTTGGCCTGTAGTTTTAAATTAAGAGGTAGAATATGGTGCCCCCCAATTGTCTGTAAAATTGTCTCTTCCAACTTACTTTTTAACTCTTTTTGTTTTGGGTTATGGGGTTTGAAGATTCGGGATGATCAACATTTGAAAAAGTTCAAATTTCTTTGTGTTAATGTGATTTATCTTTATGTGTTTTTTCATTTGCAGAGATCGTTGAAGATCGTATCGTCTTTTGTTATTCCGTGTTTCTTAGCCGAGACGGCATACAAAGTATGGTGGTATGCCTCGGGCGCTTCGCAAATTCCTTTCCTCGGTATTGTCTGGTTGAGCGATAGTGTAGCTTGTTTCATGGAGCTATGCTCATGGCTTTATCGGACCACGGTTTTCTTCCTCGTATGCGTCCTCTTCCACCTCGTTTGTAACCTCCAAGTTCTCCGGCTCCAAGACTTCGCGCAGGTTTTCCAAGTTGATTCTGATGTGGGTTCCGTTTTGTCTGAACACCTACGAATCCGGAGGCATTTACGGATCATTAGCCATCGGTATCGTTCATTCATATTATGGTGTTTGATTTTGGTCACAGGTAGCCAATTCACTTCATTGCTTGTAACTTTGAAGGCTACTTCGGAATTGAACATTTACAAAGCTGGAGAACTTCTTGTAAGTGTTTCATTTTCATCAAAAATCTATTATAAAGTTTGGGTTCGATCTAACCTTCTTATTGGTTTATCGTTTGTAGATGTGTTCTTTAACTCTTGTCACCGGACTCTGTATATTATTACGAAGCGCAACGAAAATAACACACAAAGCGCAATCGGTTACGTGCCTTGCTTCGAAATGGCATGTTTGTGCAACCTTAGATTCTTTCGACATGAACGATGGTGAGACGCCGAGGACACCGGCTATTCATGTCCGCCAATCGTTTCCTAATGTGGGAACCGATGGTGAATCGGAGAGTGAAGATGTCGGGGAAGAAGAAGATGACTTGGATAACAATAAGTTGATCCCGGCTTATGCTTATAGTACCATTTCATACCAGAAAAGACACGCTCTAGGTAAGAGTAGTGCCTGGTTTCTCTTTTAGTGTAGTTAGACTTGTTAGTTCTGATTTGAGTCTAGAAACTTGATCCGGCTAAGCCGAATATGAGCTCAACTCATCCTTGTTTGACTATAGAAAGTCAACAACTTGAACTTGCCCAACCCGAACGTAAAAACGACCCACTTTGACCATAAAAAGTTAACCCGAGCTCTCCCTTTCCAAACCTTAAAATGATTCCAACCAGAAATGACAGAATTCAAAATGACCTAAACTGAAAAATCTCAATTTCGGAATGACTCAAATTCAAAAGGATTTTAACTTGAAATGACCCAAACCCAAAATATTTAAAAAATGATTCGAACCAAACCTAAAAATGATTAGAACCAGAAATGTCTGAACCCAAAATGACCCAAGCTTGAAAAGATCCAATCCCGAATTGGCTAAAATCCAAAATGATTCGAACTTGAAATTACAACTTGACTTGACTATAGAAACTTGTTAATTCTTATCCAATTAATCTAAATATGATCTCCACTCATCTTTGTTTGACCATAGAAAGTCAACAACCTAGATAAACAACCCATTTTGGCCATAAAAAGTCAACCTGAACTCCCCAACTTATTTATAAATGATTCAAACTCAAAATGACTTAAACTCGAAATGACCTGTCTTGCGTACGTACATAATAAACATGAATGACATGAACTCGAAATACATTAAACTTGGAATGATTCAAACTTGTAATGACTCGAAGAATTTAAACTTTGAATTAATCTGACATATGTTAACTTGAACCAAAATCAACCCAACCTACTCAATCCACACATTGTCTAAGTGTAATGTTTGTTAATGTTATTTGATGTGCCATTGATGGTGCTTTTGTGGGGATGATTTTGCAGTGACATATTTTGAGAACAACAGAGCTGGGATTACAATCTATGGGTTCATGTTAGATAGGAGCACACTTCACACCATTTTTGGGATTGAATTATCCCTTGTTCTATGGTTGCTTTCCAAGACCATTGGTATTTCTTGATTTCTCACACAATAGGAAATTCCAAGACTGCCCTTTTCGAGGGAGTGAGAGGTTCATAGTGTTTGGAGGGTATTCTAGAGTTTTTCTTTTCTTTGATTTTTTTTTCCCCTTTTTAAATTTGGGTTATATAGTTTATTTCCAATTACCTCATCTTGTATTTTTTTTCTTTTTGTAAAATCATTCAGCTGTCCATATTGTTGTTCATTATTTTACGAGAAGTATAATGGAACTTAAATATAATGTTAAGAGAATCCCGTGTGTTAATCTGATGGTCAAGATGTTTATTATCCCAATTGTGGTCTGAGTTTAAGCTGTACTAGCCGCGTTACTGTTAGAGCTTTACGTTTATCTTGTAGTTCACCAATATATTAAGACTGTGAGGGCGTTAAAAGAGATTGTATTTATATTTTTTTCTTTTTTCATAATAAAATTTTTTGAATGAAGAAAAATGGTGTCTATTCGAGTAGTCCAATTTTTATTGGTCATTTAATATTAAGGGTAAATTTTATTAGTAGTCACTCAATAATTGTTAAGTTTTCTTTTTAGTCACTTAATTATGAAAAATTTATAAAACAATTTAGTCACTTAATTATGAAAAATTTATAAAACAATCACCTTTGGCAGTCTTTTTTTGGCCACTAGTTACTAAATGAATAACGAAAAGATAATATAGTAACTTTTAAATTTTACATGATAACAACTTTAACTCTTAATATTTATATATCGTGTCACTTTATTCTTAATTTTATAAAATTTAATCTTTAACATTTATATATTGTGTAATTTAATTTTTTTGTAGTTTTGCTTTTTATTTATTTATTTATGGTCTTTTCATTTATAAAGCTAAAAAAATAAATTTATCAACTAAATTTAATCGAAAATATACCAAAAATAAAAACACTAAAAATCTAAGATAATAATTTTAATATTTTAATATTTCTTTTTAAAAATTAACCTTTAATGTTATAAAAAAAAAGTAAAATTACAAAAAAATACTAAATATTATTTTATCTTGTTATGGTGTTCGCCATTACCAAGCCGTTATCCGACTAGGACTGACCCAATCCTCCTTATTTCAATAGTGATAATTTGCATAGTTCGCTTACATAAGTTTGCACTTGATAGGTTCGCATAATCATGTAAGCGAATCCACGCTTATGAAACACGTGTTAACCTTAGAATAAAATACGTGTACATGCATGAGGCCTACTTAAGATGTCACATTCAAAAACCGTATCATATAAATAGAATAAATTAACCTCCACAAATGCAAGATTATGTTAAAAATTATTTAATAAAAAGTTTATGAAAATTTATGCAAGTATCCAAAATACAATAAAAACATACAAAATTTTCACTTGCATTAAAATTTGCCATACGCTACCGTTTTGACCACACGTCCTAACCACATTAATTTAATAATAATTAAAAAAAATAAAAACCTTCTCGATGCTTCTAAATTCTTGTACATCAAAAGAACTAACGACCAATTAATACAAAGACAATAGCACCCTCAAGGAACGTTCAAATTCACCAATCTACCTATTTAAACGATGTCGTTTTTAATCCTACTAAGAGGATACTTTAGTCAACCAATAAATAAAACCAACTTCTTTTTTTTCATCTCTATATTCACGGTCTCTCGCTCTAAATTTCTTCACTTCTTTCCCCTTTTTTTCTCTCTTTAAAAACCCTATTAATATTTTTTAAAATTTCCCATTTTTGACCCTCTAAAACCCTAAACCTCCTTCTTCTTGTTCCGAGATGTTGATGTCCAGGGCTCTGTCACGCGTCTCAAGGAGCGTCGGTGCACGCTCCTTGCTTCTCTCTGCTCCGAAGAGCTTTCAATCTCCAAGCCTTTCCACTCAGTTTCACTCTCTTGTTAGTGAATCTCCGAATAAGGTACAAAAATTAGTTACAATAAATGAATTTGTGGTTAGTTCTGATAGGGTTTTGCTAGGGTTTAAGGGATTTGTTCTTGTTTTATTTCTATTGATTTTGCTTTTTTTATTTAAATTATGTGTTCTGATTTGTAAAGTTGAGCACTTTGAAGTAGAATTTCAGTTTCTGTTATTGAAATGAATGTTACTAATTGCATTATTAATGATTTATTAGTTTTAATTTCATATTTTTTCATGTTCATTTTTATCAGTATCTTGTTTGGTTCTAAGGTTCTCATTTTTTTTTCTTTTTTAATCAGATATTGAATGACCATTTAGGAATTATGATCTTAAACTTATAAATTGATTCCTTGAAAGCATAATCAATTTCATACATATTGATAAAAATTCGATAAAAGTATCATTGAGGCACTTGTACTAGGAGCTAAATTGCATTTTCTCCCTCTTAAATTAGTCCCTATACATCAAAGAGCAAACTGGTTATTCTGTTAAAAAATCATTCATTTCTACTGTCAAAAACTGGTATATGTTAGAATGATATGATGTACACGTGGTGTGTTGTTCTGTCAGCCACACCAGTTTCTAACGGTAGAAAATGGATGAATGTTTTAATAAAAAAGACCTGTTTGCTCTTTGATCTGATATACAATGACTAATTTGATCATTTTTTTTAGTAAAGGGGGCAAAATGCAATTTGACTCCTAGTACAAGGGTCTTTATAATACTTCTACCTAAAATTTCTCATTTTAGTGCATTTTGGTTGAATTATGGTGCATTATTGTATGTTGCATTCACTTAGTTTATCTATGCAGGTGATTACAAACGGTGTGTGTTTGCTGCATCATTCGAACCTCCATTGGAATGCTTTCCGACGATTTGGGATCTCTTCGTCGGCCTCACCCGAGCCTTCCGAAAAGGAACATGGGAGTGCCGTAGACAATAATGGTCAAGATCCTGTGAAGCCGAGTGAGGATACAAATCCTGGAGAAGCTGAAGCTACAAAAGAATCAGGTTTTAACTCAGAATCCCAAAATGTGATGCCTCAATCTGATAAAAGGAGGAGAAAAGCTTCTAAACGAACTGCGTTTTCTGATTCAGATTCCGAGAGCGATGGTGACTTATCGATGGCTGATATGGTGAAACTCTTGGAGGAAAAAGAAGAACTCTTGAAGACCAAGCAAACGGAGATTGAACAAATGAAGGACAAAGTTGTTCGAACTCTTGCAGAAATGGAGAACGTTATGGCTAGGACAAGACGGGAAGCGGAGAACTCGAAAAAATTTGCAATACAGGTAACGTTGATGAATCATTAAACCACCCAAATTCTGTTTGGGATATCTGAAATCGATTGTAATTGTTTGCCTTTGTGCCGCAGAATTTCGCAAAGGGCTTACTCGATGTTGCAGACAATTTAGGAAGGGCTTCTACACATGTTAAAGGTAGTTTCTCTAAGATCGACGAATCCAATGACACTGCTGGAGCTGTACCGCTCCTTAAAACACTCTTAGAAGGAGTTGAAATGACTGAGAAGCAGCTTGGAGAGGTAGGCTTTTTGTTATTTTGCCAAAACTCAGGTTGTTAGTTTTGAACCTGTCTATAATTTTGGTAGTTCTCATGAAGCTGAGTTGTTAGAATTTTCATCCTCGAACTTTTGTAGGTTTGATTATCGCATCTGTTTACTGGTAAATGGGACAAATTTGGTGAATTGGATTCCTCTTAAATCATTGAACTTCATCTGAAAATGTGTTTACACAGTGATGTGTGCTTAGTTAATCCTGCAACTTATGAATTCTTCCTCGTTCGACACATTTTCAGACTTGGGTTTGGGGAGACCCTTAAGGACTCCCTAAATACATGAAAAAGAAGAGAAAAATTTGTAGATACCCATGTCAAATATATACCTGTGTCCCGATCATTATATCCTAGTCCGAGTAACATAGGTTTCTTCTATGACTTGGACAATGTTTGGCCTCAACATGTGTTTCTATAACATGTTAGAGTTTTCTTACTGACCAGTTAGAAATGTTTATTGCTTTCAGGTATTTAGAAAGTTTGGAGTGGAAAAATTCGATCCTACAAATGAACCATTTGATCCACACAGGCACAATGCGGTATTCCAAGTAGCGGATAATTCCAAGCCTCCTGGCACGGTTGCTCATGTTTTGAAGGTATTATCTTCTAATCCGATTTTGTGTCGAGAAATATGATTAGTAACCGATTACATTATTTGACTTGAGGTCTCTTGTCTCTGTTAACCACAATTTGCTGTTTGAAGTTTGAATGACCAAAATGTTCATAGTTCATTTAGTTACCGATAAATGTATGTTTCCATTGTTTATTACAGGCAGGTTACATGCTCTATGATCGAGTCATTCGACCGGCTGAGGTCGGTGTTACTCAAGCAACGGATGATGGTGCAACCGAGAATAACACAGGTGACAAAGTCTCTGATGCTTGATTGTAGGCTAAGTTGAGTTTTTAATGGCAAATTTTCAAGAACTTTGCCTATGTGATAAAAGAACTATACACATATGAAGGTTTTCTATGTTAAGATTCATCTATATTTTTGGTCATCAATCTCTTGTCTAGGGTTTGGGTTATGAATGAACTACTTCTTGATTTGATCATTATCGAGCTGAGCTAAACTTAAGCAATTCGAGCTATCAAGTCAGCTGTATAAAATTGATCGAGTTTTTAAATTTTTTTTTTTAAGTGAACCTACCTAGTAGGTCCCTATATTATAGGGACTGAATCAAATTAATATCTCTATTATTAAATGAATCAATGCACCATGGCATCAAAAAACTGTTTCAAGGAGCAATCAATGTAGTTTCTCATTCTTATCACTTAATGTAGAAAATGTTGATTTTGGATAGTTAATTTTGTTTTATTAAAAATCTAAAATAAATTATCTTTTAAAAAAAAAAAAAAAAGACATTCAAATCATCATATTTATTAAGTTGCCTAATTGAATTAAATAAATTATTAAAAATAGAAAAAAATAATTTAACTAATCTGATTGAATCAACCCAATCCTTTATTTAAATCAGTACTCAGATTGGACCAAGTCCAAAAACAATGCAAATATCCAAATCTTCCATCTCAATTAATGTGCCAAGTTTGTAACATTATAATTTTAATTATAATAAATTATGGTACACTCACGATATGGTGAAAAAAAAATTTACGTTCCTTGGGTTAAAATAGTTATATTGAGGGAAAGGTGGTTTTTACGTCTTAAGTTTAAATTTTATTATGTGCGTATATTTTTCAAAATGTCTGTGAAAAAAAAATACTCTCAAAAATATATTTGTGGCTTTATAAAAATATTAGATTTTTAGTAATTTCACAATTGAATTAAGATCCGGTTAAAAATGATATTCCATGTACGCTAGTTACATGTAATGTTTAGTCGCAAGGGAATGCTAATATCATTTGGGCTTTAAATATGCTGTTGTTACGCGGGATTTGTCTTATGATAACAATAATCGAAGTTATCAATAAATGTTGGGTATAGTAATAAAATACATTATATTTTAAAAGAAGAGCGTAGGTTCAAACTTTATAGACAATATTGTTGAGGCAGAGGTGAAGCCAAAAAAAAATTATTGGGGAGTTGAAATTAAGTTGTATATTTTCATGAGAGTTAAAGTGCCATTTGACAATTTTAATAGCTTAAATTTTTATAATTTTTAAAAGATTAAATCAAAATTTTATATTTTTAAGGGTTAAAGTGTAATTTTATTATTTATTAAATTAAAATCTTGTAAAATTTAAAGGACCAAAAATAAAATTTTATATTTTACGGGTCCTTCCCCTCCCCCATCGCCGCCCCTTATTGGAACACAAATCCTCAAAAAGATTAATTTTCATTAACTTTAAAACAATAGAATAGTTTAATTATTTAAAAATAATCAAAATTGGTTTGAACAAAAATTATATAAATTTTTTTACCTAATGATGTGTATGTAAAGTGTGGTTTAACTTTAAAATTTTATATTATAATAATCATATAATTTTGAACTAGTTTCTTATCCCGTGTAATGTATAAGTTTAATTACTTTTAGACTCTTTATAATTTATATTACAATATATTTAGATCGATTTCTAATTTAATTTTTTTTAAAAAGTTTTAAGTCCAAGCATGACTTAAGATGGTCCGTGCTAATTTGGTTGGGTATTAGTAAAATTAGTTTTTGATCACTCAATTTTAAAAAGTTATAAAATAATTATTAAACCATTCGAAAATTTTTATTTAGGTCATTAGACTGTTAAAATTGCTGCATGGTTTACATTTGCACCGATTGCACCAATCGAAAGCTACAAATTTATGAACCAAAATCTAAATAATTTTTTTCTCTAATCTCTGAAACCAACCATCAGATTGATTTGGATCTGAGGTATGTTCTTCTATTCGTTGATGGGTATTGATCCACCATATTGATCGTGAATTGTCACTTGAAGCTCACTAGTTAGACTTAAAAAAAAAAACTTAACAGCTCAATAACCTAAATAAAAATTTACGAATAGTTCAGTGACGATTTCGTAACCTTTGAAGTTAAGTGATCAAAATGTAAACTTACTAATAGTTCATTGACCTAAGGTGTAGTTTACCCATCATTTTAAATTTGGGTGAACTTCATTAGTAGTTACTCAGCTATGGTTTTCTTTTTTTTTTAGTCACCAAACTATGAAAAGTTACAAAATGGTCACTCAACTATTCAAATTTGTATTTTTTGGTCACTCAATTATCTTGAATTTTTTGGTGTTTCTATTTTTTTACGTTAGCTGGTTGGTGATGAAAAAAAAAGAAAAAATTGAATAGTTAGGTGATCAACATCTAAAACTACTTATAGTCCACCTTTTAACCCATAAATAAGAGGATAATGTGTTTTAATACATTTAAACTCACGTCATCCTAAATTGACAACAATGCCCATGTCAATCGAACTAAGATTCAATCAACATCTTTTATTCTTTTAAGTGAATATATTTATGAAATATCAATTTAATATTTCTACTATAAAAAAAATTAAATAATACCAAATTTAAATATAATTAACATTTTCTATTTAAATAGAATTATTTTATAGTCATTAGGACTAATTTTACCAAGTACATTCACTTATTTTCTTATGTTGACAGTGTCATATTCGTAAATATTCCTAAAAACACGGGTACTTATCCACCACAAGAATTTGTAAGGAAAAAGGGTCCCATTCCTCTGCATTTTTCGGCTTCTCGTCTCTCTGTATCTCTCTGCTTCTCTCACTCCCATAAACTTTGTTCAGTCTCAGTCAAGATCAAAGCTTTGGATCTGAAAAAAGTTAAAAACCCAGAAATCTCTTCTTAAAACAAGATCTGGGTATGCATTATACTTTCTTTCTTTATATTTTCTGCATTTCAGTCGTCTTTATCTTAGTGCAAATGGTGAGAAAGTTGTGAATTTGTGAAGTTGGGTTTTTATTGTTGAAGCTGATTGTTTGGTTTTATAATGAAATTGAAGTAAGGGCTTGTTGATTTTTTGAGTGAAGAATGTGATAATGGAGTTTCATATTGCTAATAAGTTTTGTTTTTGTGTTGCTTTTTTGGTGAACATATGGGAAGCTCAATAGTTTAGTTTTTATTGGTTCTTGAAGTAAAGATTCTTGAAGCAAGACATCAAGATTACTTTTTGTAGGTTCTTGCATTAAATTCTTTGTAAATTTTCTGCTGGTTTAATTGCTCCATCAATTGCACTTTGGTGCTTTTTATGATACTTCAAGTTACTCACCTTATTTCAATTCTAGTTAGAGGCATTATATAATATAATTTCTTTGCTAAGTGGCATAGTTGAATCTCACATTGTTTATACACCTTTTGAGGTTCTTTTATATGGCTTTGTACATTTTGAATTTATACTTTTGTTGCCACTTACATCATGTTAACACATGTGGATCAGTTTTTAACACCAGAAATGGATGAAATTTGTACAGAATGATCTGTTTGCTCTTTGGTCTAACTGACAAGGATTAATTTGCTCATTTTTTGAGTAATTGGGGCAAAATGCAATTTGACTCCTAGTACAATGGTCTCCATGATACTTTTGCCTATATTCTTTAGTTACTACTATAATTCTTGAAACTTCTTCTAATTTAATGATTTGCCATTGTTTGTGACTTTTGCTTTAGGTGTTTTATGTCATTCAGTCTAGTAAAGTGCTGTTTCTAGCTAGTCAATAAGGTGTGTGTTTGTGTGTGCGTGTATATATATTATTTTCTCCTTGTTGCTTTTTTTCGTGTGTGCTTCAAGATTTTAAAGAAAAACGTAGTAATATTTATTAAATGCTCCCCATGGTGCAGGCAAAATGGCGGATGCTGAAAACCCACTTCTAGGAGAAATCACTTGTGGTTCTTTAATGCAGAAACTGCAGGTAATATGGCTTCTAAGTTTGCTTTCTCCGATAAAATCTTTATTTCTAGCACCTGTTTGTTTTGTAAGAAATACAGCTGGTAAAATGTTATCCGTTTGATCGTAGGAAATTTGGGATGAAGTGGGTGAAAGTGATGAAGAGAGAGACAAGGTGCTCCTTCAGATAGAACAAGAGTGCTTGGATGTGTACAAGAGGAAGGTTGAGCAAGCTGCAAATTCGAGAGCACAACTTCTTCAGGTCTTATCCGATGCCAAACTCGAGCTTTCAACACTTGTATCAGCTCTCGGAGACAAAAGTTCTGTTGGCATTGTGAGTAATCACTTAATTTCACCTTATATTCAAAGTTGCTATGGATAAGTGGGAAGCTATTAATCTTGGTATGCAAAATAAATGTTTATTTATAAGTTTACTGTAAAATAGTTCGAGCTACAGCCCATTTTATTCGTTTGGGTTTGATAACAGCCAGAGAAGGCATCCGAAACAATCAAGGAACAACTTGCTGCTATAGCACCAGCACTTGAACGGCTTTGGAAACAAAAGGAGGAGAGAGTTAAGGAGTTTTCCGATGTACGGTCTCAGATTCAGAAGATATGTGGGGAAATTGCTGGAAATGCCAGTGAACAGACAGGTGCTCTTGTGGTCGATGAATCCGATTTGTCCTTGAAGAAGTTGGATGAGTATCAAGTAAAACTGAAAGAACTTCAAAAAGAGAAGGTAAAATTCATTGGCTTAAATATCCTGTGGTAAGTACCATGATAGCCCTTGAGTCGGATTGCATTTTGTCCCCTCTACTTAAAAAATAGACAAATTAGTCCACGTATATTAGATCAAAGAGTAAACTGGTCCTTTTGTTAAAAATTCCTTCCATTTCTATTATTAAAAAGTGATCTGTGTACAGCAGCATGAGGGTACACGTGGCACCTCACATGTCACTACTTGATTATTCCGTTAGCTACACTAGTTTTTAACAATACAAATTGATGAAATTTTTAACAGAAAGGATCAATTTGCTCTTTTGATCTAACGTATAGGAACTAAGTTGCCTATTTTTTAGTAGAAGGGGCAAAATGCAATGTGGCTCCTAGTATAGGGGCCTGAATGGTACTTTTTCCAATATCTTGGTATCTAGTCTTTACATAAATCAATACCATTAACTTTTCTCATTGCATTGCAGAGTGATAGACTTAGTAAAGTCCTTGAATTTGTCAGCACTGTACATGATCTCTGTGCTGTCCTAGGAATGGATTTCTTTAGTACTATAACTGAAGTTCATCCAAGCTTAGGTGACTCCACCAGTGTGCAGTCAAAAAGCATTAGCAATGATACACTATCGAGGTTGGCCAAGACGGTTTCAGCTCTAAATGAAGATAAGAAGCAGAGGCTTCATAAGGTCTCTTTTGTTTTTGATAGCGAATATATTCTTCTTCGTTTTTAAAATTTGAAGTCAACGTTTTCCTCTTTTGGCAGCTTCAAGAGTTAGCTACTCAGCTCATTGATCTTTGGAATCTGATGGACACTCCCGAAGAAGAAAGAAGATTATTTGATCATGTTACCTGCAACAGTTCTGCATTGGTTGATAAAGTGACTGTTCCTGGTGCTCTTGCTCTAGATCTGATTGAGCAGGTAATCAAGTTTCTTGCTTGATTGTTTGTAAGTTTAAGCGAGAACAATTGCTTATTTAAATTCATTTTCTCTTGTCCTTAAGGCGGAGGTGGAAGTTGATAGGCTCGATAAGCTAAAGTCAAGCAGAATGAAGGAAATAGCTTTGAAAAGACAAGTGGAGCTTGAGAAGATATTTGCCTCGGTTCATATAGAGATAGATCCGGAAGCCGCTAGGGAGAAAATTATGGCTCTGATTGATTCTGGTAATGTTGAGCCTACTGAATTACTAGCTGACATGGATAATCAGATAATGAAAGCAAAAGAAGAAGCCCTTAGTCGAAAAGAAATTTTGGACCGGGTTGAAAAGTGGATGTCAGCTTGTGAAGAAGAAAGTTGGCTTGAAGACTACAATCGGGTATTTACGATATCACTCATCAGCCTTTGTTTCTCTTTGACTTCTTGCTGCCACCGCTCTTTTCCCTGTCGGTGGGTGTGCCGATTTGTGTCTTTATATAGTTGTCCTATATTTCATCCTAACACAATACAATTAAGAATATTGGCCTGAAGTGCCATGTTCACTTATAAACATTTTGTGTTTTTTCAAATATGGTACATTAAGTATAAATATAGTACTAAAGACACTGATATGCTGGTGTTCTTCCTTGTGAATGCTCATAAGCTTATTTCTTCTATCTGAAATTAAGTGTTTCGCTTCCACTGATACTTTCCTGCTGAAACAGGACGAGAATCGGTACAATGCAAGTAGGGGTGCACACTTAAATCTCAAGCGTGCTGAGAAAGCTCGGATTCTGGTCAACAAAATTCCAGGTAGGACCATCTAGAGTAATAGTTTAATGATGTATGATTCATATTCCATCTGTGGCTAATGTGCACTCTTGTATTTCCCTGAACTGTTGTTAGCAATTCAATATATTGCCTTGTAATCTACCTTTGATGAGGCTCAATATATATATACACGTACATATGTATGCATATATCAAAGATGGAGGTTTGATAGTGAATAAAATTCGTGTATATACCTTAAGATGGTCATCATATTGCTATTGCATGGGATTCAAATTTTGAGAGATGAAATGATGTTTAGCAATGCATGCATGGCAATAGTTTTTTTATTCATTGGTATTATTGGGCTTCTGTAGGTATGGTTGACACTTTGGTTGCCAAAACTCGAGCTTGGGAAGAAGATCGTGGCATATCGTTTTTGTATGATGGTGTTCCCCTTCTTGCCATGCTAGATGAATATGCAATGTTGAAGCAAGAACGAGAAGAAGAAAAGAGGAGGCTTAGGGTATGGTTTTGATGGTAAAAGTACCATGAAGACCCTTGTACTAGAAGTCAAATTATATTTTGCCCCTCTACTAAAAAAAATGAGCAAATTAGTCCCTATACATTAAATCAAAAAGCAAATTAGTCTTTTCTATTAAAAATTTCATCCATTTGTACTGTTAAAATTGGCGTGTTTGACGGAATAGCTAAGTAGTGCCACATGTACCTCATCCTGATGTATGAGGACCAATTTTTACCGATAGAAATGGATGAAATTTTTAAAAGAAATATTAATTTGTTTTTTGATCTAAAGTATATGGATTATTTTACCTATTTTTTGAGTAGATGGGGTAAAATGTAATTAGACTCCTAATACAGTGGCCTCCATGATACTTTTACTGGTTTTGATTTGTTATTAGTTCATACTATATAACTTATAGCATGAACCTAGATCTTAATTTGAAGAATTATGTTGCTCTGACTCTTCATTTTCCTTAAAGTACCAATGCTTTAGACCATTATACGACACATATTTAGTCATGAGTATGAGGTATGATTCTGCATTGAACATACTCATCTATCATTTCGGGGTTAAGATCATTCAGGCTTGACAGTCAAGTTCGAGTTATTTTGGGTTCAAGTCATTCTAGGTTTGAATTATTTTTCGGATTTAGGTTGGTCAAATGAGATTAGGTCAGGTTCGAGATGTCCAAGAAGGTGAACTATAAAGAATTTTCAGCTAACACAGACATTTTTCATATTTAGGGTCAGAAAAAGGTCAGTGAGCAGCAAAACATGGAGCAAGAAACTGCCTTTGGTTCAAGGCTAAGCCCTGCTCGGACAGCTGGTCCAAAGAAGGTGGTGGGGCCCCGAGCAAATGGAGGAGCCAACGGAACCCCGAGCAGGCGGTTGTCTCTAAATGCTAATCAAAATGGCAACAGATCTGGAGGAAAAGACGGGAAGAGAGACAGTATGAAGTTGGCAGCTCCAGCCAACATCGTTACGGTTTCAAAAGAAGACGCTGCCTCCCACGTTTCGAGAACGGACTCGGTTCCGGCATCACCATGAGAGATTTAACAACCCCTTTTGTCTTGTTATTACCAGATTGTTTATTTAGTGTATTGGTGTGAATCCAAGAGCTGTTGTTTGTAAGGGATATAGTTAGTGACTGGATAGTATACTATATACTGTTATATTAGCTTAATAATGTGATATAAATATTTAGCATTTGAGAGCTGGTTTTCATCTTTTTGCTCATTTTCAAGCGTATTATCTTTCGTTTTAAGGGTTTGAAAGATTTTCGTTGAGCTCATAAATGGTAATTACGTATTATCTTTCGTTTTAAGGGTTTGAAGGATTTTTGTTGAGCTCATAGATGGTAATTACACATGAGACTCAGAACTTGGATTTTCTATGACTTAAAAACTTCCAAAATTATTGCTAATAGAACTAAGAGATCATTGGTTTTATTCAATCGTCTTGTATTTTCCATTTGAACCAAATTAACAAACTAATAACTAAAGAAATACCAACATTATTTTTATTTCAATTTTATTGATCCGATAAAAAAAGGTATAATATCAAATTTAGCCATTAATGATTACATTTTTTGTCAATTTGGTCTTTATTCTTTTTTCGAGTTAAATTTGGCCCTTAAACTTTTAAAAATAGTCAAATTTGACCATTGACCTTTTGATAAAAAGTGTAATTGATTTTTTTAATGAGAATATGGACTAAAATGTTAAAATTTTAAACATGGCAGCACACATGTACTTCATGCTAATTTTTTTTAAATCTTTATGAATTTTTTATATATATATTTTAAATTATATATATATTTTTTGTTTTTATTTTATAATTATTGAATTTAGCATGAAATGCACATGAATTGTCAAACGGGTTGCAACACCAACATTATTAAAAATTAATGTTTTAGCCAACATTTCAAACTGTTTGACTCTTTTTTAAAAGTTAATGGTCAAATTTAGCTGAAAAAAAAGAATAAGGGCTAAATTGATAGAAAATATAAACATTGAAAATTAAATTTATCATTATACCTTTAAAAAATACGACGAATAAATTTAAGTAAAAAGAAAGCATTTTTTTTTAATTTTTCTTGACTACAAAATTGTCTTCTAAACTATACTATATTATTTTTACTTAAGTTTTTGACAAAAAAAAAAATACTTGAACTATCATTTTCGTATCATTTTACTAAAAAATAACTTATATTAGTTGAATAATTAAGATTTTTTAATGGTATTAATGGTTTGGACTAAGGACTAACAATAATAAATATTGGTGTACCAAATATTACCGATAAAAGTACCATGAAGACCCTTATATTAGGATTTAGATTGCATTTTACGACAACATTAAAAAAAATAAACAAATTAATTTATGTTTATTAGATGAGCAAAGTGATCGTTTCTACTAAAAATTTCATCCATTTCTATTGTTAAAAATTAGTGTGATTGATGAAATAATCAAATTGTTATATGTGGCGTGCTATGTGTACATTTTGTTGACGTACATGGACTATTTTTTAACAGAAGGATTGATTTGTTATTTGATCTAATATATAGGGAGTGATTTATCCTTTTTTGAGTAAAAGGAGAAATTGCAATCGAACTTCCGGTATAAAGGCTTCCATGGTACTTTTACCCATTAATAAATATAGGTGAACCAAATAATACCAAAGTAAGGTATAAGGACTAAATTTTAGGTTAAGCATATTGCAGGGATTAAAACCAGAATTTCACCTTTGTCATAACTTTGAACTACGAAGGTTCTTGCTCGTATAAAACGACGTAGGTTTTGTTTCTTTCACTTCTTGAAATTTCTCTCTCAACGCATCTTTTTTCCTTATTTGATTACAGGTTTAAGAAAAAGAAAAAAGAAGGCAATGGCAAGCGATAACGAGCCAGCGAAGCTACTGTTACCGTACCTTCAACGAGCCGATGAGCTTCAAAAACATGAGCCTCTCGTTGCTTATTACTGTAAATCCTTTTTTATTGTTAATCTTTTTATTTTATTTTATTTGTGGAAGCTAATTAGATCGTTTTTTTAAGGCTTTGCTTTTTTTTTTTTGGGTTAAAGGTCGTTTATATGCAATGGAAAAAGGATTGAGGATACCCCAGAGTGAAAGAACCAAAACCACCAATTCTCTTCTTGTTTCTCTCATGAAGCAGCTTGAAAAGGTTTGTTTTAAATTATGGGTATTTTGATTTGAATTGTTTAGTTATTTAGGTCTAGTTTACTTTATGAAAAAACTTGATCTATAATGTTGAATCAGATGTTTATGATTGATTGATGCGATTTTATGATTGATCTTAGAACTGTTTAATCAATTGGGTCTAATTTTTGGTTTTTTTGAGAGTTGCTGTTTTGCACTAGTACCTTGGAGGCTTTAGGTTGTTAGTTAAAAATTATCTGGTGGCTTAATCTTAATGTGTGAAATCGATTGTTGGGGATCTGCTTAGCAGGGTCGACATTTATACCATGTTTGTGCTGCCTGTAATGCCCTCACATTGTGTAAAAGTTCTTTCTTCATTTGTAATTATGTTATCTTTCAGAAGAAGGAAAATATATTTCCTTTCTGTTACCGGTTTACTTTGTATTGATCATCACTATGTGATTGTTTATTGTACCATTTTGTCATTTGATATATATAAATTTGGGTTAATTGTACAAGATGTCCCAAACTATGCCCTGATTCGAAATTGGCCTCAAACTTCAAAAGGTTTTAGTTGAGGCCTTACAGTATAGTACTATATCGATCTGGCTTTTCCCGTCAAATGTGAATTTGAATATAATATGGAGCATGTGATCAAATTTTAAAGATTTTTGTACTTGTCATATGGATAATTTGAATATGGCATTTTAAAAAGCAGTAGAAGACAAAAGTTAGTTAAACAATTGATCAAAGCTCTCTCTCTCCCTCTCTTAATATTTCCATACAGTATGTATACATGTGTTTAAAATTTGATTCACATGTTTTAAATATTCTCCACATCTGATCCGCGTTGACATTTAACTCCTAAGCTAATGGCTAGACTGATGAAAAGGCTTAATTGATACCATACCGATATGCTAGGACGTTTTGAAGCTTGGGACTTGGGGTCATAATTTAGGAATCTTAGGGTCATGGTTTAGGAAACTTTAAACTACAAGTTAAATCCAGACTGTACTAGTACTGCGGCTCCAGGTCACTAGTTAAAATTTTGCCTGGTGGCTTAATCTTAATGTGCAAAATCAATTGTTGGGATCTGCTTTGCAGCATCAACTTTTATGCTGTGTTTATGCTGCCTGTAATGCCCTTACATTGTTTAAAGGTTCTTTCTTCATTTGTAATCAATGTTATCTTTCAGGAGGAAAATATATTTATTTCTTTGTTCTGAACTGATTGCTTTTTGTTGATCATGGATATGGGGTTGTTTATCCTAACAGTTAGTTGTCTTATGATATATATGAATTTGGATTAATAGTGCAAGGTGTCCCCGAACAATGCCCTGGTTTTAGATTGGTCTTAATTGCTATGATACTGATACATTGGAACATTTTGAAGTTTGGAACTTGGGCTCATAGTTTAGGAATCCCAGGGTCATAGTTTAGGAAATTCTAAGCAATAAGTTAAATCCAAACTATGCACTAGTACCGAGGCTTTTATTTTAGGAAACTTGGGCTCACAGTTTAGGAATCTCAGGGTCATAGTTAGGGAACTTTAAGTACTAAGTTAAATCCAAATTATGCACTAGTACTGAGGCTCCAAGTCACTAGTTAAAATTTGCTTGGTGGCTTAACTTAATGTGCAAAATCAATTGGTGGGATTCACTTTGCAGCATCGACTTTTATGCCATGTTTATGCTGCCTGTAATGCCCTTACATTGTTTAAAGGTTCTTTGTTCATTTATAATCAATGTTATCTTTCAGGACGAGGAATTTTTATTTATTTATTTATGTAAACTATATATCTCTCCTCGTTATTGTTAGAGGATTTTGATATCCAAGGATATTTGATGCATTGCAGGATAAGAAAACGCTAAAGTTGGGACCTGAAGATCATTTACATCTAGAGGGCTTTGCATTGAATGTCTTTGGAAAGGCAGACAAACAAGATCGTGCTGGACGAGCGGACCTGTAAGTGAATCTTTATTATATATGGCCGTTGTATTAGATCTTATTTTGTCTCCATGCCTTTGAGGCTTACCTTTTTTGGAGGTACGAGGAACCTGTGGCAATCAGCTTATTTATTGAGCTAAATGTCATGGTTGCAGTTTCGGTTAAATGTATATCGCATTATCTTCTAAATTTGAAAAGTTCCTTCAATTGCGACCTTTGACCCTTTTACTTTAGTAGTTTGATGTATCTATAAGTGTTATAGGATTAACTTTGGAGCTTGGTACAGGAATACAGCAAAGACATTTTACGCTGCCAGCATTTTCTTCGAGATTATAAACCAGTTTGGTGAACTTCAGCCTGATGTGAGTTTCTACTTGTTATAATGTTCTCTTCTTCTGTAATGCTGGTGGTTGCTTGTACTGTAACGTTTTAGTGGTGTTTCTCAGTTTCGAGACTTTTATGGTTTTCTTCTGCAGCTTGAGCAGAAACAGAAGTATGCCGTTTGGAAAGCTGCTGATATTAGGAAAGCTTTGAAAGAAGGAAGGAAGCCCATCCCGGGCCCTCCAAATGGTGATGAAGATTTGTCAATTCCATCAGCTACACCTGGTGTTGCATATGTATGTCTCTAATCAGACCAATGCTTTAGTCATTGTATGAACTGAATGTCACTGACTGATACCCAAAATTCTCAATAATCTTGATCTATGCTTGTCCTTGTAGGATCTCGGACAGCACGAACCTGCAGTTACCAGTCCGAGACAAATGTCCAGTCCATCACCTCAGTTTCATGATGAAGTAAATAACCAGCGTTATATTCCACCACAATCTCAATTCCATGATAAGTTTGATGGTCAGCATTCTTCGAATATTTCACCGTCACCTCCTTCATTTCCTTCTGACGGTTACCCTACTCATGATCTATCCTCCTCGCACCAGCACGAACCCCAACGAGAATTTCATCAACCATTCTATCAACCCTATCGACAAGATTTGCCACCTCATATGCCAGTTAATTACCCACCCCACGAATCTTCTGCCTCTTATTCATTTGCTAATTTCCAGTCATATCCGAGTTTCACGGAGAGTAGTTTACCTACAGCCCCGTCTCACTATCCATCATCCTATCAAGGTTCCGAGTCTCCTTACAATCCTCCACAGTCAGCCCCGTCTCACTATCCATCATCCTATCAAGGTTCCGAGACTCCTTACAATCCTCCTCCTTCCCAGTCAGCTCCTCCGACAACAAGCTATCCATCAACAACCGCTCAATACTCTTCAAGTAGCAGAAACGGGAAAATTGCGGAACCTTCACCACCTACTTCTGAGAAATACCAATACGACAGCAATTACCAACCGCCACCGGAGAAAATCGCCGAGGCACACAAGGCTGCTCGGTTTGCGGTTGGGGCCTTAGCATTTGATGAAGTGTCGACGGCAGTTGAGCACTTAAAGAAATCACTTGAATTGCTGACAAATCCATCGGCCAGTCATTAAGTGTTATCCATTTGTGGTGTTTTGAATTATATGGGTTGATTGGTGAAGGGTTTTTATTTATTAATTCAGAGTTTGGAGATTATGAACAACTGTTACTTGTCTTGTAATTTTCATTCGAGAATCAGATCATGTTTCATCAAGTTTTTTTTTATTACAAATTTGTCTTTATTTTTTCAGCCAATTTTATTCAGAGTGAGAAAACGACAAGAGAAATCCAAAACTATGCATATAGAGGGAAAAACCTTAAGAAAATCTGATATATTGATAAGTAGCAATCATTTAGGCTTGTTAATTTAATTTTCACTCCATTTTATATGATCATAAAAGATTTTTAATTCAAATTTGTCCAATTCGAGTTTGCACAGAAAAGGTTGTTATGGTTATTAAAAATGATGTTGGAGTAGCCTCCCTACCTAGTAAATTTTATAGCCAAGGTGAAGGCCTTCACCTCTACTAGTTTAGTAGGAAAATCTACTTGAATCGAATGTGCAAGGCCTCTAGTAACAAAGCCATCTACATCCCTTGCCACCACGCCCACAAAGTAACACCATCCACATTGAGTTTAATAGAGGGAGCCCACTTCACATGTAGTCGTTGAAATTGTGCAAGTAAAGTTAGCTTGCAGTATCTATGCATGATCAAATGCCATTCCAGGAGGAGTCGTCTTTCCTTGCATCACAAACTCATTACGCATATTCCATATTTTCCAAAGAAAAACAATAAAGCTAGAGCAAGCATGACTGACCATGATTCTCACTACATTTTCAAGCCAATTGATGTAACTCTCTTAATGTAAGAACCTCCCTAGCATAAGCACAAACCTTAAGAGCATCCAAAATATCCTTTAATCCATTCCCACATCTCTTAAAAGAAGGATCATTTGACATTATAGTACTAACTGTCTTTGCCGCAATGGGTAGAATGCCATGACCAAGTCTCCAACTTAGGTAGAGTCTTGATTTTCCAAATAAATCACCAAAACTATCTATGGAGACCAACACTCAACTCATTGTGGAGTAGCCAACCTTGGAAGGCACTGTAGGAATCAACAACTGCAAGATGGATTGTGCATTATTATTAGAAAAAAAGTTGCGACCACCTGCAAATCCCATGATGAGGTGTTTTCTTCTACCAATTCTTTGATGTAAACTTCGACCCAACATAATGTTCATAGGAACCTAAGAGCTCAGTAATGCTAGGGGCCCCCTATTTATCCTCATATAGTCAAATACGAGTGAGTATATGTTGCATGCACAAATTAATGGGACTAAAATTTTGCAGAGACTCAAATATAACTTAACTAATATTACAGAACCTCAACTGTACGAATCGAAAACTTGAAAATCTATCAACAGTGGCAAGTACATCAAGTGGACTCTATTATTAGATGAGTCCGACATGAGTACCCTCTATCAGCTCCAATATAAACGCCTGAGCAATGCACATTTTCTCTGATTCAGAGGCATCATCCGATAAAGTTTCAAAATTTTGCTTGAGCCATCAAAATTTTAAAGTGTTAAATCTAGTAGCACCATCAGTCGGTGATCGTTCAAGCAACTAATAGCAAAGCGACACAACATCGGTTACTTTACTTGAACCCGTGACCACAAGTTTGTCAACTAGGAGCCAAAGTTGCAATGCAACATCTTCTAAAATGATAGTGCACTCCCACATGACAAATAAAATTTGCGGGTTTCCAAGTGTCACCTTTTGATCAAAGCCGATATTAAGTTAAGCCTAAGCTCAAATGTGATAATCAATGTTGCCATTCCAAATCTCACGACATTCAAATATGAGAAAATACGATTGTCCAGCTTGTAGCTCGGAGCATGGACACACACTCTCAAGACACAATACTCACCTTGCTCATAACCAATTATTAAATTATTTAAATATGCCAATTAAAATATTAATAATCAATTATATTTTTTCGTTTAAATAAATAACATTCCTATTTAAATAAATAACAAGTAACATTAATTATCAAAGCAGTATAATCAATTGCTCTTATCAATGAAGTCATTTCAATATATAAGCACATACAATATAACTCTTCCAAACATCCTAGTAAATAATTTTTCTCACCCTTTTTCCGTAAATAATTTTTTTCGTATTTTTTAGATTAATAACCCTAAATAATAACAACATTCTCGTAAATAATTCTTAACTCAACCTATTTTAGTAAGTAAATAAATTTTATCTTAATCCATTTTCGTAAATATTTTTTTCGTAGTTTTTAAACAAAATATCTACATAATAATATTAATCACCAATTAAATAAAACAAATACAAAAATAAATTACCTTAATGTTTCCAACTAAATATTCCTATTCTACACAAATAAATATTAAAATATAAATATCTTTATTAAATAGCTGCTTTAACCGGTTGGTGATATTCATGCGGCATTGACTCGGCCCTTTGCCGTCATGTGATCAATCAGTCACAACAACCCCTCCCTTAATACACTATATAAAGTTATTTTTTTAAAAATTTTAAATCGATGTCGCCATTTTATCAAGCAACATCAATATATCGTATTTATTTTTTTTGTATTTGTTAATATTCTCGTATTTCAATAATTTTTTGGTGTCGTTATATAGAATGAAGACATCAGTTAAAAAATATATATTTTTAATTAGAATCATTTGGCAATGATAAATGTACTTTTGGAATGGTATCGCTTGACAACAAGACATTAATTTTTACTGTTTAAAACGATCTATTCTCATAAATAATCTACAAAGCACCTCATTTTCTTAATTAAAAATTTTCTTATTATTAATCCCCCAAAAAAAAAAAAGATTAGTTGCAGAAAACCAAATTGAGAAATGGTCAAATTATAATTTTATCCCTTTATTATGCTCAAATTTGCGATATTCCACTTAATAATAAATGGAATTTTTAATATTAAAAAAAAGCATCCATTCCAATTCATCTTCCTAAGAGATTTTTTGTGTTAGGAAAATAAAAATACTCCATGTTAGCAGTTTAATAAAACTAAATTATAAAAGTAGAACACACTTATGCGCATAATATCCTCCAATTTAGGAGTTTGAAGAGGGTTTATGGATGGTGAAGGGACCAAAACCAAAATTAGACCTTTTAAGAATTGTAGTTTTGACAATTCAGCCTTTGTGTTGTTCCTATACAATCTCTAGTTTAAGAATCATTCTCTATACCAACAATTGAAAAAATAAAAAGCACATATCAATCGAAAAACAACGGCAAGCCGATTGAAACAATCTCATCACAAATCCAGTTCATCCTGTTCACCATTGTCGTTGATTTTTTTCTACTTTCGTAGGAGAATGTATGCACAAAGTGACTATATCCTCTCGATCGATTTAAGTGGAGCGGACTACTAAAGGTAGGATTTCACATCTGGTTCATAGAAAGTAATCGGGTGCAGGTCGTTTGGCCGGAGTGCCTCTTGAATCCTACATTTGATAATAAACATTGGGTAAGTCCGATAAACTGTATGATGTAACCTATTTAAATGAAAGTAAATGGCTAGGGAGATGAACTTTGAGGATACGCTGCTCGGTAGGAGGAAAATATGGTTCAGACATTAAATTGTAACGGTAAAAATACCATGGAGGCTCTTATACTATATGCCAGATTGCATTTTGCCCCCTCTACTTAAAAAAATGGGCAAATTAATCCCTCTACATTAAATCAAAGAGTGAACTGTCATCTATTCCTACTGTTAAAACCTAACATGATTGACTGAATACCCAAACAGTGACATGTGGCGCGCCATGTGTACCTCATGTTGACATAAAGAGACCAGTTTTTAATGGTAGAAATGAATAAAATTTTTAACAGAAAGACCAATTTACTCATAGGGACTGATTTGTCATTGTTTTAGTAGAGAGAGCAAAATGCAATCCAACTCCTCATACAAGGGTCTCCATGATACTTTTACTGATTGTAGCACATTTCTAATGCAAAAAATTGAATTAGTTATTGTTTCATGTGATTTTTGCATTTGGCAGTCGGTTGTAAGTATGTTATGTACAAACCTGTGGTGCTGCATCAAAAACCCGGAATTGCTTGTTAAGATTCTCATCCAGCTCAAGAATTGCAGCAACGTTACCACATCTGTAACACGAGCAAGAACCAACCATTAAGCCACGGCAGAATGGAAGAGAAAAAAATCTCAAGTTTGTCACTTACCTGTAACAGTAATTGGGAGCGGACCAGACCGTGACTATCTGGTTATTGAACATCCATTTGTACCCTTCCATAACCAACTGATGCGCACGGCATATATAGTCAATATTGTTTGTGTGGTTGAACGAAGTAACGACACTGCCGCCGAAGAGGAAGCCTGCACCACGGGGACTCAAACCCCAACCGTCGACATTCTCCTCTGGGTCTGACCACAACAGATCACACATGGCACCATCATGGGGTACTTCTTGCTTCCGATCAATTATCCGAATCTGGAAGAAATAACATATTAGTACCGCCCATATAAAGCTTCAGATAATAACAGAATAATTTAAGATAGTACTTCTTTGACCTGATCCAAAGTTGATATTACAGGAGAGAGACCACCGTGGACGCTAAAAATTTTGTTCTCGATAAGGGCTGAAAGACTAACATACAATAATCGATGACAACATAAAAGATCATCAGATAAGGTACTTAAAACTCGCCCTTGACAATCGGAAACATTACTCGCCCTCCAACCTACAGATGCCGCTGATTATATTTTCTAATAATGGAAATAGGCAAACCTTAAATAATCAAATATGTCAGTACAATATCTCCAAACATTCACCGAGCCGTACTTACGCAGGCACTCATCATAGAATCCGTATACCTGATAAGATACAACAGTGATTCAGTACTCCGTAAAACACGATAATTCAACAGCGTAGCCAAATAAAATTGTTTAACCTGTGTGATTTGACGACTTTCATGGTTCCCTCTAATGAGTGTTATGCGATCCGGATATCTCACCTGATGATCCTCAAATTATCAAAAGAAGAAACTTTCAACGCACCTTTTGAATACACACATGTATATATATAGATTACCTTCAAAGCTAGCATAAGTAGAAAGGTTTCCACCGAGTAAAACCCTCTATCGACAAAATCTCCGAGAAACAAATAATTTGTCTTAGGGCAATCGCCTCCTACTTTAAAAAGCTCTTTCATATCATAGAACTGCCCATGGATATCGCCGCATATCTACGGAAAAACAATCAAAGAATTGTAAGTATTCCGAACCGCATAGGCATTCATCTAAATTAGAAACGTCGTCAAAGCTTCGATAAACTATTTCGAGTTAGCTTTATTCCCTGCTCAAGTTTTCGAAACAACCAGAAAAGATGCACTAACGTTTATGCCTAGGACTTACACTGATCGAGAACAACATCCTACAAGCTCTAAATTATACTAAAGGAAAAGATAGCATCAAGTTTAGAACCTGAAATGCGATCGGCAACACTGTTCCATTCAATATAGAATCCAAATTTGACCAAAATTTGAAAGACCCTTCCACCATTGTTAAATTCTTCAATTAATTCACCTTCAAAACCCTAATCAATTCCATTACATTTCTTGTTCCCAAAATACAAATACACAAAAATAACAGAAATAGAAAAAGCTAAAAACCCATTGACGAATCAATGGATTCATAATAACCTAAAAAAAACTCTATACTTTCAATAAATCAAACCCCTAATAGCCAGAAACAAATCATAATCATAACAAATTAACAAAAACCCATTTAATTAATATACTTACAGTAACAGGGGCATCGACTCTTTGAACATTACTTTCTTCAACGAGGATTTCCATGGCTTTAAGGCAAAGAGCTTTCACTTCGGATTCTTTCAAAGGCTCACACTTCTTTAGCTGCTCTATTTGCCTGTCTAGGTCTGACATTTTGTTTTGGGAAGCCTAGAAATCGTATAAAGCCGAGATTTCAAAGGCTAAAACCCCTAAACCCCAAAATCTGAGAATCTCGGGATGATTTTGTTAACTGGGTAAGTCAGTTTCGTTTTTTTGGTATTTTGCTTGTTTACGTGTCGTATTTAAAGAAAATTTCAAATTTGACCCCAAATTTCTTGTCTATTTTTCAATTTCCCCCTCTCAAATTTCTTTTTAATGATGACACCATATCCAAATCTTGGATTTATGTTTTATAATAATTAATTTGGTTGAAGGTTTCGGTTTAGTGAGAGATATGAAATTTGTACAGACCAATTAAACTGATGGTTGAACACTTTTTTTTTAAATTTTTTAAAAATTTATTTATTTTGAATAATTAAAATTAGTTGAATTAAGAACTAATAGCCTGATCGATTCAACCTCTTATCTATTTCCAAAAATATTGATAAAATGTGTGAATTCTCTAAGTTAGTTATAGTTAGTTAGTTACGTAATTATTTAATTTAGTTATTAAATTAATTATTTAATTAAATGTTTGTAATAATTAATTATTTAATTAAATTATCTTGAAGTTTATTGTATTAAAAATTAAATTATATTTAATTTTTTTATTTAAAAAATAAGTAAATTAATCTTTATATGTTTAATTTAAGAGTAAATTGGTATTTTTATTAAAAAAATTAATCTACTTTTACAGTTAAAAACTGATAAAAACTGATGCTGTTGACGTAACTAAACAAATACACGTTAGATAACATGTATACTTCATGCTTAGATACGAGTAAAAATAGATTTTCTTGCATTTTCTCATAAACCAAACAGAAGGTAAGCGAAATTATATCTGATCCGAATTTACTATTTAGCTTTGCTGAACTCAAATTGGTCCTTTTTTTATTTTAAAGAACTCTTCTCTTTTTTCTTTGGCAGGAAATTTTGTGTAAAATCGAGATCTGGAATATGGGTTTCTTAGTAACAACGCTAATTTTTTCTGTGATTGGGGTAATTGCATCACTTTGTACCAGAATCTGCTGTAACAGAGGTCCCTCTGCTAATCTGTAAGTACCCTTTTTTAAAAATTTCTCCCCTTTGTACAATCTGTTGTATTGTGATTGATATATGTTTAAGTTGGTATACTGTATAAGTAGGTATTTTAGATTGAATAGTTAGCATTGTGAACCAATTACTGAAAATTTTTTGTGCTATGGTTGTTTACTCTGAACTCGAATGAACCTTATCTTTTTGGTTAGGAGATCGTTGTTCCTCGGAAACCGATATTCTCGGTTTTTCATCGTGATTTAGTATAGCTTGGTTTTTCATCTCGAGACTAAGGAAGTTCACTTTTGTTTGATTGTCATTTCCTCCCATGGTCGTTTACTCTGAAGTTGAATGAACCTTATCGATTTTGATAGGAAATCAGTGTTCCTCGGAAACCAATATTCCTGGATTTTCATCGTGATTTAGTATAGCTTGGTTTATCATCTAGAGACTAAGGAAGTCCACTTTTGTTTGATTGTGATCTCCTGCCATGGTTGTTTACTCTGAACTTGAATGAACCTTATCGATTTGGATTGGTGATCCTCAGAAACCAATATTCCCAGATTTTCATCTTGAGTTAGTATAGCTTGGTTTATCATCTAGAGACCAGGGAAGTTCACTTTTGTTTAATTGTCATCTCCTGCCATGGTTGTTTACACTGAACTTGAATAAACCTTATCGATTTTGATAGGAGATTGGTGATCCTCGGAAACCGATATTCCCAGATTTTTATCGTGATTTAGTATAGTTTGGTTTGTCATCTAGAGACTAGGGAAGTTCACTTTTGTTTGATTGTCATCTCCTGCCATGGTTGTTTACTCTAAACTTGAATGAACCTTTCAATTTGGATAGGAGATCAGTGATCCTCGGAAACAGATATTCCTGATTTCTCGTCGTGATTTAGTGTAGCTTCGTTTGTCATCTAGAGACTAGGAAGTTCACTTTTGTTTGATTGTCATCTCCTTCCATTGTTGTTTACTCTGAACTTGAATGAACCTTATCGGTTTGGAGAGGAGAACGGTGATCTTCAGATATTCCTGGATTTTCATCGTGATTTAGTATAGTTTGGTTTGTCATCTAGAGACTAGGGAAGTTAACTTTTGTTTGATTATCATCTCCTGCCATGGTTGTATACTCTGAAATTGAATGAACCTTATTGATTTGGATAGGAGATTGGTGATCCTCGGAAACCGATATTCCCGGATTTTCATCATGATTTAGTATAGCTTGGTTTGTTATCTAGAGACTACAGAAGTTCACTTTTGTTTGATTATCATCTCCTGCCATGATTCCCTATATTTTCTTTGCTCTCATTGAACAAACCGGTTTTTCCTTGTTTTATCATACAGGTTACATCTAACATTGGTCATTACAGCAACCGTCTGTTGTTGGATGATGTAAGTTTATGTTTAGTTTCATATATGTATGCACAAACACATACATACTGTTTATACATATATATATACACACAAACAAATACATATGTATTAGAGGGCATCTTTTGGCTATGTTGTCATTTCAACTTTTGTTGGATGAAGAAAATAATGGCAGTGCCTTTTCTACGTATTTCTGCTGTGACAAACTACTTTTTTGTCGTAGGATATATTCTAATTCTAGTTCTGCATTGCAGCATATTACTAAGTTTCGATCCCCTAAAAACCGAATTCTAATTTAGTCTCTACTTCTCATATTTCAAAATTCAAGTAACTAAAAAATTCAACCATTTCTACTGTAAAAAACTGGTATAAGGTACATGTGGCTTGCCATGTGTCATTTTTTGGTTATTCTGTCAGTTATGCCAGTTTTTGACAGTAGAAATGGAAGAATTTTTTAACAGAAAGGATTAGTTTGCTCTCTAAGTACAGGAGCTAATTTGCCCATTTTGTTAGTAGAGGAAGCAAAATGCAATCTAAGACCTAGTACAAGGGCCTCCATGGTATTTTTACCGGAGATGATCCTTCAAAAACTCTCCAAATACACGAAAATCTCAGAAAAAACTAAACATACTTGCATCTGACACTCCCACAGGAGTTTTGTGTAACATAATGCATCACATGTCTTATTATTTCATTGTCTTGCTAGTTTTGTGATGTTAAATTTCATTTGCTTTTGATAGGTGGGCAATTGTATATCTAGCACAAATGAAACCACTCATTGTCCCCATTTTAAGTGAAGGAGAGTGAAGAGTGTGTGTGTGTATATATATATATATATTGCACAAAAATCATTTGGAAGATTATCAGTAAATCAGCAATTATGGATTTTGGCCATTGATTCAGTGTGTTCTCATATGTTGATTTTGTATGTGCTTTGAATTGGAATTGTGTTGGTTCTTTGATGTTATTAGTTTCTCATTTGTTATATTGTTATCATTTTATTAAATTTTTATAAATTTTAATGTTATTCTATCAATTATGTGTGTAATTTTGATAAAATAATAATTGCTTGAAATAAAATATATGGCATCTCTTGTTAATGGTTGCTTTTTCACCCCCAAATAATGCACACTCACAGACAGACATATATATATATATATATATAAGCACAAAATCTGTGATTGGTAATTAGTATCTAAAAGAAGAAATGTAAATATGAACCGGGTAAATTACAAAATAGTCATCTAATTATGCATTTTGTTTTATTTTGGACATCCAACTATTAACTTTTTTTAATTTAGTCACTAAAATTTTTAAAATTAAATATTTTAGTTATGGGTTTTTATTGGTTTAATAATAAATTTAGTCCTTTATTGTTTATAGATTTTATTAATTTGATGTTAAATATAAAAAAAAATCAAAGAATTTAACCTTTAATATTTACAAAATTTGTCATTTTAGTTTAAATATTTTAAAAAATCAATAAATTTAGCCCTTAACATTTACAAAATTTATCAATTTAGTTCTAATTTTAAAAATTAAAAAGATATATATTAAAAAATAATAATTTTTTGCCTTTTTAACTCACCTTTTGATATTTTAGCATCGGAAGCACTTTTTGTTCTTTTTTCCTATCTCGAACATAAACAGGCTCTAGCTAGTCGGAGAATGAATTTGGGGCGGTACAACACCACCGACGATAAATCTATAGTTGCAGCATCGCCTTTACCTCAAAGATGTCAATTAACATATAGTACTTAAAAATTATTTAAAAAATTCAAAGAATAATAAATTAGATCGTAAATGAACACAAGAAAAAATAGCAGAAATGACTTGAATCTAATAATAATTTTCAAGGAAAAAACAAATCAAGAGCGAGATAAAAAAAAAATTCAGGTGCATACAAAACTTGAAGTAAAAAAAAATGGTGAAATTACCTTAACTTAGAGAAGAAAATATATGAATTCCTCGGTGACATGTTGCCAGCTTTGATTTTCACGGCAGCTCTGATTTTTACTTTAGCTCACCCAAAAAATCGAAGTGTGAGATAAAAGGGCTAAAAATATATTTTTAAAAATTTTAGTATTAAAATTAAATGGATAATTTTTTTTTGTAAACGTTGAAGGTTAAATTTATTAATTTTTTAGAATTAGAATTAGAATTAAAATAATAAATTTGTAAATATTTAGGGATAAATTTATTAATTTTTTTATATTTAGGATCAAATTAATAGAATGTGTAAATATTGGAGGGTTAAATTTGTTATTAGACCAATAAAAAAGTTCATGTCAACCTTGCATCACTCGTTAAATGGGAGAGTGAATAAAATATTTAATTTTAAAAAATTTAGTGACTAAATTGAAGAAATTAATAGTTGAGTGACTAAAATAGAACCAAATGTATAGTTTGGTGATTATTTTTGTAGTTTACCCAAATAACAGTTTCAAAAACGTTAATGACTAAATTGTAATTTTTTTAGTTAAGTGACTAAGGGTGTAATTTACCCTTTATGAAATGGTATAATGGGCTTAAGTTAGAGCCTAATTCAGGCCCAAAAAAAGAAGCACCATTGTCGTAAATCCCCTTCATCAATTAGCCCTAAAAATCCCAATTCATCTCCCACCTTTTCCCCAAATTTGAAGTTAGAATCACGATTAAATTTGAAGTAAAAAAAGAAAGAAAGAATGAGTAACGTTCCAAAAGAAGCCATTGAAGTGATAGCACAGAGCATTGGCATTACCAATTTGTCCCCAGATGTCGCCCTTGCTTTGGCTCCTGATGTTGAATATCGCGTTCGAGAAATCATGCAGGTAATTTTCAATTTTGCCTTTTGTCTTTGTATAAATTCAAATGTTTGGATCATTTTTCTAATTCGAGTCATAGTGTAGGAGGCAATTAAATGCATGCGCCACTCGCGGCGGACGGTTTTGACAGCTGATGACGTTGACAGTGCTCTTAATCTGAGAAACGTGGAGGTACATTTTCAAGTTTCGAAAATTTTCTGTTTATTGTTTTTTTTATTATTTTTTTTCCTTTTTAGTTGAAAATAGTGCTAATTAATGTTATTTGTTAGTATAATTTTGTTAGAATCTTATGAATTTTTAATGATGTACTATATCTTGATTTTTTGGACTAATGTAATAATTTCTACTTCATGTGTATTAATCCATAAAATTTATCAAAATTGGAATTTTGAAAACTTAGTTTTGGAAGTTTGAATATTAAGTTTAACCTCCTGCTTTAGATTTTGCATTTTTGTTAATTGGCTTGTGTTATGTGTTTCTCTGGCATCAGCCGATATGTGGATTTGCCTCTCGTGATGCACTACGATTCAAGAAAGCCGCTGGGCATAAGGATTTGTTCTACATTGATGACAAAGATGTGGAGTTTAAAGAAGTAAGAACTTATCAACGATATTCGAGGTTATGTTGTATGTTGCCTTATTAAAGAAGTCTTCACTTAAATTCTTCTATGTTGCCTTATGTATGTAGGTTCTTGAGTCACCTTTGCCAAAAGCACCGCTTGATACATCTGTTACATCCCACTGGCTTGCGATTGAAGGCATTCAACCAGCAATTCCAGAAAATGCTTCAATTGAAGGTACCGTCTTAGCTAACCTAAATATTCTCTCGAAGCTATTTGTGTTGAAGACTCTCATGGTTCATGTTCTTTTCTGGTTTGATCACTTTAATCTAATACGACTTATCTTCATTTCTACATGGAATTGGTATTTTGCTTTCCATGCAGCACCTTCTGATGGTAAAAAGGCTGAATACAAAGAAGATGGGCTTTCCGTTGATGTCAAATTACCTGTTAAGCATGTATTATCTAGAGAACTTCAAGTATGTTGTACATCTTCTGCAACATTTTTATGTTAAAATAATTTTTGCACAGAACGATATTAAAAGACTAATTTGGTTGTTATGCAGCTTTACTTTGACAAGATCGTGGACATTACCATGAATAAATCAGTCTCGATTCTCTTTAAACAAGCATTACTGAGTTTGGCAACAGATTCGGGATTACATCCTTTAGTTCCTTATTTTACGTATTTCATTGCTGATGAGGTTGTCTTAAAGATCTTTCATACCTCATTATATATATGTGTTGCAAAGAACTTTTGGTTGGTTATCTCAAGCTTACATCTTTGCCACATTTATCTCAGGTTACACGGAATTTGAATAATTTCCCTCTCATGTTTGCTTTGATGCGTGTTGCCCGGAGTCTTCTCCAGAATGAACATTTACACATAGAACCTTACGTGAGTTTATTATTTCAGTCGTTTAGAAGTACACGAACTAATGCAAATATGCTAGTGGTTTATTTTCCACCTATCTCATCTTTGACAATGTTCTTCAGTTACACCAGTTGATGCCATCTATTATTACCTGCCTCGTTGCAAAAAGGTTAGGAAATAAATTCACCGACAATCATTGGGAACTTAGAAACTTCGCAGCAAAGCTAGTGGCATCAATATGCAAAAGGTGAAATTTTCATTCCTTTTGGACTTAAACATGCATATTCGTTTTTATGAATTTCAGGTGTCTGATTTTTTAGTTATAAACTTGGATCTATTCTTCAAATCATGCGTATATCATTTTTATGCTATTTCACACATGCAAAACAAATGGTGCGAGCGTGCTTGTTATATGCAGAATACATAGATTAATTACATGTGGATCATTAAGCGTGCCTATGTTTGATCATTGTGTGTGGCTACTTTTTTTTTACATGATCCAATTTTCGATATGCTTTGCTTTTAGGTTGAATGCGGAAAAGATTAGAACTTAATTTCCAGCATAATGATTTGTCTTGGATATGCAGATTTTTACATGCATTTCTTACAAGTCAGTATTTTATAGATTTGGGCATGTTTATCACAATCTTCAGCCACGTGTGACAAGGACACTGCTTCACGCTTTTTTGGATCCAACGAAAACATTTCCCCAGCATTACGGAGCAATTCAAGGGTTAGCAGCCCTTGGACCCAGTGTGGTATAATTCTAATCTCAAATATTTACTAGCAACACAATAAGATACTTGTTTGTGGGATCGATTGGTCAAAGATATTGCAATGATAGCTATCTTTTTTAGCCCATTTCTTTCAGAAAACTATTTTGTCACTCTTTTCTGCAAGATCCGAAGACTTGGAAATCTATAGTCCAAAAGTGTAAATATGCGGTTTCTCTATAGATATCTTTATTATGGCATCTGCAAAGTTGTCTTTCATATGTTTGGCTAACGCTTCTTCTTCCATATGTAGGTCCGTTTACTTATACTACCAAATCTTGAAGCATATTTGCAGCTTCTTGAACCTGAAATAAAAAGACACGAGGCCTGGTGTGTTTATGGGGCCGTGCTGGTAAGTTTAACATCAAATTTGGTACCAGTTTATGAGCATCGTTTCATTTATTTGCTGTAGAACTAACAACACTGCATAAAATTTCCACTAACAGCGTGCAGCTGGACTGTGCATGTATGATCGGCTTAAAATGTTCCCCAGTTTGCTAGCACCCCCAACTCGTCCCGTCTGGAAAAGCAACAACAAAGTTGCGACAAGTATGATTTCTTCGAACCATCATATTTACACTTAATCCACAAGTCTCTTCTCCCCCTTTACGATATTCCTTTTTCTGATCAATCAAGATAAACGAAAAGCAAGCACGGACACCTTGATGCAGCAGCAACCACCTGCCAAGAAAATAGCAACTGAGAGTGCAATAGGTATGATGCCAATAAATTCCATGCAAACTGATTTACAAGGGGCAGTTAGCGGCTTTTCTACCACCGTAGGAGGTTCCAATATTGGTGTATCATCAATGTCACGGCCGTTATCAAACGATAACATGCTAGGAAGGGAGGTCGGGGGTCGAGTTTCAAAGACATCAACTGTTCTAGCTCAGGCTTGGAAGGAAGACACAGACCCAGGGAACTTGTTAGCATCATTATTTGAACTTTTTGGTGAAAGTATGTTATCATTTACCCCCAAACCTGAGCTTTCATTCTTCCTTTGATTAAATTTTACCTCCAAAAGCTATGGTTTTTGAAGGAATGTGTAAATTATCTCCATAGTTTTTTTTCAGTCTCACTGTGTTCATCTTTTATAAGTCTTCTTTTTTTCCTTGCTCATAAATGTATTATGTAGTTATCAAAAAATATATTCTACTTTGGATATTATTTATATTAAATTTTAGGTTAAATTCTGCAATCAGTCTTTATACTTTAATTTGATCAATTTTAGTCATTATAATTTTTGAATTCGTCAATTTTAATCCTTTTATTTTTTAAAATTTAAAATTTTAGTCTTGACCTAAATAATAATAATTAAATATGCATGTTTAAATTTAATTATTAGTTTTGTACTATGTAGCCTATTATGGATTTAATCCATATTTTTCAATTGAGTCATTCTAAGTTTCTATGTTTTTCAATTGAGTCATTCTAAGTCTTTATACGGTTTAAATTTTGAAATTTCAATAATGAGTGTTGCTATTCATTAATTGATTTTTTTTAGCAAGTATGTTCGAACATAACAAGCAGATGTGCCGTTATACTTATAATAATATATTGGTTTAACCTACAAATTGGTATCTAAACTATGTCATTTTTTCTATTTTGGGATCAAATTTTTTTTTCCGAGTCATAAGTGGTAACTAAACTACTTTTTTCTCCCTCAAATTGGTTTTTTCATTAGTTAAACCGTTAAATCTACTTAAAAAAGAAAGACTTGAACAACAAATTAGTTCCTAAACAATACTAAACTTTTTTTTGGTCACAGGTAGTACCAAAACTATTCTTTTGTTTTTCATTTTACACCAAAATGTTATATCCGCTAAAAAGATTCCAACAAATAATAGATTGTATGTTATATAAACTTTTAAAAATAATTAGTAATCCATTTATTTTTTTTAAAATTTTCTTTCTTATTCCTTTATAATGTTTGACAATGTCAACAATGTTCGAAATTGGCCCACTTGAAGTTGAAATGTTGGCGATTAATTTTAGTTTTGTATTTCACCGCCTACTTGTTTGACCTGACGGGATCGGAAAAGTTCTTTTATCGATCAAAACTAGTGTTTTCAAAAACAGACTGATTTAGTCGATTGGACTGAGAATCGGTCCAGAGATGGGGGTTGAATCGATTGACTTGCGAACCAAAACAAATCGGTTGAACCAAACTAAAAAAACTGGTTGAACTAGTTCTCTCTATTTTTTATATATAAAGAAAATAATGTTGTCTTTTTTTTGCTACATGTCAATTTTTAATTGGTTTATTTTTTATATAGACTTAACGGTTTGACTAACAACGGAGGTACCAACTTGGAGAAAAAAATAGTTTAGGTTCTACTTGTGACAAAAAAAATATTTAGGTACCAAAATGGAAAAAATGACATAGTCTAGTTACCAATTTATGGGTTAAGCTTATTTCTAAAATAGACTTTTAACGGTTTGACTAATGGCGGTAGTAACTTGGGAAAAAAAAATAGTTTAGGTACCACTTGTGACCAAAAATAAGTTTAGATACCAACATGGGAAAAAGAGTATAGTTTAGGTACCGATTTATGAGTTAAGCCTAATAAATTTGCCACATCATTTTTTGAAAATAACAGAACTTAATAAATTTAACAGTTATTGTCCAAGCCTAATTTTACTCAAACCCTCCCAAAATTCGTGTGGGCCTTCGGGCCTGGGTAGGTAGCTGATCCATGAACAAGTTTACTCAACTATTAATTTTTTCGTTTTAGTTGTTAACCTTTTTGAAACTAAATATTTTAGTGACGGAAAGCTGATGTGGGCTTTTTTTATTAGTCTAATAACAAATTTAGCCCTCCAATGTTTACACATTCTATCAATTTGATCCTAGATATAAAAAAAATCAACAAATTTAGCCCTGAATGTTACAACGTTTGTCATTTTAGTTCAAATTCTAAAAAAATTCAATAAATGTAGTCCTCAATATTTATAAAAATTATCAATTTAGTTCTAATTCTAAAAAATTTTAATATATATTTAAAAAATATATTTTTAATCCTCTGTCTTACCCTTTGATTTTTTTAGATGAGCTAAAATCAAAATCAAAGGGAGCAGTGTGTCACCCAGGAATATACCCATTCATATATTTTCTTCTTTAAGGTGATTTCACCAATTTTAGTTTACTTTTTTTTTTTTTACTTCAATTTAGGTTTATGCTTGTTAGCTTCGAAGATTCTAAGTGGGTGCTATAATCAAGGGGTGAGCTAAAGGGCTAAAAAGATTTTTTAAATTTTTTTTTATTTTTATATTAAAAATTTAGAATTAAAATTAGATAAATTTTGTAAATATTGAGGGCTAATTTTATTGATTTTTTTTTAGAATTCGAACTAAAACGACAAATTTTGTAAACATTAAGCGTTAAATTTGTTGAATTTTTTATATTTAAGATCAAATTGATAGAATATGTAAACATTAGAGGTCAAATTTGTTATTAGACCAACAAAAAAGCCCATGTCAGCTTTTTGTCACTCATCTAACAACAACTAAAGGGAGAGTGACTAAAATATTTAATTTCAAAAAGTTTAGTGACTAAGTTAGAAAAATTAATAGTTTAGTGATTATTTTTATAGTTTACCCCTGGTTTTTTTGGTCACCTGACTATTAAGTGACACTTTTTAGTTGGTATAATAACAATTTTACTCCTCAATTTTTATACTTTTTGTCAATTTGACACCGATTAAATAAAATGATTAAAAAATTGAAATTCTTTTTAAAAATTTACAAAATTCTAAAAATTCAATGAAAGTAGATAAAAATTTCAAAAATAAATAAAGTGAGAGAAAATGAGGGAAAAATTATTTTTAAACCCTCCAAATTTTCTTTGTATTATAATATCCATTCCTTTAGAAAACATAGAAAAAGGTAAAAATAAAATAAAAAAGATTTAAGTGAAATTATTGGTTCTCTGTTTTTTCTACTTTTTTTTTTACATAGCTTTTTTATTATAAGAAAAAAATTTAGAATATAATTTGTTTTTATAATTTGAGTTTTGAAAAATAAATTTAAATGAATTGAAAATTCGAATTGAGTTTGAAAAAGAAAATTTTGTGGTATATTTTATATTTTTGCTAGAAAACGGCATCAAAGTCGATTTCATAAGCTTTTGTAATACCGGTTATGGATGTTCTTCAAGGGCATAGAACTCAACTTGAAAATTTTACTAATTTGGTTGCAGAAAACATTGAGGAAGCATATAATTATCTAACTTTTTTTTTGTTCTGTTTTTAATTTGTTATGGGATTCTATTGAATGATAATTTTCTTTATTTCCCATACGTATTAGCTCTTTATCAACAACATATTCGAAATTTTATTTTTCTAGAATTTTTATATAGAAATTTATATTTTTTAAATAATTTTGAGTTTTTTTTATAATTTTTATATAGAATTGAGGTAAATTGACAAAAAACTGATAAAAAAATCAGAAGATTAAAATTGTTATTATAGCAACTAAAAAGTATAATTTAACAATAGGGTGACCAAATTGTAACTTTTTTAGTTAAGTGACGAAAACGAAGATTTACCCATAGTTCAGTGGCTAATTATGTAGTTTACCATTTCATAATAATAAAAAAAGTTGTTAAGTTTTTCTTGTATTAGATAACATTTTAGATGGTAAAACCCCTCTTTAGTCCCTCTCAATTTTATTATTAAGTAAATTGGTCCATTTTAAAAAAAATTAAAGTAATTTAATTTTTGTTAATTTCAAAAGTGAGCAATTAAGGACAATTAATCACAACGTCAATATTTTCCATCAATTATACATATTTTTATTGGTATAATAACAAATTTAGCTCTCAAAGTTTACAAATTCTGTCAATTTGGTCTTGATTTAATAAATTTAGCCCACATTATGCCATTTTGGTCCTAGTTTAACAAATCATATTTTATTAACATTTACACATAATATATAAACATCAAGAGCTAAATTTGTTATTATATCAATAAAAATTTTGTACAATTTACGGAAAGCATTAACACAATGATTAATTGTTCTTACTTGCTCCCTTTCAAAATTGATAATGATTAAATTGCTCTAATTTTTTGAGAGGAACCAATTTATTCAATATAGAAATAGAGAGGGACGAGAAATGTGTTTTTACGCATTTTAAATACCAACAAGTGTTTGGCGTAGTGACAAGGCATATTACATTCTCAATGAGAGAATGCATATTCGAACGTTGAAGACAACAATGTTGTGTGGGGTATCCATGATTCTCGAACATGGATCGTAAAATATATCATTATATTAGAATTGAATCGATAAAACATATCCATTATATCAGAGTCATAAAAATACAACTTAATTAATTTGAATTTAAGCTCAACTCAACTCGATTTGATTATAAAAAATTGATAATTTGAATCCAAAATGACATGAGCTTGAAATAATTTGAATTAATTATCAAACTCGAACAGACAAAACGCGAATATGGTTAATTGTAGTTCCCGTTAGACATTTTATGTTAGTTGTAGTTCCCGTTAGCTTAATCAACATGTTAAATTATCAAATTTTGACAGAAAATATTTACGAATTTCATGATTGTATTGAGATTTTTAAATAAAAAAGTCGGAGAACTTTATTTTTAACCTTTTAAATATAGGGACTAAAAGCATCTTTTAACTTCGATATTATTATTATAAGTAGGGATAATGTCACCTTTGGTACCTGTACTTTCATAAAATATCTAGTGGTACAAGTACTTTGAAAATATCCAATATGATACCTAAACCATCAATATGTACAAGTTTAAAAAAATTACATGTACATGTAATTTTTATAAAATGTCTAATGTGGTACACAATTATCAGGCAATCATGGGTTCAAAATACGAGTTGGTGGGCCATTGACAGGCCAAAACCCCATTCTACTGTTCATTTCAGATTATTTTGGTGATTGCTTTTGAACTTGGGTTATTTTTGTAAATATTAAAAGTTTTTAGGTCAATTTAGTAAAATAGCCGGTACATGTACTTTGAAAAGATCTAATGTGTTACCTAAAATATCAAAATGTGTTTTATTATGATATTTGGCAAAGGCGAACCGTTTTGGTGGCTTAGGGGGCCCCTTTGTTCCGCCACCCCCGCAAAAAAAAAGTTTGGAGAATTTTGTTTTTTCTTTGAAATTTTTTATTAAGCCCTCAAAATTTTTGAAATTTTTTTTTATACTTTTTAAATTTTTTTTTTGAAAATTTTAATTAAGTACCCTTAAAATTTTGAAAGCTCTCATTAATCTCACAAAAATTTTAAAATTTTTTATTAGACCCCCAATTTTTTAAAAAAAATCTTATTAAACCCTTAAAATTTTAGAAAATTTTACCACCCCTTAAAAAAAAACCTAGTCCCAACTCTTAGGATCTGCCGTTGGTGCTTGGTATTAACACTGTTAGAAAATTGCTAAACCAACCAATAAAAATTCGACATATAGAATTTTTTTTTTAATTATCAAGTCCACGTAGATAATATAATAGTGAAAAACTAAATAAATAAATAAATTTTAAAAAATAACTAAACATAGGGTACTTTCATAGATAATAAAACAGGTTATTTAAAAATCAATTGAAAATATTATTTTAAAGGGAAAACTCTTTGGAGAAGATTATAATTTGCTTAAATGGAGAATATAATATTTTATCATATGTTTAATTTTTTAAATTTAATTTAATTGTTTTTTTTAGTTTTTCATATAATGTTATATTATACATGTAGACTTGATGAATTAGAAAAAAAAAATTTACGTGTTGAATTTTCATTGGTTGGTCTAACAATTCACTAACAGCGTTAACACTAAGTACCATAATAAAACACATATTGATAGTTCATGTACCACATTAGACATTTTATAAAAATTACATGTACCATAATAAAATACGTATTAATAGTTCAGGTACCACATTAGATATTTTATGAAAGTACTGTTATAAAATGTGATATATATTATCTCTTACAAGTATTTGATGAGTAGGTATATAAGGACAAGCAGAACCACAATTCCAATGACAGCTACAAGCATGCACATACACGACCATCCGCCATTGATGTGCTTGTTCATAGTTCCCATGATTTTCTGCACTCTCTGATACAACAAAGAAAAGAAGACACAATACAAAATTAAAACTCTAAACAACCCAAAATTCTTTCGAACTGGAAATGATCCGAAAATTTTAAGGTAAACTTCATTGACAGTTATCCAACTATTAATAAATTTATTTTTGGTTATTCGACTATGAAAAGATATTTTTGTATATTTTCGATGAAGATTTTTTATTTTTTTATTTTTTAGTTTTTTAGGTGAAAGGGACACAATGGAAAAAAAGAGATCAAATTACACAATGCGTAAGCATTGAATGTCAACTTTTCTAGAATCAAAGACTAAATTGACATAACGTATAATGTTGAGGTTAAAGTTGCTATTATGCTAATTTTAAAAGCTATCATGTCATCTTTCCCTTAGATATTTAACGGTCGGTGATCAAAAAAAAAATCGAATAGTTGGATGATCATTTTGTTGAGTGATAGAAAAAGAAACTTATCAATAGCGAAGTGTTTTACCTGCAGGTGAGAATCAGTGACATCGACATGTTGACCGAGGTCGTCCTGCATAAGAGAGCGGAAGATAATGTAATGTTCACCGAGGATGAATTGAAGGCTCTCAATAAGACTATCGGAGAAAATACAAAAACATACAATTAGTGTGGTATGCAGATCAAGTTCTTCGCTGACCGCTAATGCGATGTGCTTCGTGCTTACGAGCGTTTCCTCCAACTTCTCGAGACCCTCATCTTGCTCTGCTCGTAAACACACTATCAAAAGTCGGAGCAATTTCACAAAGCTAGGATGAAGTAAAGTAACTTGCCTTTCATTATCTGTCGTTGAAGACCGATAAGTCCGGAGTTATCCAAACCGATGGTTCTACTCATAGTATCTGGCTTAGTTTCTGGCCCTAGTAAGCTGTCTCTATTAGCAAGGTTCGACATGTTGAATGCCGAAGCCATTTGATTCGATTTTGATCTCAAATTCGTGACCATGTCTTTGCGTCGATTCATCTCCTTATCTGTTCTGTAACCAACATATCAAGCATCAACAAACAGTCGAAACTGGTCTATCGAACCTCAAAAGTACCAGTGTCTTGTACATACCCTTGAAGACATATGATCAAAAAACACTAATCCAACATCAAAGCCAATTTATCATTCATGTTAACACGTATTTGAATATGCAATCAAACATCGAAGCAACATCAAAGCCAATTTATAGTTCATGATAAAGGCCATTCGAGTACCCCGATGGAACATCGAAGTACCTATCATATAAACACCCTAGAAGACGTATACGATCAAAAAACACTAAATCCAACATCAATTCACTTCAATTAAGGTGACTTACAATGGCTTCCCAGTAGGTTTAGACAAGAGGGATTGCAGTCCATCGAGTCGAGTCCCTAAGATCGTAATCTTCCTTCGAATAGCTGAAGCGAGACGCTGCGTTTCCGGTCCGGACGAAGGCAAGGAACCCTTGCCGGATATCATGCCATTGATATCGTCTGCAATTTTTATTGCATCGTTGTAGTCTTTTATCCATGTATCTGAAGGAGATGCCATTAAAACCTTAAACAATAACAATAAACAAATCAATAGACTGATTCTTAAGCTACATTTTTAGCTTTAAAATTTAACAAAAAAAACACTTGATTGAAAACCCATTAAGAAATGAAATTTTTTCAGAAAAACCCATACCATAAAAATGTTAGAAAATGATTGAAATTAGCTGATTTTTTTTTTTAAAAATTGAAATTTGGAATGATGAATTGGGGAATGAAACGAAAGCTAAGCGACAGAGGCCATGGCGACATTAACAAAAGGCCAGTCCAGGAATTATTTGCTTTCCATTTCATTTTTCAATTAAATAATTTTAGATGTTTAATTATTAGTTTCAGATTAGATATTATAAAAAAAAATCGAAACTTTAGATTATGAAACCAATGAGCTTAATTATTTGAAATTCCAAGTATTACCCAACAAAGTTTACAAGGATATTTCGAAAATAGGTAAAAATACTATGGAGGCTTTTGTATTGCGAGTCGGATTGTATTTTATTTCATTTATTCAAAAAGTAAGCAAATTAATCCATGTACATTAGATTAAAAATCGATCTTCATTGTTAAAAAATTCATTTGTTTCTATTGTTAAAAACTGGTGTGACTAACAGAATAACCAAACAGTTATACATGGCATGCCACGAGTACTTCAAAATGGATGAAATTTTTAATAAAATAATCAGTTTGCTCTTTGATTTAACACATAATGACTAATTTGCTCATTTTTTGAGTGGAGGAGGCAAAATGTAATCCGACTCCTAATATAAGAGCTTTCATGGTACTTTAACCTTGGAAAATACGTGGCTAGTCTTTTACACAAGGATTTGCTTCAATTCTTTTTGTCAACTCAACATTCATTCATCAACTTTTCTTTTCAATTGAACATTTCAACATCCTTTATTCGTCCCGACGTCTGGTATGGATAGTAGACATTATTGGAACACATGTATAATAAAAATATCAAGAAACATTTAAAAAAATTAAACTTTAAATAAATTAATAAAATCTTAGCCATAAGATAAAATCATTTTAGAGGTTTAAAAAAAATCTTAAAATCACTTAGAAACTTTTTGTCAGTGATTGGAAGTGTCCAGAACCAAATACAAGTTTCAGGAGCTCAAAACGACCAAAACAATGCAGTGGCACTTGTTTAAGGGCAAGGTATTGGTACCTTGGCTTGGAATTATAGCTTTTTAGCTACTGACTTGTATGCTCCGATGTATGCAAGGACATGTTCTGGAACTTGAGTTTCCCGGAGCAAAAATTGGCTGAAAAACACTCTAAATCAACTCCAAACATCATTATATCATACCAATAAGATTCAAATCAATTTTAAAAAGATAATCTAAGCTTATTTAAATTCAATTTCAAGTCATACAAATGTTAAACCCAAATCAAGAACCAAAGATTAGCTTAAAATATCAAAATAGTTTCAAATGTCCATGGTTATACAAGCCAATATACTCATAATTACTAAGACTAGCCTAAGCCTTTATATACATGTCAAAATACTAAGAAGCAAATACAAATCCTCACTTTACAACCCTTAAACCGAGTCGATGATGCAACCCTCCCACAGAAAAGCTTTCTACCCACATATTTAAACAACTAACGCATTAAGCTCAAAGAACTTAGTAAGTACACTCAAAAATTTCCTACTTAATCCTTACCTCATATTAGTGTTGAGCCTTTTTTTTTATAAGTTTCGAGTCTAAATTCTTTTATATCACTTATCGAATTTACACAATAAAGGTCAAAGTTCTTAAGCACAATTTCAACTATTTAGTCACTTTATACACTAGAGGAGTTTACCATTAGGTAGGTTTTTCATTCTTTTATTGATCAATCACTTGGGTCACCTAGTCATTAGTTCTACCAATTGCATTATGCACATATACCACTTATGCCCATATAGTCATCTATTTCATTAGACTCATGATAGGTTTGTTTGCTCTTTAGTCTTCACTAATCATTTCAATATCAAATTCCTATTTAATTGTTTTTAACTTGTAATTCTCAAATTTCCTCACATTTAGTTCCACTTATACCCAATTATTCATTCTTTTCACATTTTAATCAAGTCACTTTATTTATAGACATTTTAGCATATACCATTTTTATAAGTTCATTTATCAACAACTATAAACACTTAGCCCTACTCTAGTGGAATAGGACACGGATACTCGAGATTCCAACCGATCACACCATACATATTGCACTAATTGTGCATCTAACCTAACACACACACACACACATAACGACCTAAGGTGCACCGAAGTGCTATTTCAAAAGGTATCACATTATCGATTCAAAGCGCGCACACTAATTCTTATGGCATGCCAATTGTACATAAGTTCCTAACTGTTCTACCAGTCTTACTAGGGTAAAAATTATATTGTTGTTCTTTTATACACATCAAAATCTCAGAGCATGTTTCATTTTCACACATGTACATATTCATATATATATATATATATATATATATATATACATACACATGCTCAAAATCCCAGTGCACTGCCACATTCATTTCCGGGGATGAAGCAGAACTAGTGGGATGATTTTTGTGGTTTTTCATCAACAACTCATTATTTTATTCAACCACTAAAAGGCATGAGATTAATTCAGAGTATTTCTTAAAATCCTTTTCATGATATTGTTGTTGCAAGAGCATATTAGAAGCGTGAAGACTGAGAAAGTTTTCTCTAATAAATCTGCGTCAGTAATTTTCTATCCACACAAATTTAATTGAGAGTTTATTTGAATAATTCAAAGTTATAGTAACTGATTTGAAATCTTGCAATCTGAGGTGCATCCAATCATAACGTGCTTTAGGAAAGTTTATCATTTTTTTATAGTCATATCTTTCTTTCAAATTATTCTACAATTCAAGTGGATCTTTTATGTTCAAATATTCAACCTTCAAGATGATGACGGAGGAAAATCATAGCTTTGGTTTTGTCTTGAGATTCCTGATTGCTCTGCACAATTGTATTTCCAAGACCTTTGACATGTAAATGAATTTTAGTCTCAAGTATCCATGCTAAATAATTTTTTTTCCAGATATAACAAGAACTTCAAACTCAAGCTTTGCAATGTTTGACATAATGATCACTAAAACAAAACATAACAAAATTAAAAGAATATTTATAAGATAATAAATTACTTAAAAAATATAGAAATAGTTATAAACTAATATATTTGGAAAAAATATATATTATTTTTTTATAAAAATAAAAATAAAAATAAAAATTATCAAAAAGTTTGGAAGAATGATGATGAAAACATACGAGATGATGCACTGGTTATATAAAATTTCTAGCATAAAATAGTTAGAATATCTAAAGTAGACTACGATGAGACAAAAGATCTTCTTTCTAAAGAGATTTGATTCGGAACTATTATATGTCCAAAGTCCAATATTGAAATAATTTCAGAGGTTTTCCCTGACTTTATCTGTGTCAACAAACAATTTGAAATGCCTTGACTTTTGAATATTTTATATATTTTTTTATAAATTTGTAAAACCTTTCATGGCGTTGCTAAGGGTATAAATTTTTTTTATAATTTTTTGAATATTTTTTATATAAATTTTAGAAATTTTAATAATTTTTGAATTTTATGTATTATAAAATTTTTAAAATTTAATTATATTTTTAAAATTTTTAGAATCATGACCAAATTGGTATAATGTGTAAATATTAAGGGTTAAATTTGTTGTAATTTTTTTAAAAAATTAAGATTAAATTAATAAAATGGGTAAACATTGAGGACTAATTTTGTTATTATACCAGGTAACGTCAGCATTCCGTTTGGTGATAAAACTCATTTTAATGGTAGAGCGACTAAAATTAACAACTTATCTAACAAAAATAACAAAATTTTAAAATAAGTGACCGAAATAAAAACATAAATAAACTCGAATGACTAAATATGTATTTACCTTTTATATAATCTCATTTTTTTTCTTTTTCTAACTATTTTTAGAAGTTTGTGGATGTTTAAGTCATGACGGGTTCATCTTTGTCTTTCTTCGGGTGAATTCTTATTGGATTTCTTAAGCTTGTTCTTTCGTGGTAATGTATATTATTTAAGTGTGTGATTAAATTAGTGTCACGAGTTAATTTGATATTAATTTAATTAAGAATATTATTAAAATAATTTTATATTTTTTAAATAAGTTAGATTATTACAAGGATATTTTTACCATTTTCTTATTTAAAGAAAAACCACTAAAAAGTTTATAAATGTTGAGATTTGAATTGCATGCAACTAACATTTATAATATCTCATTTTACTATTTGAAAAAAGTTTTATTTTTATATTTTTATATATTTCAATATTATTACACAATTTTTTTCACCCACGTTTGTATATATTATTAATATTATTAATTGAGTTGGTGTTACAAGTTTACTCGACATCAATTCAAAAAAAAATTCATTTTACTCACAATTTAAACTAAATTTTTTATTTTAATTTTGTACATATTGCATATATGTTATTACTATTAGTTGCAAACTTTACATTTTATTGTTTATTACAAGGCATGATAATAAATTTAATCCTTAATTACATATTTTGTCAATTTAACCTCTTTTTTTTTTGTTAAATTTAACCATCAACCTTTCAAATGAGATAAATTTTTAATTATGGAAACTCTTTCACTAGACCAATACCTTAACCAACATAATCTTTCATCGGACCGATACCTTAACCAATTTCCAGGACCGATACTTTTAACCAATTTCCAGTCCAACAATTTCCATCGAACAATGTATATTAGTCCCCCAATTAAAACCTCTTTCTGTCCATGTGTACCATCATGAGGGAGAGTGAAGTCAATAAAACTTGCCTAATAATACAAAATTTGAGGACTGGTCTCTGTTATACCAAGAATTGAACATGACAAAAAGTAGTAAGAAGAAGGGAAGCAAATGTATAAAATTTAACTCTGTTTATGAAACATTGTTCAATGTATATCCAGTTCGACATTTAACAGTTAGCAGGGAATGTTTAAAAAGCAAACAATTTCTTTAGCAACAGGGATGGGATAAAAGAAATGGGCCAACCAGCCCTTTGATTAGATTAGATCGACATATAACATGAATTTTTCCCTCTAAAACCGACAAAAAAAAAATATATATGGAAAAATGGATCATCATTTCAACAAAGAGGGGAGTTTTGGTTGTTCCTTTCTCCCCCTCTTTTTTTTCCCGGGGACTGGTAGGTCGGAGTAAGAATTTAATGGCGCCAACCTGGTTTTCGTTACGGATGATTAGAATCTGAAATCCGGATCCACATCCATTGCCCAAGCAAACTTTGCCAGAAGTGACTTGTTGAATATCTGTGAAACATCATTATACAATCAAGAAATTGAATAATGTGTCATTCTGAAAATTATAACAAACATGGTTTTACCTTCTCGATGGGAACTTCGTGCCGCTTGCACCATGCAACCGTGATTCGAGGGTCAAGGTAATTGATTTTGGATGTGCCCAATGCTACAGTTTTTAGATCCTCTTTAGTCTGCATGTCCCGTTCCATCTTCTCGATCTTTCCATTTGTTTGAGCTATCTTTTTCTCTATCCTGCATCAAAAATGAATCAATGAAACGAAGTTCGATTGTAAAATTTGCATGGAAGGCTTTAAGAAAAAGAAAAGGGAACAAGCTATATTACGCTTCAGGGGTCAAGTTCCTCTTCTGCTTCCCATCAGCATCCTTCAATGGCGGCTTCCCTTTCTTAGCCCTGTCCAAATCAGTTTTTAGCTCTTTTAGAACACCCTACAAGCAACAAAAAAAAAAAGGTCAGTCTGATAGATATGGAATGGAAAAGCACCAAATTGTAAGGAAAAGCCAAAGTGACTTTGTTGCTTCGACTCTACATTTTTCTTCAAGTACCCATGTTTGAACCCAACATATATTCATAAAAGGGTGCAGGGATATGATCCTCCAAATACATGTAAAAGCTTTGAAAATTCAACATACTTGTGTCGGACACATCTATCGTTTTCCAAGAAAATTTCTAGCGAGAGTTGTTACCTTGAGTTCTGTTATTTTCTCGGTCAGCCTTGACATTTGCGCACTATGAGATTTTGAGATACTGCGCTGATGATTACAAATGATTGCAACCTGCAGGAAAAACAATCAAAATTCTAGATACAAGAAAGTTGAACATAAAATAGATTACTTCAGCTCAGCATCGAGCCAGAAACAGTCCTTACCTCCTTGTTTGCACGCTGATAAATTACTATTTTTTCTGCTACATCTCCATCTTTGGTTTCTTTATTTAACTGCATTGAAGAAAAGAAAATTAATAAGCATGAAGTTAAATTTTTCTTTTAAAAAATTAAACCAACCATATCACACAAGTACAGATACTGCAAAATTCAAATTTCCATGCAAAGTATTGACACTCCTAATCTTGTTACTCACTACATTGAAAGCTCTCCTAAATATATATTATATATAATTGTAATCGTTACAGTCCAGTAGATTTGTCTTGTACACTTATTGATGACTTGCAAATAGGGTATGCACACAAGCAATATTAGAGTAAAATGCACGCAGATCATGCATAGGTTGACATACCATATCGTCCAATGTAATGGAAGCATTATAGGTACGGAAGACTTTCGCTGTAAGACCAGGCATGAGTTCCTTCAAATGAGCATTTAGTTTACTTGTATCAAGCTCATCAAAAAGATCATCACTTTTGCTTTTCCCTGTATAAAAGAGAGATCACACCCTTTGGCTTAAGTCATATCATATATGTGTATCAATTCTAGCCAAAGGTAGTCAACAACTTACCAGTTTGAAACTGTCCAATTGCCTTGTATACAGGAAGCTCAACCTCTACTGTGTTCACGTATTGGATCGAATCTTTACCGAGGAAATCGAACTGAATGAATAAAATACGGACAAAAATGTTAACAACAGTCTCAGCTAGCAGATAAATGACTTGGCTTCCATAGAATTCAACAAAACTAACGAGTTTTAACAGGCAAACTCCCAGAAAAATTAGGCCCATTCCAACAGTTGCGAAAGAAATACTATCTTTTCTTGGAGCATATTCCAACCTTACCTTCAATTTATTTGGAGGAATACATTCCACATTTCCTACTTTAAGCGTGCAGCAACCAACGGTATCAGCTTCATCATCATCCTGCAAATGGCCAAACATAACATAAGGAATACCCCAAAAAAGAGAGGGTTGTCTGAAAGTTTTCTTCGTAACTAAAAGTTAATAGGACCCAGCAACTTTCAAGACAAACCATAGATTAAATATTGGTTATCAATATCTTTCAACCTAAAAGATAAAACAAGACCTAAGTAAAGACTACTACTTGAAAGAGTTAAAAGGTCACGAGAGGAGGAGACCGAAAAGAACTAAAAATGAATAGAAAAGCAATAGTTGAAAATGATTCAGTGGAAGATGCAATCAACTTTTACCCTTTAGCCTTTCTGCCCTTCTGCTATTACTAGGAGCAGCCACTAACATTTTCCATAAACATCAATGGAATGCACATAGGACCACCAAATATAATACCTGACTAACACAAAAAGCCTAATAAACTACATCAGCTCGGACATTTTATTTCCTCCATTGAATTCAACCCTACCCACAATTAATGTACAAAGAGATGTTAATGTACTTGCACAAGTAAAAAGAAACACAAATTAGATTATTCATGGTAAACATGATATACCTTCTCATTTCCCGCCCTAAGAGCTAATTTGTCAATTAGATAGGTAGCGACCGCTATTTGCCTTTTTGTAACATCTTTCGCTGTAAAATCCTTTGTATATGCTGCTCTGATGTTCTTGATATAGTCCTGCATTTAAAGTGCAAACATCCATTTATTTATATAGGGTTAACTAAATAAAAACTAAAAGCACCATCCTATTGCTTATCACCTTCAGCAGCCTTGCTTTCTCATATTTCTCCTTGTCACTTTGCCCTTTCAAAGAACTGCTAGCAGCCAAAAATACATATTTGAATTCTTTTGGATTAATGGGATCATTCCAGAAAGCTAACCATGTAACAGTATTGTCATGTTTTATATCTTTCCATCTGCCAGTCAGACAAAAAAGAAATCTCAAAGTTAAGATTATTAGAATGAAATAACCTTCAATATTTACGTATATTATAGAAAATAAATGCTCTTCTTGTCTTTTAAGTCTTAACCTTTCACCAGGGATTGGACACTCTGGAATTGGGGCATCCTTTCCGATATTAATGGTAATGTCACATGGTCGAATACGTCTTTTCAACTTTCCCATCTGAAAGCAACAACAAATTGAAAGAGCATCATATAAGAATCCTATAAATGGAACTATGCGACTAAAGCATAAAGTTTTTTTGCAACATTAAAGTTGTCACGCATGTCATCAATACCTTGGGATGCTCTCCTCGACCTCGGAAAAGTCCAGGTGGTTCAACTCTGAAATTTCCTACCTGCAGTAAAAAAACAATCATCTGAATTAAATCCAGAAGAAAAGAAAGTAGTTTTAAATGGGATAAATCAAATTCTACATTGAAGTTAAATCTTCACCTTCTCTTTGACACCATCTACAATAGCCCACATATACTTTTCCTCCTGCTTCAATTTTTCTTCTTTCAAAGCCTTCTTCTCCTACAAACAGTAACCATCCTTAATGATTGTAAAACCTTAAGATAGAATTTACTTTGAAGGAATATTACGAGAACAGATATCTAGGTTCTAAGATAGATGTCATAGAAAAAGTTATAGTATATCAAAGCCAAAAATATTTACAACCAACTTACTTCAGAACTCATTTGCTTCTTCTTCTCTTTCTCCTGCAAATGCCACTCATAGATTGGAGTGAAATCACATTTGTCCAAGCTCTTAATGACATGGTTTCTCCCCAGTAATTTACTCCAATCCTCCCAGAAATTCTTCTTGAACTGTGGTTTACTCATGTAATCAGTCTCTTGCATTACCGCAAACATTGTTGCCACCTGCAGAAAGGAAAGATCACATTAAAATATCCATTAAAAATCTTGCAGACTCCTCACAAAAACACACGAAAACAGAATTGACATATAAACATCAAATATATTTAGAGAGTGAAAAAGAGACCTCTTCTTGTTCAGGAGTTAGATCCACTGGTCGCCCATCATATAGCATCTTAACCCCATGAGGCTTGTATGGAGGAGGGAATATGACACCATTGTGAACCAAGGTACTCCATTTTTTCTGTCCATCACCAGAACTAGGCGACAGCTTTGTTGATTTGCTATATTTAGATTTTTTCATATCTTTCTTTGACTTCTTATTTATCTTTTTAAATGATGAAGGTACAACCTTGGTTGCCTTTTGCTTCACGGATGATGTTTTACTGACTGATGAAACCGACTTTTTTATCCGTTGGGAAATTGGAATATGATCATCTTCATCATCTTTTTCTGCTTTCACAGTAACTTGCTTGGTTTTCATCATTGTAGGAGTATCTGAAATCTTTGGCTTCTTAGCATAAGACTGATCTGATGAATTGCCTTTATCAAGAGGTCTCTTATCTGACAACATGGAAGACTTTTGCTGCTTGTCCTTCATGATAGAACCATTCTGCTGAATTTTAGAAGCCAGAGGTTTCTTCTCATGAGATCCATATGGCTTACTGCTCGATGTCCCAGTATTAGACTTCATGCTGAACCTCGCAGACAAAGGAGCATCATCATCTGGATCTTCAGCAGATCCTTTTACCTCAATCTTTGGTACAAGTCGCTGTGACTGGGCAGGAGTTGAAGTGCTCACCCCTTTATTGCCCTGGCTTGAGATCCCCTTAAGCCTTGCACTCAAAGGTTTTGAGTCATCGTCATCGTCGTCGTCGCTGTTTGTTTCATCAGTACGTTTAATCGGGCTTTTCTCTTCCTTGACAGCAGTAAACTTATTCTGCTTCAATGCTTGTTTTGACTGATCATTGAATGAAGTCGATGCCTTAGAACCAACCACTGGTGACCTCACTGGTGATGCCTTGGCGGATGAATTAGATGATTTCGGGCTCAAAATAGGTGATCTGATGGGAGGTGACTTAGACGGCAGGATTGACCTGTTGGTCTGGGCAACGGAATTTTGACCATTAGGAGCTCGTACACTGGAGGCCTGTCTGCCAGACTGTCCGTCAGACCTTTGAGATGATGCCTTCTTTACTTCCGAGTTTAACTGATTTTGCTTAGAGGACGAGGTATTACTCCTCTTGAAAACTACGGGCCCATCGTCATCCTCATCGTCATAATCAAAAACATGTTTGGAAGGAGCCTCAACAGCCATTATCCAACCACAAACTGTGTTGGCATGTATATCAAATCAAATATCTGATTAAAACAGAATTCCAATTACTTTGGCAATAAAACATACTTTACATCTAAAACCTTATAAATTGACAATAAATTAATTAAACAGATTATAATTACTGTACAAGCTTAATTGCTAAACCAATTATGCAACATACCTAAAATGCCAACCCAATAACTCGAAGAACCGTCAGAATCCCAACAAATGAACAAAGCCTACCATGCATATCCACATACAAAAAACCATCCCCCCGGCGTTAAATCATCCTATCAATGAAATTAAATGGCTAACAATAATGGCGTAAGCTCAAGGAATGACCAACAAAACAAACAAGAATTCCAAACAAATTCCATTAGATACAGAACACCCATTACTCCAAACACCCCAAATTCAAAAGGCAACCTAATAATAAGACCAATAATAAGAGAATCCACAAATGAAAAAGGCGTTTTCCTCCAAACCCATATGCATACACATGCAAATAGTCACCAATAAGAGCAAACTAATAACCTTCTAAGTTCAACCTAACTTACAATGCCAAAAAACTAGGCAAAAAGCTTCAAGGAATGATAAACCTAAGCAATAACAATGGACCGATTGAAGCTTATAATCTTTGCTCCTTTCCCCCTAAATAAAACAGAGGTTTTTGCTACAAAAACTTAACCCAAAAAAAAGTCCAAAACAGTGAGCTAAGGCATATAACCTAATCCAAGAGAAATTTATCGAATTTAAAACATTCAAGCAATAAGAAAAAAAGAAGATTAACAAAACAAAAAAAAAGTTCCCAATTTTGAGTGAAAGAAAACCCTAAATATGAAATAATTATGGGAGGCAAAAACAAAAATAAGGGTGCTGAAATTAATGAGGGAAAAAGGGCTACCTTTAAAACAAAAAGATCAAAGCTTTGATAAGAGAGTGTAGATCGATTCAACCCTTGCTTTATTTCTTTTGATTTCTTAGTTCTTCTATTTATCAGGAGTTTTTTTTTTTTTTTTAAATTGAATTTTTTTCTTGTATTTTTTTCTTTTTCTTTTTTTCTCAGATTCTGAGCTGTGTGTTAAACTTAAACCGATAAAGTTTAACATATAGACAAAGTTGTGTAGTTTTGGTAGGAGAACAAAAGGTAGCTCAATGGGCCTTGGGCCTCTTTGGGGATATTATGGGCCTTTAGCCCATATGATTTAAAAATTTTTTATTTTTATTTTTATTTTAATTATTTTTATGTACGTAACTAATATAAATAGAGTAAGTGGCCACTTAACTATGAAAAGTTATAAAATGATTACTCAGCTATTTAATTGTGTCTTCTTTCACTACCAACGAGCTAAGTAGGTTTGAAAATTAGCATTATAGCAACTTAACCCTTAATATTTATAAATTATATCAATGTAGTTTTGATTTTAAAAAAGTTAACCCTCAACATATACGCATTGTGCAATTAGGGTTTTTTTTTTGCGGTTTTGTTTTTCTTTGCGACGTCAAGAGTTGATTTTAAAAGAACGAGAAAATATCAAAATTACTATCTTGGGATTTTGGGGTTTTTCATTTTTTTTATAGTTTCAATAAAATTTAGTTGATAATTTTTTTAGCTTTTTAGGTGAAATGGTCACAATGAATAGCCATTACAAAAAAAAAAAGATTAAATTACACAATGTGTAAATGTTGAGGGTTATATTTTTTAGAATCAAAACTAAAATTGACATAACGTATAAATGTTGAGGGTTAAAGTTACTATTATGTAAATTTTAAAAGCGGCCACTATTAGCCAACTGGTGACAAAAAAAATAAAATTGAATAGTTAGGTGACAATTTCGTAACTTTTCATAGTTTGATGATAAAAATAAAAATTTACTAATAATTAGATAACTATAATTAAAATATAATTTAATTTGTTGAATATAATTAAAATATATTAAATATTTCGATAATTAAAATTTTATAAAAGTAAAAAGAAATTCAAACTATAATTAAAGTAGGAATGAAAATAATGATGAAATTCTATTTTTGTAACTTTTAGCTGCAAATTAAATGAAAATATCTAAGTGTTGAATGTTCATGGATTTGTTTAATAATGGTACGAAATAACGATTTATTTGGTCTTTCAACTTAAAAAAAAAAAGTTATTTTAGCTTTCTATTTAATTTTTCGTTTTTTTAGTCTTTAAACTTGTATTTTTTTGTCAAATCACTCCAAAATGAATGGAAAGTTAACCTTTTTTTTTAACTTATGTTGTATACGTGTGAATTGTCACGTGGATGATACATCAGTATTTAATTAATTTTTTTTAAAATATTTATTTTTTTATAATTTTTATAAAATTAGTTAAATGCTGACATGTCATCTATATGACAATTCACATGTATGCGACATCAACAATGTTAACAAAATTAACTATTCCATCCATTTTGGGGTGATTTGTTAATAAATGCAGATTTAATAACTAAAAGAGATAAAAGAAATTAAATGAAGGGCTAAACTGTGATTCCACATCATTCATATCCTTTTTCAATAAGAGAATAACAAATGTCAGATTTTTCCTCTTGACTTTTAGTCAGATTTTTCCTCTTGACTTTTAGTATTTTTAGTTAAATTTGAATTTTTTTAAGAGAAAAAAATCTAATTTGTCATTCTCTTAATGAAAAGAGATAGGGATGACGTGAAATCACAGTTTCATGCCATTCTTTCTCCCATGCGTATATAGTTTTCTAGATTTATATATTTTAGTTATTTCTCAACTAAATTAGTATTAATATTTTTTATTTTATAAAAATTTAAATTAAATTAATATCCTTCTGCCAAGAAGTTTCCATGGTTGATTACCAAAAGAAAGCTTTGTGTTGAAAGAGTCAACTGTTGGATTTGTGTATATAAAGTCAAAATTGAAACAATGATTGATATCTCTTCTTCCAATTTTGGACTTTTGGTTTCTTAATAGGAATCACTATGCCTTTTTAGGGTTTGAATTTTGCCTTAGATGGATGCAACCTCATTTTCTCAGGCACCACCTTCTTCATCACGACTCCTGTCGGCACCGCTACCCCATGTAAGATGAAAAACCCAGGTGGGCTGGCAACATACTCGATTCCTTTAAAATAAAAAATTTTCATTCAAGTCCCTTTATAATTTATAAAATTTTAAATTAGTAATAATAAAATTGTACTTTGACTCTCAAAATTAATAAAAAAATTAATTTAATTTTTTAAAAATTATAAAAATATAAACTATTAAAATGATAAACTTTAATTTTTATTATCATAAAAATATATAATTTAATTTCAACTAAAAAAAATTTCTGACTTCACCAATGCTCGAGTTTAATCTTACAAAGAGTTTTCTAAATACAAGGTGGAGTTTTCTTTTCCTTATATCCTAGCCCTCTGAAAGGATCTAACCGCTTGACCAATCTGATATCATTCTTTCCCCTCGTCTTATTGAAAGGCTTATGAAAACCATCGACTTTTTTGAAATAATCATTTGACTAAATTTCAAATAAAAATAATTAATCATGTCGTCTTTGGATATAAAGGGGAAAAAGAGCTCAGAGATTGAGTTTAAATATGATATAAATCGTGTTATACATCAGTAATCACCGACTCGAGCCCTACTAGGGATTCGGGTCTTCAACCCGTGACCTGGATAGGTCTCACCAGAAGATTAAGTGTGAAACGAGCTACGAATAGGATAACAAGGCGAGTTCGTGGACTTAGCTCGCAAGGCAAAGCCAAGGACCCAGCTCGTAACGTAAGGCCACAGATCCAGCTCGTAAGGACCCAGGGAGGGTAACTGTCTCAGTTCTCATACACCCAGGGAGGTCGTAGAAAGGGCCACATGCTCCACAGGCTACCCAGACACGTGTCCAACAAGTACGGAGCCTGCCCAGAATATTAGTCCTAGGAACAGAAAGGACCGCATGCTCCTTAGACACGTGCCTAGAAAACTTAGAGTTCAAAGAGAATGTTAGTACTAGGGACAGAGAATGCCAGTACTAAAGGCAGTGGAATCAAGACAAAATAATAAGGCCCTATTATGAGCGGTAATAATATATGTAACAACTTATATAAATATCCGAACACTCTTATCAATAACACACGAGAAATTAAAATATATTACACTAGGAAATCAAGTATCAATTAAACCAAATGAAGGAATTAAATGGCTCGATTTTTATTTATGATAAAACTGAGCCTTGGATATTTAAAAAAGAAAAAAAAATGACTTTTTTAAAATTAAAATATATTCAAAATGGAAGCAAACCCTTTAAAAGATCCATCAACTTGCAGTACTCTCCTATGGCTTTCTCATCTACACCATTCCTCAACAACAGCGGGAGAAACAACCAAACGGCAGTCACCACATGAAATCCCATAGCCAACGCCCCGGAAACCACTGGTGCAACCTCATTTTCACAGGCACCACCTTCTTTACCACCACTTCCGCCGCCACCGCAACCCCATGTAAGATGAAAAACCATGTCATCTCCCAAGTAGGAGCCACACGAGTCACGTAATAATACATCAATTCATGCATCAAGCCGGAGACGACGAACACGGTGATGATCGCCGGCAACGAAGCCCACCTTGATCCGACCAAACGAGTAGAAATACGGCGCATGGGTTAATATACGGTTGGTCGTAGAATACTAGTAACCATAAGGTTCCATCTACGACCCCAAAAATCTTGTAAAGAGGTAGTTAAGTAGGGTTCATTGAACTGTGGCTCGATCTCGAGCCCAAACATGGCTCGAGCCGGGATTGCGACCAAGGCTAGGGTGAGCTCAAGCTCAATGTAGATATGGGCACCGTACATTGCTAGAACTACATTTTTATGGAGATTTTGTTTGTAGCTATAACAATGGTAAAGCAAAGCTAATATTATAACTTTTATAGCAAACAGGATTGATATTTGGGGTGGTTTAGACTTGTTTTGAGATGGGGTTTTTTGTTTAAGTTTAATGGGAAGAGAAGCTAAGGAAATGAAGTGAAAAAGGTTGGACGGTGGTGGTGAGAGCGGTGGTTGGTCTAAACAAAAGAGGAGGAGCTTGAAATTAGCTAACCAAGAGAGGAAGAAGGCGGTGATGCTAACGAGATGAGAGGAGGAGATGGTGAGAGGGAGGTAAAGGAAGAAGATGAAGATTGGGGTTAAAGAAATAAGCTTGAAAATGCCTTTGGGGAGCTTTGATGATATGTAGTAACAATAACAAAGGGAAATTACAGCTAAAATCCATACCTTGATGAAATTGTAAAGTTCGTTCTCCATTTGTTGATCTTTGGATCTTTGATAAGAAATATAGTTAGGCTTTACTTAGATCGAGAACCATTACGTTAAAATATGTTGAAAAGTTTGGAATTTATTACGGATTCAATCATTCTAATTTTTAGATTTCAAAATTCAAGTCCAATTATTAATACTATTAAATTTAAAATAAATAAAAAAGTTCATTTGATAACCTTATAGAAGTACTAAATTTTTAAAAACAAAAGTACAATAAGGTGTAAAGTTGTAGTTTTAGTCTGCGTTCTCTAATTCGAGCATCTTTAGTCTTTATAGTTTTCGAATTTTAAAGTTTTAGAGCGATAGTCGTTAAATTTATTAGTTGACTTTTAGTGAATAATATGTAAAAATAACAAATTAACATGACATTACAAATATGATAATATGTTTGATTACAGTAGTAATTTCAAAAAAATTTAAAAATATAAATTAATTTTATAATTTATACATAAGTACAAAATTTAATGTGTATTTAATTTTTTGAACAAATAATGTTTATTTAATTGAATGTTGTAGACCAGGGTATGTACTCCAATCATAATGAATTTAGAGCTAGATTTTTATTAAATTTATGTTTTTTGTCAAATTACTCTAACATAAATGGAAAAGTTAATGTTCGTTAACTTTTGTTAACTTGGCATATAAATGAATTGCCACGTGATGTCATATTAGTAATTAATTAATTTTTAAATTTTAAAAATTTAAAAAAATATTTTAAAATTACAAAAAAAAATTATAAAAATTATATTAGAAATCTTTTTAATTTTTTAAAAAAGTAATTAAATGTTAACGTGGCACGTGTATGTCACTTTGGTAAAGTTAACAAACATGAACTTTCTCCATCTATTTTGAAGTGGTTTGTCAAGTGGTAAGTCGATTGTTTTTTTTTTCATTTAAAAAAATTAAATAACAAGTTTTTTTTACTTTTTAAATTTAATCTATGTATTTTAATTTTTAATATAATATAATATTTTTAATTAGTCTAAATAGTTGATATAGTTAAATCTTATAAAATATTATGTGGTTATATATAATTTGAATACAATATGAGTCCTAGAGATTGGCACCCAGATTTCTAATTCTTTTAGATTTGCGTCGCTTTTTTTTTTTTTTTTTTACATTATACCACAATGGTTAAATTTCAATTTTAGCTTCTAGACTATGCTAAAACTTGAGAATATACTTTAGTTTTGACATCATTTGGTTCATCTACTTTTATAATGTCATTAGTTAATCTATTTCAATCAAAATGATGATGCTAATTTTTCTCAAGAATACTATTCCAACAAAAAAAAATTATTTTATCGTGACAATTTTGAATAAGTGTTTTCTAGAAAAAAAAACCATAATAAATGTTTTCAACAATACTTTTGTTCTTATATGACTATCAAGTGAATAGTTTTACAAAGTTTAAAATTTCACACCAAAGAATTTAATAGAAGAATTTCAACGGTGGTAACAATCTCTCGTGGAGCTCTCGTTGTAATGAAAGGATAGAAAAAGGGTAGCCTATACATTTTGCAAGGGTCAACGGTTACTCGTGCAATTGCAATTATTGAAAAGGAGTCAAAATCGTCACGACGAGAACCAACATGACATCGTGATGACCCGACGTGATTCTTTCTCTACTGATTCCGATTCAATCAAACTCTAGTGTCACAAGCCGAGTAAAAAGCCCGTGACCATCACACACAATGCATCTCATGGAGGTCTATCATTGGTAAGGGGGTCATTTGACCTACAAGAACTGACCCAATTTAAAGAGTTGTTAAAGAAGCCCGTTAGATTGAAGCATGAGTGGCCTAATGATGAAGATATGACAACATAAGCTACCTTGGTAAATAGGAAAACTAATATTAGAAAATTGAGGAGAATCATATATTATAAGATTAGACTGGATTTGATTATGTAAATTGATTGTGTAATATTGTAAATCCCTAGATTTTAGGGATAGACTAATCTTATCCGTCAATATAACTTGATCTTGACCATCAATTTTGGGGGAGCTCAACTATAAATAGAGAGTCTCCCTCTCACTTGTAATTCTTTCCATTCTTTATTATTTCTTGTATTCTTTGAGAGAAAGTAATATAATTGAAAGTATTTACTCAAACACCTCTCGTGCATAGCTTTCTATGACTTTCTCTTCTTTTGGCTAAGTTACTTTCGCTATATAAATTGGTGTCTTGAAGGAATTCTTTATGAATCCTTAGTTGTTTGGTGGTTAAGCTAACTTAGGCATACTTGGAACGAAAGGATTGCTTAAGGCCACATGGAACGCGAGGCAAAAGTTCTAACCCCATGAAAAGTGGTATCAGAGCTTTGGTTGTAAAGGCACTATCGAGATGTTGACAGAAGTTGCTGATCAGAAGTGGGCCAAAAAACCAATCCATTTGAGGGGTATGTTGTTATCAGTAGAGGAACGAGTGACCTAAAAATAGGTCTAGTAGTTTTGGGTAAGTTTACCAGGTTCCGAGTGAAAATTAAGAGTTAATCGAGTTTATTAGTAAATTTTTAGTTAGCTTAATTTTATTTAAAAATCGGGAAATAATATTTCGAAAAATAAAAATATTTTTAGAAAAATCAATTTTATAATTTTAAATAATTTTTGGATAAAATAAATATTTAGGGTCAAATTAGAATTGAAAATTAAATTAAAATAGGGGTTTAATTGAGAGAATTTAAAATATTAATTACATAGGACTATTTTGCAAAACATGAGAAATATTTGAGTGGTTTTATGACAAATTACCCATATTTTTATAATTTTGGAGGGGAAAGATTATCTAGTAAAACAAGGGGATTGTGGGAGTGGCCTAATGGCAATTTCCCCAATTTTTTGAAATCAAGTGGGGGTTCTTCAATTCAAAAATGCTGCAGCCTCCTCACTTCACACGTAGTTCTCACTCGATTTCTAATTGTTTTCTCTCATTTTTCATTTTTATTTTTGAAGTCCACATATCAAAGATTAGATCTCATTTTTTATTCTCTCAAAATTCTTTCATAATTCTCTAGAAAAGATTTCCAAATTTGAGAAAAAAACTCATCTGAGTTCTTCAAAGATTTTGATCCAATGCTCAATATTGGTGATTCCAAATCGATTGAAGGTATTTTCTCAGCTCCAAATTTATTCTAAGGTTGATAGCAAGGCGAGTTTGTGAACCCTGCTCGTAAAGCGAGCAAACGGACTAAGCTCGTAAGGCAAAGCCAAGGACCCAGCTTGCATAGATCCAGCTCGCAGGGACCCAGGGAAGGCCATTGTCTCAGCTCACATACACTTAGGGAGCTCACAAAAAAGGGTCGGGTGCTCCGCAGGCCACCTAAACACGTGTCTAGCAGGTACGGAGCCCGTCCAGAATGTCAGTCCCAAGAACAAAAAAGACCGCATGCTCCGTAGACACGTGTCTAGTAAACCTGGAGTTCGTAGAGAATGTCAGTACTAGGGACAGAGAATGTCAGTACCAGAGGCAACAGAGTCAAGACAAAATAGTAGGACCCTATCATGAGTTGTAATAACATCTGTAACAATATGTATAAATACCCTGTTAAATATGACTCCTATTTTCAGTCAAATTTGAGAAATAATATTTCAGTTAAACTCTGTTTACTTGTTTCAATCAAACACTGATTAGTTTATATTATTTTATTATTATTTGACCTATGAATTTAGCCTATAAATAGACTCTTTTACAACCTTAGAAAAAACACACCCATTAGATATTAGAACTCATAACACATTTAGAGAATTTTGTGTTTACGTTTTGAGGGTTCTTTGTTTTCGGGTTTTGGGGTTTAGTTTTTATCTCCATCTTTTGTACTCTTCGTTCTTTTGCCATTATAGTAAAATTATCTTTCCTCGTGGTTTTTTATCCTCTTTGGAAAGGTTTTTTCACGTTAAATTTGTGTGTTCAATTTCTTAATTTATTCCGCTATTTTTTTTGTTTGTTGCTTAATCGGGTCGATCTTAACAAGTGGTATCAAAGCTAGTTCAATTTTCATAAATCAGCTCATTCAGAGATGGCAACAACAAGGTTTGAAATTGATAAGTTCGATGGTAAGACAATTCCAATCTGTGGCAAGTTCGGATGATGGCAATTCTAGTTCAATCTGATTTGAAAAAGGTTGTTATCGGGAAAAAGCCTGAGAATCTAAATAAAACAGAATGGGAAGAGCTTGATGAAAAGGCTTTGTCTGCAATCCAGCAGTGCCTCGCGAATACGGTATTGCAGGAGGTATTGATGGAGAAGACCTCATCCGCTTTATGGAAAAGGTTAGAAACTCTTTATGCGACTAAGTCTCTCGCTAACTGTTTAGTGTTGAAACAACGTCTATTTACGTTTCGCATGAAAGAAGGTGAGGTTCTTAGAGATCACATCAGTCAATTCATTACTCTTTTAAATGATTTAAAGAATGTTGAGGTTCATATTGACGCTGAAGATCAGACTATGCTATTATTATGCTCTTTACCCCCTTCATACAAGTCTTTCAGGGGAACCTTGATTATGGCAGAGACAAACTCTCGTTCGAAGATGTGAAGGATCATTTGTTGAGTAGAGATAAACTCGATAATGAGTTTCATTTGAATAGCAAGGCAGATAGGCAACCTTCCGTTTTGGTAGCATCAAAGAAACGAGGCAAAATGTGTCGCTATTGTAAAAAGTTAGGTCACGTCAAAGCAGATTGTTATAAACTGCGAAATAAAAGAATTGCTGAGAGTAACGAGGAAGATGTAGCTGGTGCTAATTTGGCCGATGAAAACGGTGATGATTTCTTGTTAGTGTCAACAAGCAATAACTCCAAGCTCAAGTCCGAGTGGATCCTAGATTCGGGATGTTCTTTCCACATGTGTCCCAATAGAGAATGGTTCTCTATATACAGTTTGGTTGAAGGTGGAGTTGTGTGCATGGGAAACGATTCATCTAGTAAGGTAATTGGTATTGGTACTGTTAAAATTAAGATACATGATAGGACGATTATGACACTCTCAGATGTCAGGTATGTACCTGATTTACGAAAGAATCTCATCTCGTTGAGTATTTTAGACTTGAAAGGATGCAGAATCAACATCAAGTCGAGCGGCATTAAAATATCTCATGGAGCTCTCGTTTTGTTAAAAGGTAAGAGAACCGATAGTCTTTATATTCTGGAAGGTTCTACAGTGACCGGTGAAATCGGACGTCCCTCGTCCGTTACGGAGTCGAAGTCAACTTAGTCATAAGAGGGAAAAATGTATGACCGTTTCGTTGAAGAGAGGTTCTCTTTTGGATGCAGGTTTTGAAAAGTTAGGGCACTGTGTTCGTGAAAATCAGACCCGGGTTTGTTTTGATTTGGCAGTGTACAAGTCGAAGGCTAGAAGTCTTAAAGTTTCTAAGCACAAATTCGACTCAATTAATTCCCTACATAGTTCAAGATAGGCTCGTGGCGGGCTTTGGCAAAGATGGCATTGTGGAAATATGAGTCAAGGTAGAGATTTGTTAAATATGACTCTTATTTTCAATCAAATTTGAGAAATAATATTTCAGTTAAACTCTGTTTACTTGTTTCAATCAAACACTGATTAGTTTAGATTATTTTATTATTATTTGACCTATGAATTTAGCCTATAAATAGGCTCTTTTACAACCTTAGAAAAAACACACCAATTAGATATTAGAACTCATAACACATTTAAAGAATTTTGTGTTTACGTTTTGAGGGTTCTTTGTTTTTGAGTTTTTGGGGTTTAGTTTTTATTTACATCTTTTATACTCTTCGTTATTTTACCATTATAGTAAAATTATCTTTGCCCGTAGTTTTTTATCCTATTTGGAGGGGTTTTTCCACATTAAATTTATGTGTTTAATTTTTCAATTTATTCTGCTATTTTTCTTGTTCGTTGCTTAATCGAATCGATCCTAACATACCTGAACACTCTTATTAATAACACGATAAAATTTTACTCGTGAAATCAAAATTTTATTTCAATTGAAAATCTTTTATTATTACACTACAAAATCAATTCTCAATTAAATCCAAATGATGGGATAAAATTCAGCCTCAAATGTTTAAAAAAGAAAAAAATGACTTTTTTAAAATTAAAATATATTCAAAATGGAAGCAAACCCTTTAAAAGATCCATCAACTTGCAGTACTCTCCTATGGTCTTCTCATCTACGCCATTCCTCAACAACTGCGGGAAAAACAACCAAACGGCAGTCACCGCCACAAATCCCAAAGCCAACGCCCCGGAAACCACAGGGTTCAACCTCACTTTCTCAGGCGCCACCTTCTTCACCACCACTTCCGCCGCCACCGCAACCCCATGTAAGATGAAAAACCATGTCACCTCCCAAGTAGGAGTCACACGAGTCAAGTAATAATAAATCAATTCATGCATCAAGCCGGAGGCGACGAACACGGCGATGATCGCCGGCAAAGAAGCCCACCTTGATCCGAGCAAACGAGTAGAAATACGGCGTATGGGGTAATATACGGTTGGTCGTAGAATACTAGTAACCATAAGGTTCCATCTACGACCCCAAAAATCTTGTAAAGAGGTAGTTAAGTAGGGTTCATTGAACTGTGGCTCGATCTCGAACCCAAACATGGCTCGAGCAGGGATTGCGGCCAAGGCTAGGGTGAGCTCAAGCTCAATGTATGTATGGACACAGTACATTGCTAGAACTACATTTTTATGGAGATTTTGTTTGTAGTTATAACAATGGTAAAGCAAAGCTAATATTAGAACTTTTATAGCAAACAAGATTGATCTTTGGGGTGGTTTATGTTTCTTTTGAGATGGAGTTTTTTGTTCAGGTTTAATGGGAAGAGACGCTAAGGAAATGAAGTGAAAAAGGTTGGACGGTGGCGGTGAGAGCGGTGGTTGGTCGAAACAAAAGAGGAGGAGCTTGAAATTAGCTAACCAAGAGAGGAAGAAGGCGGTGATGCCAACGAGATGAACGGAGGAGATGATGAGAGGGAGGTAAAGGAAGAAGATGAAGATTGGGGTTAAAGAAAAAAGCTTGAAAATGCCTTTGGGGAGCTTTGATGATATGTAGAAACAATAACAAAGTGAAATTATAGCTAAAATCCATACCTTGATGAAATTGTGAAGTTCGTTCTCCATTTCTTGATCTTTGGATCTTTGGATCTTTGATGGAACTGAAGTTTAATGTTTAATATTGATAAGAAATGCACTTGACTTTACTTAGATCGAGAACCATGGTCATAATATTTTAATAGGTGATTGTAATTTTCAAAAATTTGGAATTTAGCCTGTATATTTTAATTTCTAAGGATTCAATCCTTATATTTTTCAAATTTCAAAATCCAAGTTTAATTTTTTTTTTACTTTAGTCAAATTATTCTGTTTAAAAGTAACAGAATAGTAGTTCCAGTTAAACAATACAATTGTCACAAAAGCTATTATAACATGAAAACCAGGCATTCCAATCACCAATCTAACATTCACCACCATGCCTTGAACATAACCCTATGATTAATACCTGTTGTTGCTAATGTTTTTGCCATTTCATTGCCATGTTGCTCTGCTTTTGAAAATGCTACCTCATCCACACAGGCTAGTCTCCTTTCCATATCTACGAATGTAGTTTGTTGCGACCAAGGTCTCCTATCTTTGTTCAATAACCAGTTATATGCCACCAGTGACCTAATTTCAACAATAATCCAAGCTCAATCGTTAGCACTGTTAATTTTAAAATAAAATAAAAACTCACTTGATAACAATTTAACTAAAAAAATAATGTCGTAATGAATCTAAGTTTAACAAAATAACCTTAATAGTGTTAACAGTTTGATATAAATTTTGAAAAATAAAAAGTAGAGATACTAAATTTTTAGAAATAAAAGTACAAGGACTAAATTTTAATGTTACGAAGAGTGTAGGGACTTATGACATATTTTAACTCATTTGTTTTGTTTGGATAGGTCTAATTTTGATTTTAGTCCGGTTAAATTTGAGATTTAATCTCACTACTTTAAGTTTACATAATTTGATTTAGTAGGACCACAATTTCGTTCAGTGGTGCGAGAAAAATTTAAATACTCAAATAGCATGTAAATTTTAATTTTTGTACTTTTCGAATTAGTTAATTTTAAGTCTTGTACTTTATAAATTTTAAATTGCAGTCTTGACTCAAACAATAACAATTAAATTCATTTGGTTTAATTCTACTAATACTTCTAAACTAACGTAAAGTTGTAGATTTAGTCCATGTTCTCTAATTCAAACATCTTTAGTCTTGATGCAAACGATAGTCGTTGAATTTATTAGTAGACTTTTTGCGAGTACTACGTAAAAATAACAAGTTAACATGACATTAAAAATATGATAAAATGTTTGCTGCATAAATTTTTAGATTACGATAGTAATTTCAAAAATTAAAAAAATATATAAACATTAATTAATTTTTATAATTTATACATAATACAAGTACTAACAGCAAAATTTAAAAAAATAAAACCTAGATAGGTACAAAATTTAATGTGTATTTAATTGAATGTTGTAGATAGGAGTATGTCATCTAATATTATCATAATGAATTTAGACCTAGAGTTTTTTTCAATGAATAGACTGATATTATCAGCACACAGCTCAAAGTGCCAGAAGGTTACATCAAAATAAATCAAAAAAGACAAAAACCACTGGAGCAAGAAAATAATAAAAGCAAACAACAAAGAATAACAAAAAAAGAAACAGACCAAACGTCCAAAACCATAAATGTGCACACAGAAACGTGCAAAAAAAACCACAAAACCAAAAACAAAATCCACTCTGGCCTTCAAACAAAAGAGAGCACCCACAAATACCAGCCAAAAACAGCTTTCTTCTCCTTGCAAAAAACGATTCAGATTTGAGAGGAAAACTCAAATGCTTTGAAACCAGCTATGGAGATTCAGAGAACCTTCTCCACTACAAAGCAACCTATGACAGTCTTTGATTCGTCTGCATCTAGCTTCTCCAATCCCGTTCCATGGCCCGCGTTATTGAAGCCGGAATTCCATCAACCCAAAGCCTAGATCTACTTTAAATCTTGGTTGGATATGAAAATATATTTAAATGTATTTTAAATTATGTTCATACATTAACTTTCTCCATCTACTTTGAAGTGGTTTGATAAATAATACAAATTTTAAAGGTTAAAAGAGGCGAAAATTTAAATGGGGCTAAAATGATTTTTTTTAAAAGTTAAAAGGACCAAAAATGTCATTATACTTTCTTCTTTTTTTTAGTTCTAAGGGCAGTGCTCTCACTTAATTTTATAATGTTGTCCTTAAGTAAAAAAGTAAATACGAAGTTGAGCAATAATAATAACACGTGAGGGATTGTGGAAGTGGGTGCTGTCTTTAGGACAAATCTATATCTATATATCCAAAGCACTGTCCTCCTGCTGTCAAGTGGCAAGTCGGCTGCTTTTTTTTTTATTTATTTAACAAAAATTAAATATAAAGTTTTGTTTACTTTTGAAATTTATTCTATATATTTTAATTTTTAATATAATTTAATTTCTATATTTTTATAATATTTTTAATTAGTCTAAATAGTTGATATAGTTTACTCTTCAGTTAAAATATTATGTGATTATATATAATTTGAATACACTATGAGTCCTAGAGACTGGCACTCGATGTTTTATTTCTTTTAGATTTACGTCGTTTTTTTTTTACATTATAATACAATGGTTAAATTTTAATTTTAGCTTCTAGACTATGCTAAAACTTGAGAGCCTCTGTCCTGACGATGCGACGCCCCCTCATCCCAGCGACGCAAGTGCCATGTCACGACTTGGCGACGTGCACCTCAAGTTCTTCGGCTTTCTTCTCCCAATTAAACTCTGTTTTTAGTTTTCCACTTAAACTATGATTAGTCTAGGGTTATTCTAGTCATATATGCTACGAATTTCAGCCTATAAATAGGTCTTAGTTACTCTAGCTTACATACAATAGAAATATTTAGATTGAGAGAATTCAGTTATTTGTTTTGAAGTGTTTTTTTTTTTGAGGCTTCGAGATTTCCTTTGATTCTCTCCATCTTTTGTACTCTCTTTATTATAGTGAAATCTCTTTTTGCCTTTGTTTTTTTTTATCCTCTTTTGATGAGCTTTTCCATGTGCATTTTACGTGTTTGATCTTGTCGTTTTTACTTTATTCACTTGTTCGTTGCATACAGGGTCAATTTCCCTACACTGTTCCCGTAGTTAATTTATCACTATGGAAGAAGTAGGAGATTTGAAGTTGTTTTTGAATCTCTGTAGGTTGTTTTTGAATCTCTGTAATTGACTTATTGATTGGAGGAGAGAGAATCTATTGTTTGAGATCAGTTCAAAGTCGGAGTCAAAATCACATCTAAGGCTAGAGTTTCCATTTTACCAGTTTATTAAGTTTTAATTTTGTTTTACTTATTTCTACTCTGCTTTTATTTTTATTTAATTTTTTATGATTTATTTTGTATTCCAATTTAATCCCCTCAATTTTGTATAGGTTGGCATGAGTCGTGGGCACAAAAACTGCTTGGGATGCGTTATTGTTATAAAGAGATACAGAATTGAGATAAATCAATCTCTGTGGAATCGACCCTACTCTCTATACTATAAATTTAATTTTAGTTTTAGACATAAATTTTTTTTTCGATTTAACACCCATCACAGATGTATTTGGATGTAATGAAACAAGTTGGTAGAGTCGAGTCAATGTGGCTTGCCTCTTTTACACTTGTCAAACATGCATGAGACAGATTTTGCACAAAGGATTAATGTTTTACCATGTTGGTGAGTTTTCCATAGATAGATGTTGAGGAATGTTGTAAAAGAAATTTTTCTATTTTTCATTGGTCAAAGAGGTTGACTTGACGAGATCCATTGGTCAGAAGCATTATTAGTGTTGAGGGAGGATGACTCCTTCGAGAAAAGTCTTTGAAGTATCATCTGCCCAGCAGGTGACTTGGTCACTCAACAATCGAAGATATTATTCCCTTATCGGGGTTTTGTCCCTAACCTCCACGAAGAGTCATGTATGGTTCACAGAGGTTCACAGAGGGGGCGCCTCAGAAGATAGGTATCTACAAGACTTAGTCAATATGGAGCGTGTAAATAATAATGGAGGTACTTAGGCATGCCACAACTTGAACCACTAACCAAGGCTTAAAGGTAACATGTTTGCAAACATGATACGATTCATTTTTTTTAAAACCCCAACACAAAGATAATACCATTGATTATTAAGGGTCTAAATTGACTACTCAAAAAACGACATTTCAAAAACTTCTAAAAAAAAACCAATTCTTCCCTCAACAACTATGATAGACCATTGAATTCCATCAGTTCTCTCATTTTTTTTTAAAAAAGATATCTGTAATTAATATTCGTGTTTAAGATACGATTTCTTAAAAATTTGTTTTTATCCAACCTGCTCAAAGCCAACAAAAGTGTTTGATAGAAATAAGGAGGACAAACAGACAAAACATTGACAATTCACATGTAATATATTGTTGTGCTAGTGTTCTTTTTATACCCTATACATGATAATTTATTATTTTCACATATTACTTACTAAAAATACATGTAATAACTTAACGATTATCACTTACTTCAAGATTAATATTTCAAAATTCGAAAAATATAAAGACTTAAAATGATTCACTTAAAGAATATAGATTAAATCTGTAAGTTTACGTATAATACAATACTATTAATTGTATATATGGGTAAACTATGCTAGTAGTTAATAATTTTTTTTTTCTAAAATTACAATGATATTCAAAATGGAAGCAAACCCTTTATAAGATCCATCAACTTGGAGTACTCTCCAATGTTCTTCTCATCTACACCATTCCTCACTAACTGCGGGAGAAACAACCAAACGGCAGTCACCGCCACAAATCCCAAAGCCAACGCCCCGGAAACCACCGGGTGCAACCTCATTTTATCAGGCACCACCTTTTTCACCACCACTTCCGCCACCACCGCAACCCCATGTAAGATGAAAAACCATGTCACCTCCCAAGTAGGAGCCACACGAGTCATGTAATAAAAAATCAATTCATGCATCAAGCCGGAGACGACGAACACGGCGACGATCGCCGGCAACGAAGCCCACCTTGATCCGAGCAAACGAGTAGAAATACGGCGTATGGGGTAATATACGGTTGGTCGTAGAATACTAGTAACCATAAGGTTCCATCTACGACCCCAAAAATCTTGTAAAGAGGTAGCCAAGTAGGGTTCATTGAACTGTGGCTCGATCTCGAACCCAAACATGGCTCGAGCAAGGATTGCGGCTAAGGCTAGGGCGAGCTCAAGCTCAATGTAGATGCGGACACATAACATTACTAGAACTACATTTTTATGGAGATTTTGTTTGTGGCTATAACAATGATAAAGCAAAGCTAATATTAAAACTTTTATAGCAAACAAGATTGATCTTTGGGGTGGTTTAGATTTTTTTTGAGATGGGGTTTTTTGTTTAGATTTAATGGGAAGAGAAGCTAAAGAAATGAAATGAAAAAGGTTGGACGGCGGTGGTGAGAGCGGTGGTTGGTCGAAACAAAAGAGGAGGAGCTTGAAATTAGCTAACCAAGAGAGGAAGAAGGCGGTGATGCCGGCGAGATAGGCGGTGGAGATGGTGAGAGGGAGGTAAAGGAAGAAGATGAAGATTGGGGTTAAAGAAATAAGCTTGAAAATGCCTTTGGGGAGCTTTGATGATATGTAGTAACAATAACAAAGGGAAATTATAGCTAAAATCCATACCTTGATGAAGTTGTAATGTTGAATCTCCATAGGTTGATCTTTGGATCTTTGATGAAAATGAAGTTTAATGTTTAATATTGATAAGGAATGTGGTCTCGTTTTCTTAGATACGTGCATAGACACGTTCAAAATTTAATGCGTATTTAATTGAAGGTTGTAAATAGGTGTATTGCCTCCAATCATATCATAATGAATTTAATGTGTATAATTTAATAGTTACATTGTTGTTGGTTGCTTTGAACAACTAAACTAGCTTGGTACTAAAACTCTTAATAGTTGTAATTTTGAAGTTAATTACGTGCACATCGCAGCAATTGTTGATATAAAATATTAGTTTAGTGATAGATGATGATTCATATAAATCATTATGGAGAGCCATTGGTGATGATTCTGTGAATTTTGGAGATCGATAAAAACTCTTCAAGAAGAGTTTTAACAAAGTGTTTATAGGTAATAAGGGGATATTCTAACTATATTTGGGTAAGGGAAACGATTATATAATTCATAATCTTTGAAGTAGGTTCCTTGGAGGGAATTTGGAAGCTTGGTCATGATGCGTCTTTTTGCATGTTGATAATGTGCTTAATCGATATATTTTTAGTGATTTATTGTAATTAATTTTGGACATGGATGTTACTATTTCGGTACTTTTTTTTTTACTATTTTCTATATTGGTAGAATGCAAGTTTGAAATGTTAGAGTACAAGTTGCTTTCAAAGTTATGTACTTGGTAAGGGTTAGTCGTCGTGTTAGTCTTTTAATTAATTTATTACTACGGAAGAATTTGGAGATTTGAGATTATTCGTTGATCTCTATAATTAACTTATCGATTGAAGGAGAGAATTCATTATTTGGGATCAGTTTAAAGTCGAAGTCAAAATTGTGCCTAAGGTTAGATTTTTCATTTTATCGGTTTATTCATTTTTTATTTTGTTTTACTTATTTCTATTCCATTTTATTTTTTATTTAAATTTTTGTGATTTATTTTATATTTTAATTTATAAAAAGTTACAAAATAATTAGTAAACTATTCAATTTTGTCATTTTGGTTCTCTGGCTACCATAAAAATAGAAATATCCAAAATTTTAATATAATTAGGTGACTTAAAAAGAAATTTAGTAATAGTTAGATGACCATTTTATAATTTTTTGACAAAAAAATTTATTAAATAGTTTACCGCAAAACCCATGCTATAAATTAAGTGCAGGTGTGTTACTTAGCATTGTGTTTGACAGAGTTTTTTTGAGGCAAGAAAAATGGCAGGTTAGTGAGAAACTTATGGTGAATTGCTTGGTAGCAATCTTTGTGGTCATTGCAATGGTGGAAGGAGCTAAAGGGGCAACCATATGTAACATTCCATTGAGTAGGTTGAACCTTTGCCGGCCGGCGGTCACTGGGAGATACCCTCCACCACCGACCAAACAATGCTGTGCTTTGATAAAACATACCGACTTGAATTGTCTTTGTAACTTCAAGGATGCTCTTCCTGCCTTCAATATAATCGTCACCATGATTCCAAATGAAGGAATTTAAATGGCTTGATTTTTATTTATGATTTTTTTCTAAAATTACAATGATATTCAGAATGGAAGCAAACCCTTTATAAGATCCATCAACTTGGAGTACTCTCCAATGTTCTTCTAATCTACACCATTCCTCACTAACTGCGGGAGAAACAACCAAACGGCAGTCACCGCCACAAATCCCAAAGCCAACGCCCCGGAAACCACCGGGTGCAACCTCATTTTATCAGGCACCACCTTTTTCACCACCACTTCCGCCACCACCGCAACCCCATGTAAGATGAAAAACCATGTCACCTCCCAAGTAGGAGCCACACGAGTCATGTAATAAAAAATCAATTCATGCATCAAGCCGGAGACGACGAACACGGCGACGATCGCCGGCAACGAAGCCCACCTTGATCCGAGCAAACGAGTAGAAATACGGCGTATGGGGTAATATACGGTTGGTCGTAGAATACTAGTAACCATAAGGTTCCATCTACGACCCCAAAAATCTTGTAAAGAGGTAGCCAAGTAGGGTTCATTGAACTGTGGCTCGATCTCGAACCCAAACATGGCTCGAGCAAGGGTTCCGGCCAAGGCTAGGATGAGCTCAAGCACAATGTAGATGCGGACACATAACAATACTAGAACTACGTTTTTATGGATATTTTGTTTGTAGGTATAACAATGATAAAGCAAAGCTAATATTAAAACTTTTATAGCAAACAAGATTGATCTTTGGGGAGGTTTAGATTTGTTTTGAGATGGCGTTTTTTGTTTTGGTTCAATGGGAAGAGAAGCTAAGGAAATGAAATGAAAAAGGTTGGACGGCGGTGGTGAGAGCGGTGGTTGGTCGAAACAAAAGAGGAGGAGCTTGAAATTAGCTAACCAAGAGAGGAAGAAGGCGGTGATGCCGACGAGAGGGGCGTTGGAGATGGTGAGAGGGAGGTAAAGGAAGAAGATGAAGATTGGGGTTAAAGAAATAAGCTTGAAAATGCCTTTGGGGAGCTTTGATGATATGTAGTAACAATAACAAAGGGAAATTATAGCTAAAATCCATACCTTGACGAAATTGTGAAGTTCGTTCTCCATTTCTTGATCTTTGAATCTTTGATGGAAATGAAGTTTAATGTTTAATATTGATAAGGAATGTAGTTGACTTTACTTGGATAAGTGCATAGACACGTGTAAAATTTAATGTGTGTTTAATTGAATGTTGTAGATAGGTGTATTGCCTCCAATCATATCATAATGAATTTAAGCCTACAATTTGTTAGTTGTGAATTTTGGTTGGACATGATAAATATAATTTTGGTTGTGTTTGATTAAAATATTGATATAATTTTACGAGTGGTTTTTTTTTTGTTATTTTAAAATGTTACATTAGTGAATTTAATAGCGTTAACGAAAAACAATAAAGATATTGAGCGTATTTTAATATTCAATTATTTACTCTATAATTTAGCTTAAAAAATAATTAACCTAATGCAAAGCGTGACAACAACTATACTTGTTATATTTCAAAGAAGACAAATGAGAGAACCTTTTCATAATAGTTCCCTTGTTATTGGTTACTTTGACCAACTGAATTAGCTTGGTACTGAAACTCTTAGTAGTTGTAATTTTCAAGTTGATTACGTGCACATTGTACCAATTGTTGATACAAAATGTTGGCTTAGTGGTACATGGTGATTCATGTACATCATTATGGAGAGTCATTGGTGGTGGTTCTGAGAATTTCAGAGATCAATAAAAAGGCTTCTTGAAGGGTTTTAACAAAGTTTATAGGTGCTTGCAAGACTTGGGAAAGATGTCAGTATGGGGCGTGTGAATAATAGTGGAGGTACTTTTCAATCAGCATCTTTGCAAACATGGTACTTTTCAGTTTTTTTTTTAAAACCCCGACACGAGGACTATATTGATTGTTGGGGGTCTGGGTTGATTGTCGTAGGACGACACTTTGAAAACTTCTCACAAAGTAATCGATTCTCCCCTCAACAATTATGATGACTAAAACATCCTGATTTTCAATTGTACCGAAAAAGGCAATTTCAGAATCTCATTTCTGTAAATTGAGTCTGTAAATATTAATATTTAATATTTATGAGGATATTATAGTAATATATTAAAGTTTGGTTTAGTAATTTTGTTAAATTGATAACTCTAATTAGGGTTTAAGGACTAAATTGTAAAATTTATCGATATAGGTTTTTAATTAGCCAATGATTTAGGGACTAAAATTGCAATTAGTTAAAGGTCCAAAAATATAATTTAACCAATTTACAATATGAAATGGTGGCATATGATGACATTCCCACTATCTTCGTGATAAGCTATAAAAGTAACATATTTTAATCCTATTCTTAATGCTTTTTTGGATGATTAATTATATAAATTAGTGAATTTGATGCTTCTAATCCTTTAAATTCATGTTTCTATACTTAGAAGAGCCTTTAGGAGTGAAAGGAGAGAAAAACAAGTCAAAATCGGACAAAAAGAGTTGTTTTCAAGATCCACATGGCCTAGGTATTTCCACACGAGCTGGGCACACGCCCGTGTCGATTTCGCAACCTACTTCTCAGATACACAGAAAAACTCAATTTTTAGGCTTTCTAATCATTCTAAAGTCTATAAATATCAATTATAAGAAGACCTATGGGGGCAATCAGAGAAGATAGGAGAAAACACTCGAAGAACGCCATCAGAATCAACTCGAAAACGGATCTCTCTCAAGATCGAAGATCTCCATTTAATTTCTTTCGAAGTTTTATTAAGTTTCTTTATGTCTTGTGGATATCCTAAGAAATTCCCTAGATATCTAGGAAGGATGAAACCTATGATAAATCTTATTATTTAATTTCTGTTTTTACGCGATAAATACTTTATCTTATTCTCAATTATGTATGCTTATTTTGTATTTTAATATTTTTGGGATATTAATTCATGTTTAATGTGCTTATTTCAGTGGACAAAAAGTTTCTATTTAAGAGTAGATCTAGCATAATTGAGTGGAGTTGCATGCAATCTTAGAAATAGGACGACATAAATTTACCAGATTAGAGTCAAATCTAATAGGGGGAATCCATAGATCGAGTTAATGCGATGATAGGGGTTTTAATTAGAAAGAGATTTCAATTAATTAACCTAGAGTCAGTTGTTCTTACTCTCGAAAGAGATATTAACATAATTTAGGGATTTCTACGGATCAAGACAGAAGTGAATAAATCGTTTAATTCAGATTCAGAATAATAGGTGAAGTCTAGGTGGATTCTTTTCTGGGTATTGTCTTTCTCATTGGTTATCTTCTATTATTTTCCTATTCCATTTTCTGTTGCGTTCTTAGTTAAATTAGATTAGTAAATTTAGATTAAAAACAATCACTCCAATTTATCAGTTAAATAATAAAAAAATGGTAATTACTAGTACTTTTAGTCCTCGTGGATATGATATTCCCTACTCACCATAGCTATACTATTATTCAATAGGTGCACTTGCCTTTGTCATAATTATAGTTAGTTTAGTGACCATCACTTTGATTAATAGTTAATTAAATAAACTTAAGTTAATTAAACTTAATTAACTAATCCTTAATCTAACTATATAAGACAAAATAAAAGGAAAAGTTATCATCTTTTATTCATCTTCCTCTCTTGGCCGAATCTTGGAGGAGAGAAAACCTAAGGAAACATTTCACATTCGGATACAAAATTTGTATGTGCAATTAAGTCCATTTCTTATAATTTTTATGTTTTTGAGGTCATGGGAGCTTGATTTAGCTAGCTCATATACCAATTTGTAAAATTTTTGAAGTTTTTAAAAGCTTTCATTAATAATTTCTTAAAGAAATTAGTGTCAAATTGATAGATTTCAAGCTTAGAGGTGAAAAAGGACTAGATTGTAAAGTTTAAATTGTTAGTTTTATAAAAAGGATTAAAATGTAAAAATGAATATTTGATGTGAACTTTCTGTAACAATAGATAGTAGAGAGTCCTAAAAGGATGTGAGTGTGACCTATTTTGAAATCTAAGCTCAAAATTGAAAGTTATGGCAATTTCGATTTTAGGGTCTAAATTGAATAAAATGCAAAACTTTAGGGGCTTTAAGAAAATGAAATTGAACTAGTACATGCATAATAGAATGTTATAAATTTTTAGTATTGGTAAATTGAATTGGATAATTGTATAGATCGAGAATTGAACTAAACCGAAAATAATTGAGGAAAAGAAAAAATTATTGATTAGTCCTTAAAGTCTCATTTATTGCTCTTTTCCCAGGTAAGTTCATATGGAACTTACTAAATTATCTTTTGAATTGTAATTTTTTTCAATTGTATGTTTAAATTTAAGTGAAATTGTGGAAATTGGCTTATTTGGCTATTTACGGACTGAATTGTAAAACATGAAAATGTTGGCTATACGAAAGGGTACAAAGTATCGATATGAATGTTACATGTTTACAGGGTTTGTATGAAATATGTATTCTGATATAAGACTTGAAATGATACGATTAAGATAATGATGCTCGTGTGAACTTAGTAAAAGATTAGGATACGCATGGCATGCCATTAGGGTCAAATATGGAACCGGTCAGAGATTTACATGGTTATATGAGATCCAACATTTTTTTTCGAATTCTCGATTTATATGTATTGTTGGTTTAGTCTGGACTAGTAACCACAATACGATATCAACTTGTTTGAGCAATTTCATAAATATCAGCTTTTTTTTAGAAACCCTAATCATTGTCAACTTGTGCGAGCAATATAGTTACGTGTATCCGAAATGGTAACCTAACGGAAATGAAATCATTGCAATGATACAAATGTGGATTGAATTTTACATGTTTTCAAATTGAATACGAATTTTTTTTTGTACATGTTTCAAATGGAGTTGTGGTAAATTATTTTTGTTTAAAGTTCGTGATATGAAAATAGACTAACCTATTTGTTGTATATGATATTATATGTTAGCTATTTCAAGATATGTCAAATGATGCCATATTGAATGACAATGTATTTAAATGTCTAGTTTGTTGTAATATCAAGGTAAGTTAAATTTCATATGAACTTACTAAGCATTATGTTACTTTCTGTTTTCCTTGTAGATCATTACCTTGCAGAACATATCATGTGGATCGCTTTGAATCTCACACTATCCTGTTTTTGAATCGGTAGCTTTTCAATCATTTTAAGTTTGGAATTGTGGCATGTATATAGGTGTTTTGTATATGTTAACTTTGAATGTTGGACATAGCTTGAAACCTTCCTAATGCACGATTTTGACTAGTTGAAATGGCATGTATTGGTAAATGTGTTTGAATTAGGTTTGGAAATTAAAATCGCATGTTTGAACATGGATTAGCATAGATAATAAATTGGTATTTGAATGGCTAGTTGGTTGGATGGATGATTTATAATTGAATGAGTTGAATTGGCATGTTTTGTGTTAATTTGAACTTATATTGAATTGATTGACTGGAAATGGTTAAATGGCTTGTTCTGGTATGTTTTTGGTATGGTTTGATTCAAGTAAAGATGGTGATTTGTTGAGTAAATTGAATAGGTTGTTTGGAAGCATTGAAATGAGTACCAAATGGTCTATTTTTCTTGAAAACAGGTTCCACGTCACTACTATGGATCTCGACATCACAACATTGGCAGCTCAAAGAGTCTCGTCGCAATGAGCAAGGGTTTGTCATCGCGACATGACATACCAGTTGCTCACATCGCGACGAGGAAACGTTGAAGTCATGACAATGGTTTGAAATTTTTAAAATTTTACAATTTGGTCCTATTTCATGCTCGGGTCAATAAAAGAGCTTTCGTAAGCTTGATTAAGGCTCAGATTTGACTGATTAACATAATGTAAATGTGCTTAGCACTTAATTACATGTTTGATTAATGTTTACTGTATAATTAGTTATAATTACTTCGACAATAAATATGACATATTATAACTCGAACCTGACAATCGAATCGGACTAAAGATGCTACAATTACTATTGAATTCCATTGATACTCTCTCTTTTTTTTTAAAAGACATCTATAATTAATATTCATGTTCCACGTATATTTAAACATAGATATAAGATATGCTTTCTTAAAAATTTGTTTTTATCCAATTTGGTCAAAGCCAACAAAAGTGTTTGACAGAAACGAGAAGGACAAACAGACAAACTTTGACAATTCACATGTTATATATTGTTGTGTTGTGTTTTAATTATCTTTTTTATAGCCTATAGTCTAGATTGTCGGGAAGTCACTAAATATTGCATGGCCTGTTTTCTTATACGAAACCATAGTTTCTACATCCTGGAAATGGAACATCAAGCCGACATTTTTAAGGTTAATTTCTGCTATTAGTCCTTATTTTCTGTGAAATTTATAGATTTAATCTCTATATTTTAATTTAATTATTTTTAGTGATTGTACTTTTTAAATTTTAAAGTTTCAATACTAACCAAACGATAACTATTAGATTCAGTAAGGTTTGTTATTTCAAAATTTTGATGTGTTATACATATTATCATATGTGTAATTGCATGTCAGTTGATTATTTCCACATATTACTAACTAAAAATCCATGTATTGGATTAACGATTGTCATTTTGCTTCAAGATTGATATAGTTTATCTCAAAACCCTTGCTATAAATTAAGTGCAGGTGTGTTAGTTAGCATTGTGTTTGATATAGCTTTTTTGAGGCAAGAAAAATGGCTAAGGTTAGTGAGAAACTTATGGTGTATTGCTTGGTAGCAATCTTTGTGGCCATTGCAATGGTAGCAGGAGCTAAAGGGGCAACCATATGTAACATTCCATTGAGTAGGTTGAACCTTTGCCGGCCGGCAGTCACTGGGAGATACCCTCCACCACCGACCAAACAATGCTGTGTTTTGATAAAACATGCCGACTTGAATTGTCTTTGTAACTTCAAGGATGCTCTTCCTGCCTTCAATATAATCGTCACCATGATTCCAAATGAAGGAATTTAAATGGCTTGATTTTTATTTATGATTTTTTCTAAAATTACAATGATATTCAAAATGGAAGCAAACCCTTTATAAGATCCATCAACTTGGAGTACTCTCCAATGCTCTTCTCATCTACACCATTCCTCACTAACTGCGGGAGAAACAACCAAACGGCAGTCACCGCCACAAATCCCAAAGCCAACGCCCCGGAAACCACCGGGTGCAACCTCATTTTATCAGGCACCACCTTTTTCACCACCACTTCCGCCACCACCGCAACCCCATGTAAGATGAAAAACCATGCCACCTCCCAAGTAGGAGCCACACGACTCGTGTAATAAAAAATCAATTCATGCATCAAGCCGGAGACGACGAACACGGGACGACCGCGGGCAACGAAGCCCACCTTGATCCGAGCAAACGAGTAGAAATACGGCGTATGGGGTAATATACGGTTGGTCGTAGTATACTAGTAACCATAAGGTTCCATCTACGACCCCAAAGATCTTGTAAAGAGGTAGCCAAGTAGGGTTCATTGAACTGTGGCTCGATCTCGAACCCAAACATGGCTCGAGCAAGGGTTGCGGCCAAGGCTGGGATGAGCTCAAGCACAATGTAGATGTGGACACAGTACATTGCTAGAACTACATTTTTATGGAGATTTTGTTTGTAGCTATAACAATGATAAAGCAAAGCTAATATTAAAACTTTTATAGCAAACACGATTGATCTTTGGGGTTGTTTAGATTTGTTTTGAGATGGGGTTTTTTGTTTTGGTTCAATGGGAAGAGAAGCTAAGGAAATAAAATGAAAAAGGTTGGACGGCGGTGGTGAGAGCGGTGGTTGGTCGAAACAAAAGAGGAGGAGCTTAAAATTAGCTAACCAAGAGAGGAAGAAGGCGGTGGAGATGGTGAGAGGGAGGTAAAGGAAGAAGATGAAGATTGGGGTTAAAGAAAAAAGCTTGAAAATGCCTTTGGGGAGCTTTGATGATATGTATAGAAACAATAACAAAGGGAAATTATAGCTAAAATCCATACCTTGATCAAATTGTGAAGTTCGTTCTCCATTTCTTGATCTTTGGATCTTTGATGAAGATGAAGTTTACTGTTTAATAGATAAGGAATGTAGTTGACTTTACTTAGATGCGTGCATAGACACGTGCATGTAAAATTTAATGTGTATTTAATTGAAGGCTGTAGATAGGTGTATTGCCTCCAATCATATCATCATGAATTTAAGATTAGGTTTTGTTGGTTGTCAATTTTGGTTGGACATGAAAATATAATTAAATGTAATTTTGGTTGTATTTATTAAAATATTAATGATATAATTTTAAGGACTAACTTACTTAAAAAGGCTCATTTCTAAGTATAGTTACGGAAATGACTAGTTGGTTGAATGGTTGGTTGAATGGATAGTTTATAATTGATTGAATGAAAATGGTTAAATGGCTTGTTTGGGTATGTTTTTTAGTATGGTTTGATTCATGTAAAGATGGTGATTTGCTGAGTAAATTGAATAGCTTGTTTGGAAGCACTAAAATAGGTATCAAATGGTACATTTTTATCGAAAACAAGCTCCACGTCATGACTACGAATCTCAACATCGCGATATTGGAAACTTAGAGAGTCTCGTCGTAACAAGGAAACACTAAAGTCATGATGACGGCTTGGAATTTTTAAAACTTTATGATTTGGTCTTATTTCATGCTGGGGTCAATAAAAGAGCTTTTGTAAGCTCAATTAAGGCTCAGATTTGATTGATTAACGGAATGTAAATGTGTTTAGCACTTAATTACATGTTTGATTGATGTTTACTGTATAATTACCTGTTAAAACTAAACGTCAATAATGAAAATGAATAGCAAAGAAAGAGAGAAAAATAGAACATGTAGAATTTTACATGAAAACTTTTTCGGGGAAAAACCACGGACAGAGGAGAAGAAATTCACTATGTCGAATTCGAATCATACAAGAAAAGTATAGACTACGTTTATTTATGATTAAAACACCTTATTGTAATCAACATCAAATAGAGGAAATAAGCTTTGATATGGATTTCACTTGTGCAGCATGTATCGTACTGCAGGGGATCTACGATGGGCTACGGCTTTCGCCCTTGTAGATCCCCCTATCTTACCACTTGTATTTTATTTTTATCAGGAATTTGAGTTACACAATTTCTAACATTAATGATAGTTACTTCAACAACGAATATAACATCTTATAACTCAAACCCGATAATCAAACCAGGCTAAGAGTGATACAATGAACATTGAATTCCATCGGTACTCTAATTTTTTTTAAAGAAATCTATAATTAATATTCATGTTCCATGTGCATTTAAACATAGATAAAAGAGATGCTTTCTTAAAAGTTTGTTTTTATGCAATCTGGTCTAAGCCAACAAAAGTGTTTGATAGAAACGAGAAAGACAACCAGACAAAACATTGACAGTTCACATGTTATATATTGTTGTGTTGTGTTGTGTTTTAATTGTCTTTTTTTATAGCCAATAGTCTAGATTATGGGGAAGTCACCAAATATTGCATGGCCTGTTTTCTTATACGAAACCATAGTTTCTACATCCTGGAAATGAAACATCAAACCTACATTTTTAAGGTTAATTTCTGCTCTTAGTCCTTAATTTTTTGCGAAAACTTATAGATTTAATCTTTGTACTTTAATTTAATTATTTTTAGTAATTTTACTTTTTAAATTTTAAAATTTCAATACTAACCAAACAATAACTGTTAAATTCAGTAAGTTTTGCTATTTCTAAAATCTGACGTGATAAACATATTATCATATGTGTAATAACATGTCAACTAATTATTTCCACATATTCCTCGCTAAAAATCCATGCAATGGATTAACGACTATTATTTGTGTTAAGACTAAAATTTTAAAATTCAAAAAATATAGGGACTTAAAATGATCCAATTGAAGAATATAGACTAAATCTGTAACTATACGCATAGTACAGGACTATTGATTGAATTTGACTAAACGAATTTGAATCCTACTATTTGGGTTATGACTAAATTTCAAAATTCAGAAAATACAGAAGTAAAATAGATTAAATTAAAGTATAAAGACTAAATTTATAATTTTGACAAAGTGCCGGGATTAATAGCATAATTTAACTTTTTTAATGAATTAAAAAATATAACCATGGAAACATTCTTCATAGAAATTTGTTGTTCAATTCAGACTCAAAGATTAAGTATTTTCTACTCTTTAAGTTCTCTCGTGACTATCCTACAGACTGTATTCACATGTCTTGTGTTATATATATATGGGTAAAGTATGCTAGTAGTCACCCAACTATTAGAAAATTTCTTTTTTGGTCACTCAATTATGAAAAATTACAAAATAATCACCAAACTATTCAAGTTGTCATTTTTTGTCCCCAGCTGGCTAACATAAAAATAGAAACACCCAAAAATCCAATATAGTTGGGTGACCAAAAAAGAAATTTACTAATTGTTAGGTGACACTTTTGTAATTTTTCATAGTTTGGTGACTAAAAAAATTTACTAATAATTGGGTGACTACTAAGATAATTTACCCTCAAAACCCTTGCTATAAATTAAGTTCAGGTGTGGTACTTAGCATTGGGTTTGATACAGATTTTTTTTGAGGCAAGAAAAATGGCTAAGGTTAGTGAGAAACTTATGGTGTATTGCTTGGTAGCAATATTTGTGGCCATTGCAATGGTGGAAGGAGCTAAAGGGGCAACCATATGTAACATTCCATTGAGTAGGTTGAACCTTTGCCGGCCGGCGGTCACCGGGAGATACCCTCCACCACCTACCAAGAAATGTTGTCTTTTGATAAAACATGCCGACTTGAATTGTCTTTGCAACTTCAAGGATGCTCTTCCTGCCTTCAATATCAACCCTTCTCGTGCATTTGCATTGCCTAAGAAGTGCAAATATAATCTTCACATACCACCAAAATGCAGGGGTAAGTTCTTGGGAAATAGTTTTGTTAAGGGTTAGAAGTTTTTAAAGTGTCATCTATTGAGTAGTTGACCATAGTGTTAGTAGTATTATGTTCCTTAAGTGGTAACGTATATGTCATGGGTAACTCCACCAAGGGCGAGACGCTCATGACCCTTGGTGGGTGGTTGTGCGCCCAAGTACGGTCAAGGCACTTCTTTTATAAACATTTCATAGTTTTTGGCTAGGGATGACAAAAAATCTGAATCCAACGAGTTCCGACCCCACCCGATCCGTTAGGGTTGAAATTTTTTTGAAAAATTGGGTTCGAAAAGGTGAAATTATAAAAATAGTCAGACTGAGGTCGAGTTTGAGGTAAAACTACTCCATTTCGAGATATTTACAAAATTGCCTCATATATAATATTAAATTTAAAGCTTAAACTAAAAATAATAATTTTATTTGCTTCAAAAAAAAAAGATAAATCAATTAAAAATGTAATATTATTTCCTTCAAAATGAAAAATAAAACGATTAAACTAAATTCGCATCGAATTATATTAGAGTCAAATCTCCTATTAAATTTTAACTTCATAGCAATTTTTTTCTTAAGAATCGAGATCGATACAAATTGGTCAAGCTTCGAGTTGACAAAGGCAAAAATCCTTCCTATTGCCATCCCTACTTTTGATAAGAGTCAAGAACAAAACCCGTATCAAGAGACAAGTTTGTAAATCATTGTTTTCTCGTTTGATAACATTAATATTGTGGACAGTTTTGGTTTCTAACTGATATGTCTTGTTCTTTTGCAGGCTGAAGCACACTTGAATGTCTTGTTCTTTTGCAGGCTGAAGCACACTTGAATGTTCCTTAATCATCTGCTGAAGATTTTTTTGGACCATGTTTAGATATTATATGTATTGAAATTGTGTTATTTGAGTTTTGTTGTCTTTCTTGTTGCAATAATCATTTCAGTTTTCTTCTTATTATTTTTGGTCATGTCCTTAATGATTGTATTACTCATGTTACTCGAATTCGGGTATCGATGTTTTATAAAGATATCGATATATCATTTTCTGAAGTTCACAAAAATTATTACTTTTGTTATTAGTTTTTATACTTTGTAAAAGTTGTGAATTTGTTCGTTATATTTTAATTTGATTAATTTTAGTCTTTTTATTTTTTAATTTTGAAAATTTAATCCTAATCCAAACACGAGCAATTAAATCCGTTTGATTAAATTTAATTACTAATCTTATACTATGTGTATAATTATAAATTTAGCCCATATATGATAATATTTAACGCAAATGATAATCGTTAATCTATTGATTTAACTTTTAATTAAAAAAATGCGAACAATATTCTGACATGATATTACGTATATGATAATACGTTCGATGTATAACTTAATGAATTTAACGGTTAAAATTTGATGAAAAATAAAATTTAAAAATTTAAAAATACAAAGCAGACAATGTCACATGCAGCAATAGGTTACACTACATATAAAACAAAGAAATCAATGCAAATATGGAGTTGGAATTTGGTTAAAACATACCTATAGTCCCTATACTTTTCAAAAATTAAGAATTTAGTCTCTGTACTTATATTTCTAGAAATTTAATCCATCTACTTTTTATATTTCATAATTCAAGTCCAGCTGTTTATACTATTAATTTTCTTGTTAAATTTTAGGTTATTGACAACATCTTTTTTAATTACATAGCTACCAAATGAGTTTTTTTTTTTTTTTTTAATTTCAGAATGCCATAGCAACAAATTTAACAACAACGAAAAAAAATTAACATTAACAGTTGGACCTGAATTTTGAAATCTGAAAAATAAGAATGGAATTCCTAAAAATACAATTACAGGGACTAAATTCCTAATTTTCGAAAAGTAGCATCTAACCCTGGAATTTACATACACTTTGAGTTATCATATCCTCGAGGTTATTGATGAGTTTCAACAAACAGAGGACTCACTCTGGTTTAGCTTTTACATTTTGTTTCGCCTCTATAGCTGGTTTAACTGCCAACCGAAAAACCCAAACCGCTAACAAAGTCGCCTCTATCGGAGCGAGCCAGTATACGAGTATATGTTCCTTCGAGATATGATTTCCACGAGCATAAGCCCATCCCATTACCTGCATGTTTTAAATAAATAAATAAAAGTGTTTAAACCGTTAGGTTCTGTTATCGACCACGTCGATCGGGACTAAGAAACGGTGGGTGCTTACAGAGGCAGGGTTCATGCATCCACCAGTGAGATCAGAGCCAAGAATATGAAGTGCTAACTTGGAGATGCTTGCGATCCACGTCTTTATAAAGAAACTGCTAGGGATCTTGGTAGTAAGCCCGAGCGAGATGATGACGATTGCAAATGTCAAGAATCCTTCAGTTAATGCACCTTGATGGATATCGACATTCAAACGTGGCCCGGATCCAATCCCTGGAAAGGTCTGGATAATGAGCTTAACCCCAGTAATAGATCCAATTACCTGAAAAGGAAAAAAAAAAAAAAAAACATACATAACAACATATCAAAGTGCAATGAAGTAAAAGCTGTTTTTGATCTATCATACAATCAACATTTGAGATCATAAATAGCTTTGGCAACATACATTGATCAACCAAAACATAGTTTGCAAATGTTCAGATTATGGTCATGTGAGAAATCATGTTACAAGTCATGTCAAAAACTTAATTTTCGAGCAGAACTCGAGCTTAATTACAAAAATTGGTAAACAAGCTTTAATTGAGCTCAAACTCAAGTAGCTCAATTATATCTAAAACTTAAAAACAGATGTTCGATCAAGCTCGAGCCAGGTATTGAGCATAAAACTTCGAGTCGAGCTCGGTTCAATTACACCCTTATTCACTATTAAGCATGTTTAGATTCTTGTCTAAAGAGAAACAACATTCTTTGAACAACCAAGTACAAACAACAGATACCATACATATAAAATACCAGACACTTGGTTTCTAAATCCAAATCCTTGGTAAGTTTGGTAAGAAAAAACAACATTATAGTTACCCAAGTACTTGATGCACACATGAAATGAGATAAACAATGGCAGTAGATTCAGTATAAGTATCATGGAAGCCCTGAGCGAGGAATCAAATTGCATTTTGTCCTCTTTATTCAAAAAATAAGCATAAATGATACGTGGCGTGTCACATGTCACTTTATAGTTATTTCGTCAACCACGCCAGTTTTTATCTATATAAATGAATGAAATCTTTAACAAAAAGAATCAATTTGCTATTTAATGCAATGTACAGAGACTAGTAAATGGGACAAAATGTAATCGAACTGCCAATACAAGAGCCTCCGTAGTACTTTTACAGTAGAGTAAAATGGAATTCCCCCCTCCCCCCATGGTTACCTAGTGGATTCTAATAAAGTATCATGACCCAAGGCACAAAATCCAAACTTCAACAAACAGGGAACATCAAAAGAAATCTAAACTTATGTAATGCACAAATTCATAATTAGCCTAAACATCAACAATGTATATAATTTAACCATTAAATATACATATAAATTTGTTGTAAAAAGACATTAACCTGAGCGGGAATTCTCGCCCCAACAGTGAAAAGGAAGTGGGCAAAACCACCAGACACGGCGGAGGCTAAAACAGTCAAAGGATTATAAGCGCCGCCATTAGTGACCTTACCCAAGAAGGCGAAGAAGAACATGTTGATAACGGATAAAGAATTCTTCACAAATTCAGCCTTGGGTTGGTAATCAATCCCTAAAATTTGATTCACCAACAGCTTTATCAGAAAATTAGACCATACCCACATCAAGGAGATGATAAAATCGTATTTAATCACCCCACTCTTGCCCATCCTTTTTTGTTCTTTTTGAAATTTCAGTTTCTATTTGATCATACAGAATTTCATGTAGCGCTTTTTTTTTTCAACTCTTTGTTTAAAGCTGACAAATTTCTCCAAACAAGGAACTTTCATGGAAAATTCTGCGAATTTTTTTAATATATGGGTTAATTGCAAATATAACCCTCATTTTTTTGTAAAAGTTCTAAATTCGTCTCTAAACTTTTAACCGTTCTAATTAAATCCTCTATATTTTTCAATTAGATTGTTTCATTAGCCATCTTGTTAAATTTTTGGTAAAAATATGCTATTAGTTGTTCTACATTGACAAAATGTGAGATTTAGTCCCTTTATAAAATATTAACAAAAGACAATAAAATATTATATTTTGAGTTCAAATCTCTTTACACACGTATTTTCTAAATTTTATAGAAAAAAAATTATAAAAAAATTCACCACTGAATTAATAATTCGATTAAGGATGACATCAATTTAATAAAAAATCTTAAATAATATATCAATGCTAAATATTTTGGTCGCAAAATTTTAAAATTAAATTATTATATGATGTGATTAATAACAAAAAAAAATATGATATAATAATTAAATTAAATTAATTATTATTTAATAGAGATGCTATGGTAGCACTTTCCTAGCTTATACCAAAAAATTCCTTTCACAAAAGCATCCATTTCACAACGTAATAATATTCTTTGAACCAAATTGGCATCATTTAGAAATATTTAGGTAAAATTAGAAATCAAAATCATAAAATTGATGTACGAAGCTCTTCAACTCAAATTGAGATCTTCTGTGTTTAGAAATATATGTAAAATCATTTGAAAACTTTTATAGGGTGATCGAAGGTGTTCGAGGTCTAGTATAAACTTTGGGAAGTTCAAAATTATCAAAACAAACTATACCCAAGCTTCGGGGTCATTGATCTCTCAAGGCTTAACCTAGATTTGACAAAGAATGGACTTGTTAGGTGCATTCCTAGAGGAAAACAGTTCAACACCTTTGAAAATACTTCCTATGAAGGAAACAATTTGGATCACTTGGTTTTCCTCCTTTAAAAGATTGCAACAATAATGAGTTGTCGTCTCCATCACTCATTCAAACTTATCGATAGAAGATGGCTCAGAACCAACCCTTGCTTTTAAGTGGAAAGTGGTGTTGCTAGGTTGTGGATGTGGAGTAGTGTTTGGATTACCATGGTATATGTTGCTTTCGAAATTGGTAAGCTAAAGTAGATTATGAATTTAGTTAAAGACCATCTTTAAACAAGATGTAGAAGAAAATCAAAGACTAGGAATCGCAACAATAGAAAGATTTAAAAAAATTATTCTGTATATTTTTTAAAATTTTCTAAATTTAAAAAATTAATTAATTATTAACGGATTTTAACTTTTTCTTTTATTTTTATGAAATGATTTGATAAATTACACAAATTTAAGGACTAAAAAGACAAAAAAATTAAAATTGAGAATTAAATTAACTTGTTTATAAAGTCATTATGCTTAAATTTTAAAGCAAAATCATTTCATTTTAAATTAATTTTACAATTATTTCAAATTGGGCCAGCCCAAGAACAAATTTGGATAAGAAACACAAAAGTCTATTTTTGTAATATTGTCTAAATAGCAAATTGAGTTTTTGGCTTAATTAGTATCAGCATTGTTGTAAATGTAAAAGGACATGAGTTTGAGTACATTAAAACGTATTATCTTCCTATTTATGAGTTAAGAGAACTATAAATAATTTTAAACATTATATAAAAAAAATAGTCCAGATAAATTATTTCAATATATATACACACACGTGTGTATGTATATATATGTGCCAAAAACCTGACAGCATATCTCAGTATACAGAAATAACTAACACATGCTAAACCATGTGCTTTTTATTTATTATGAAATTTGTGAAAGACTATGATTTCCTAGAGTTTTAAACCTATGGTTTTAACATTAATTTTTAAATTACTAAATAATTATTCAACATGCACCTACCTGTATACAAAAATATTTTTGGTAATAATGTAACATAGGTTGTCGATTAAATCTTATCTCGATTGGTGTAAGTTATCATTGTAGGAAGATGTAAGCTCAAATGCATTGAAACGCATTATCCTTCTATTTAAGGGTTAGGTACACAAATATATACTCTCTTTTTTTAAATCCCCAACCTTTAAATAAAAGGATAAATACGTTTCAGCACACTTGAACCCACGTTTTCTTACATAAATAATGTCGATACCAACCAACCTAACACCCAGTTAATTATACATACTTATTTAATATTGGACCAGTTATTATAATTTTGTATGAATTTTCATCAGTTAATAATTTATTTATTTATATTTTATATTTAAAATTATATTTATATTTATTTATACTAATATTATAATATCAAAATCAATGAAGTGGTCCTCACGATTTGGGTTGTTTCTATATTATACACAAAAATATATCTTTCAATCAAATTTTCTTTGAATAATTCAAAGCAATTTATATATATATATATATATATATAATATGGGAAAAAGAGTAAAGTAGTTGTCTTGGAACATATCCCTTAAAATTAGTGTCACCATTATTGCCCTTTGAACAAGTCTTTTTGTATTTAAGGCACCTTCCCACTCACGCCTGTCTTCCTGTTTTGATAAGATTGATTTAGGGTAAAATATGTGATAAGTCCTTATATTTTTAAAAATTTAAGAATTTAGTCCTTATAATTTTATTTTTATGATTTTAAAATTCAGGTCCAACTATTAGCACTGTAATTTTTTTTTGTTAAATTCAAGTTATTTACAAAGTTATTTTTTAAAATCTAAAAAATAGAGGGACTAAATTGAAATACTTTAACCATTTATTTATTCTTATTATAAATAATAATTTTAAATATAGATATCATGCTATCATGATTTTGGATTTTTTTATTTGTATGTACATGACAAGTTGGGATAATATAAAAGAGAAAATTCCTCCCACAATAAAAATATATCAAATTATTTATTTTACAATTTAGGGCTTGAGCAATGCCCTTTGACTATGGTTTTAAATTGATTATGTTGTTAATTTTAAATTATAATTAGGTAGGAGAATAAAGGAATATAACATTAAAACTATATAATAAAATCGAGATTGTCAACAATTGGGTTATACTTACCGAAACTAAAAAATCAAATCATTTTAAAATAAATGAAAAAAATTAACGTTATTAATCTGACAGATATGTAGATGTCACGTCAATAATTAATTATTTTTAAAAATATATATAAAAATGATTATGAGAAAATAAATATGTAGATAATGAATTATCATGTCACATTAAAGATGAAAAGTATGCTTTCATAAAGGTGCATAAAAAAGAGCCTACTTTAGATTATCAGGTGTATTGCAAAAATTAGTTGCTGGGTAACCATCTAATTGAACCTTTTTTTTTCTTTTTTTTACTTAGCAAGAGAAATTTAATGTCAACTCTTTTGTTCAATAAAATCCATTTTTCCACATATGAAAAAAAAGATATATTTCTACTTTATTTTTGATATTATGATTAAAATTTATTTAAAAGTATTATGGAGATTCTCGTATTAGAAATGGGATTAGATTATGATTTTTATATTCAAAAGATACGTAAAAGTCTATGTGCGTTAGATCAAAGAGTAAGCTGATCATTTTATTAAATTTTTTTCTATAACTAATCTCTGTACGTTAGTAGGAGGTGCACGTGGCATGTCATGAGTCAGATAAATTTTTAAAAAAAAATGATAAATTGGTTTTTTTTTTATCTAACCTACAATGGCTAATTTGTCTATTTTTTAAGTACTCCTAATACAAGAGCTTCCATGGTACTTTTACCTACCTATATTGTATTTCCATTGAGAATGTCAATCGCAAATAATATTATGTATCTATATTATTATTTAAGTGTTCGACTAAATTGGTGTCACGAGTTAACTCGACACCATTTCAGTCAATGAAATTATTAAAATAATCTTACATATATTAAATAAATTTCATTACTACGAGGGTGCTTTTGTATTTTTTTATATCTTAAAACAGACTTTGAAAATATTGATATTTAAACCCATACCACCAATATCTATAAAATCTCTTCTTTACCACTTCAACCAAAGCTTTATTTTGATATGTTTACCCACATTAGTTGATTGAGTTAGTATCATTAGCCAACTCGATACTGACTCTACAAAAATAAAAATAACATAATAAACAATCGAAATGCATTTAATATTCTTAATCTGATGTAGTTAAATACGTAATTTTCTAGTAAATATAAAGTGAGCATATGTAAACACACCATTTTAGTTAAAGACTATATATAGTTAAATTATATGTAAAAGTTGGGTCATTTTAAAATTCTCTTAGCTTTTACATAAAGCAACTTCCAATTAATAAACAACTATTGGATTTCTTTATAATATATATATACATATATATATATATATTTGCTTTAATGTCTTTAATAGTTTTATAAGAACAAACAAAGGTAGAATGGTACAATTATTGCCTTTTCTTTAATATAAACATAACCAATGGTACCTTTTCTCCCTTTTTTTGTAATTAATATTTTCATCATGCATGAAATCATAATTATCTTTATAAAGACTCTAAATATATATATATATATATATATATATTAGTATAGTTTATTTACATTAGTGGCGGAGTCAGAAAATTTTTTTGGGAGCCAAAGTGCAGTTTTACCATTACTCCTAATTTGAGATTTAATTCATCTATTTCGCTTTGGGTTAATTATTTATTTTTTTGACTAAATTATAGAGTAAAAATGTAAATGTTATAATATGCTCAAAGTACCTGTACTCTTCATATATTTGGAATTTAATCTCCATACTTTTTTTTTTATTTTCAAGAATTTAATCTATCTATTTTTTAATTTTTAAAATTTAGGTCTATTTGTTAACACCGTTAAAATGCTTATGTTAAATTTGTTGGCGTGACATTTTGAATTAAAAAGAATACTCTCTTGGTATCCATATAGCAGAAAATGATATTATAATGGACTTGAATTTAATAGAGGATTTTAACGGTGTTAACTATTCTTAAAAATTCACTTCAGCATTTTAATCAGAATAAAATATTTAGACCAACTAATGGCACTATAAAAGTTGAGGGACCAAATTATGTCAAAATTAAAGTATAAATATTTAAATCTCACATTCGAGCAAAATATAGGGATCAACACTGAAATTTAACCACTCTTATATAATCTTAAGAAAGTAGATGGATTAGAATTGAAATTGGCCATTATTTTCTCATGTCAAAAGAAAAGAAAAGAAAAAAGAATGAATAGACGTCTAAATTATATCAAAATTAAATCTCAAATTTGAGTGAAATATTGGATCAAAATTGGAATTTGATTATTTTTATATAATCTTAACAAAGTAGAGGGATTAAAATTGAAATTAGTCATTATTTTCCTCATGTCAAAAGAAAAGAAAAGAATGGACATGTATCAAAATGAAAATATAAAAATTAAATATAAAATTTGAACAAAATATAAGAATGAAAACCGAAATTTAACCATTTTTATATAATCATAAAAAAGTTAGAAAAATTAGAATTGCAATTTAACCATTATTTTCTTATGTATAAAATTAAAATTATATCCTCATTTATCTTTTATTTTATTTAAAAAAAAGAATTTAATGCCCAAATTTATCTGTCCTTTAATCATATACAGCTAACAGTCCAAGCATACAATTTTTGAATTTGAATTACCTGAATTAAAATAATAAAAAGAGTTTAATATATTATTTGCTACTCGAGTTTGACATTTCTTTTAATGTCGTACTTATGTTATTTTTGGTCTAATTTAGTACTATATTTTAGTACCCAAAGATAACAATGTTAACTTTTTAGTAATTAGTTCGGTTTTTTTAATAAAATAAATTTAATATTAATTATGATTTTTTTCAATCTCGTGTTTAATTTTTCAAATGCAATATGATGGATGTAAGTTTTATTAATAATATTAAGGTCAATATTAAAAACCAAAAAAAAAAGGGAAAATCAATTAATGTTTTTATACATTGACTAAACCCAACCAAAATCCCAAACCAAAGCACAATTTGCCAAATCTTTCAATTTCACCCTCAACATTTTATATTGACCCCAATTTGCTATTTTATTATTGGTTGTGGTGGGGTTTCCACCTTGTAACGTGACCATTTGACGCGCTAAGATGATCTCATGGTGGTGGGCAGCCAATGGGATAATCCCACGTGGTTATTTGCCAGGGTGGCGATAGGGTTTGGACACCACCAGTTAGCTGTCCTCCAATCAGAAACTTGGTGGCTTAGTGCGCCGCATCCAGTTGCTGGCTCGAGCCGTGGAAAAAGAAATTGGGCTCAGTTTTCTTTTTGGATGGAATTGAGAGATCATAGGGACCTGATAAAATTAATTTTTTTTACCATTAAATAGGTTTAAAAAGAAGTTTAAATAAGATCAAACATCGGGTGTTGGCCTGATTATTAGAGTGTTCATCGTTTCAAGTGTAGCTTGGGTTTGAGTCGCGTTAGTCATTATTTTGCCCTCTTCTTGTAATTTATCAAAAAAATTAAATAAGGTCAAATTGGAATAAAGTTAATATTTACTGTTTAATATTTTTATGGTTTTGTAAATCAAATCTTTTATTTGGAGTTGAACTACAGTTGAAAAATATGATTTTTGAGATAATTTTTTATATAGTAAATGTTAACTTTGATACAATGTGTACTTATTTGATTTTTTTTAATACTATATGGACTAAATTGATCCATTTAATAATATAGGAACTAATTTGGTCCAATCCTTGTAATACATGGAATTCCTAGGTACTTTAACAATTTTTGTATATTATAGGGATTGAATTTGGACTTATTTGATTCATTCCAATAATATTAACATGCTTTGTGCTTCGCAAGCTTGTTTCGACCCAAATCTTAGACTCGTCCATATTATTTTCTTAATTTTTTAAAATAAATATTTATATTTTAAAACATTTTTAATAATTTTATATTTTTTTCATTTATTAAAAATTTATATATAACATCCCAACCCGACCTAGACATTAAGCCTGAATTTGGGAGATTATATCGGCCACCGAAATGGCCTAGTACGTTCGAAGTTTTACAAAACATTCGTATTTAAATAAGCATTTTATCTTAGAAGAAAACTTAGCCTATTTTTAGAAAAACTTAAGAGTTACCAAAAACCAATTAAACTTAACATTTTCTGACTAGTTTTGAAAACTTAATTAATTTATAATTTATTTATTCCATAAAATTTATTCATAATCTAGAAGCGAAAAAAGTGATATCATAAAAATCAAAATTAATGCATAATTAATTAATATCCATATTTCAACCTCCTAAAATTAAATTATGTGTCATGCATACTATTTTTAAAAAACTTAAGTCTCAGGCCACAAATCGAAATTAAAGAATACAATTCATAAATCTAAAATAGTTTAATAAAAGTAAAATCGAGCCGAGACCTTTCGGATGTCGAGTTTGCAATCTAACCTGGTGGGTTATCTGTAAAGATAGAAATAATGGGGGAGTGAGCTTATAAAGCTCAGTGTGAGTTCAATCACGAGAAAATCAGTGCAAATAGTTGATAAAACATATATAGTTCATTATTCACTTAGGATTAATGTATATCACACTATGAACGTCATAAGTGAATAAATCCATAAACAGATCAGGAATGTAATGACCCAAATTTTAAGGTCATCGAAAAAGTGATTTCTTGGGTCTTCGATTTTGAAAATTAGATTCGTAAATATTTATTAGAAATATTTACGAAGTTAAGTAAGGGATTAATTAGATTTTAGTTAAGTAAATCTAGTTTAATTAAGGTTAATTAAGTGAAAGGACTAAATTGAATAACGTGTGAAGGTTTAATTATAAACTATAGAAAAGTCAAGGACTAAGTTAACAAATAAGCCTTAGATAATAAGTGTGTGGTAAGTGTAAATACATTTTTATTATTTTAATTGGTACAAATGTATGTATAAAAATGTATTTACTTAATATTTAAAAAAATAATAATAATTACAATTAAATAATATAATAATATAATAGTTAATAATATAATAAAAGAAATAATAAAAGAATAAAGAAATGAAATAGAAAAAGAAATAACAGACAAGGTGGAACGAAATAGGAAAGAAAAGAAAGGAGAAAAGAAAAAGGGAAAAAATAGGGTTTTAGAGTTTTAAGCTTGATTGGTAAGTCAATTTAGTCCATTTTCTTGTAATTTTAGTGTCTATGGAATCCTAGGAAGAAATACTGTTTGAGTTATGTTGAAATTTAGGAAGTCATTGAATTTTTAGATGTTGATTAAGTTGAATAAATTGATGAATTATGATATTAAGTGAGAGATGGATTAAATTGTAAAGAGAAATATAAGTTTTGTCATAGTAGGGATTAAATTGTTTAAATTGTAGAATTGATGTTTTATATTGAATATTAAGAGTTGAAACTTGTTTAAAGTAGGTATAAAATGAAAATTATAAGGTTTATTTGAAGAAAAAGAATGGTTATGGTGGAAGGACCGAATTTAAAATATAGAAAAAGTTACATGGAAATGAAAGAGTATGTTATTAAATAACATGCATTGATAATTTTTAAATGTTAAATTTTATGTAGCCAACGTAGCCCCGGAAACGCCATCGAAAAAGGGAAAGGAAAAAGTGAACGAGGATATCGAGTAAACCTAAGAATTACGGTTTGTATTTATATAAACTATGCTTAATAATTTAATACAATGTAATGACTATTCTTAATAGTTAGAATGTATAATGAATGATATGATAGAAACCGTTACTGCTTCTGTAATGGAAATGAAACGATTTGAATACCCTATTAACAGTATCGGGCTAGTTGGATATAATTGGCATGCCATAGGATTGGAAGTATTCAGGGATATTCCGACTGTGTGTCGATGAGACACTATATGTGTCGACATCTTTATTCTTGTTCTAAATTCATTCGAAGAGGTACTCTGACTGATCATTCTTATTACTATTACTGTTATCTTTACGGTGTATTCCAGTTTCGGCCGATAAAATACTGTATCTATCCCTGGTGTGTGGGTTGGATCTGTGTATCCGTCCAGGTCTGAGTTATGTTAATAGGGGTAAATGAAAGTACTGAAAACCGACTGCTATTGATTATGTGACTGTAACTGTTATGCGATTGTTGAAAGATATTGAATTATATGGAATGTAAATAAAGACTTGCTTAATTTAAGAGCTATAAGTTGAAGATAAGTGATTAAACTATTAAGATTATGAAAGTAAAAGTTTTAAGTTACAATATATATACGGCTTATTATTGTTCTAAGAATTAGTTTATAGAAATACCACTGATTGTATACTCAGCGTATGGTTTGTTTCCGTGTGCAGGTCAGGTACAAAGTAAATAACATCTCAGCGTCCAAGCCAACTCTCGAACTCAATTCTTGGTGATGTATCTTTCCTTGAAGAATGGCATGTACCTAGCTTGTCTAATGTTATTTTGATATAAGTTATATTGTTAAGAGATAGTTAATAGATGTAATGAAAATAGTATAATATGTAGTTTTTTTTTAAATTGAATATAATGGCACTTAGGTGTAACTATTTTGAAATGGTTTAATTTAAAGAATTATTAAATATATGTATTTGATTGTGGTGTAATGGTTTAATGAGTATTAAAATTATTTTATCATGTTTGGATTGGTTGAATGAAGGAATATTAAAATTTCTTGTAGTCTTTAGTTTGCAGGGTTAGTAAATTTGAAATACAAGGTTCATTTTGAGCCCACACGTTTGTCACACGGGTGTGTGATCAGACCGTGTGAGACACACGGCTTGCACACGGGCATGTTGTTAGGCCGTGTGCCCCCTGCACCTAAAATGTTACAAACAAGTTGTCACACGGGCTGAGTACACGGGCGTGTGCCTTGGCCGTAGGCCACAAGTCAGAATGCTCCACGGGTAGTGGACACGGGCGTGTCCTGGCCGTGTAAGCCTTACTGTCGGCCCTCCACGGATGTGTCATATTAGCCACACGGGCGTGTGGTACTTTTTAGAAAAAAAAACTATAAAACTTCACGAAAATTTTCCTAAGCTTCCGATCGAGTCCCGGTTTGTTTTAATTACACTTGTAAAGTACTGTGGACCTATAAAAGTTATATTTAGATGGATAATATTGTATTTATATTTGTTTTATGTGCAAATATACTGTAATGACTAGTAATACTCTGTAATTCTGTTCCGGTAACGGGACAGGGTTAGGGGTGTTACAAGAAACTATTCTACTTGGGTCCTATTCGATATACTGTCAGTTCAGTCAGTCACATCTATGTCTTTATCTTTTAGGAGTTATCTGCTCTAATGCCCAAGATAGAGCATCTCCCCAATTGGACTTGATAGACGATATATCAATCTTTTAATCGGTTTGCTCATTTTCAATTAGACTAATGACATGTTTAGGTTTATTTACTAATATAAGTTGTGTTTTAGTATTACGATCTGACCAAGAAATACCGCTTAGCATTAGTTAAACATTAGATAACTAGTGAGCTAATCTTTGCTTCCATTTTGTTTTGCATGCAAAAACCATTGAGGAAAATATACAAAGGGTATTAATATAATTTATGAACAATTTTATTAAACCAATCTGTTTGAAAAAAATATAAGTGTACATAGACGAAAATACTACTCTTTGGGTACCAGATCCAATAATTATTTCATCATTCATGCTTTTAATTTTTTGAACAAATTGGTTAATAAAATTCCATGATTTAATTAGTATCTTTGTATCGTATCCTCATTGGTTTTTGTATGAAAAGAAAAATGAACAAAACAAAATTGACTTACTGATAACTGAAGGTTTAACTAATACTAAGTTGCATCATAGGATCGGATTATGATGCGAGAATACAACTTATATTAGTAGATAACCTAAATAGTCTATAGTCTAAGGAATCAGAATTGAGCAATTTATGTAAGAGACTTATTTTTTCTATGAAGTCCAATTGGGGAAATATATTATCTTGGCTTTTGGGGTAGATAACTCTTAGAAAGATAGAGACATAGGTGTAACACCTCAAAATTTTTCAATTTATCGTATATTGATTTACTGAAATATTCAATAAAATTTTGATATGTGAAATTTTTAATTTTTGATAGATTAAATTAGTTTTAATTTATTGATAAGCCTTTATAAGGAAATTTTAGTTAATTTGACTATTTCGAGCCCAATCGAGTAAAAATACGAGAATAAATCTCTTTCAAGTGTGTCTAAAGTAGGCTCTAATACAATTTGTAAAAATTATATGTTATTTTGAAATTGTTTTTGTATTTCATGGATTCCATGATTGGAAACCAACCATATAATCTCTTTCAATTGTGTCTAAAGTAGGATTCGATACAAAGTGAAATTACCTTAGTTGACATTTGTTCCAAGTTATGTTCCATCAGTTGTTTGAACAAGAGTTGGGATAGGAAGATGGGACAATGCAATTTTTCAATGAGAGTAAGGGAAGGAGAAAGATCAACAGACAATATTTGTTAATGCAGTTTGGATTTGTCAATCCTACCTCTACAAAGCCTTATTCAGAAAAAGATTTTATTCAAAAGTTCTTCTAGAATAACTATTGACTTAAGTCCAATTTACCCTTTCAATAATAGATAATTGCAACTACAAATCCGAACCCAAATTGTTACAATCACTCTCCCAAAAACCTCATAATACAATCAATATAACTCTTCAAAGAATACCTCACAAAAGAGTGCCAAAATACTGAGTAAAAGATAGTAAAAATACTCGACAAAAGAACACTCTAAACATATATCCCTGCTGCGATATGACAACCTATAAATAAGCTTATTACAATTTTATTCCAAATCGAAATAAAACAGGTCAACAACCTTCAATAGATTCAATCCTTCATGAAGTAAATCTTGATCCGCTTTGTAGTAAATAAGTTTCTACTCGAAGTAAATCATATCAACAACTTATCCATTAAGATAACAAGAAATTGTAGTCAAACTTGAACTTCTAATTCAAGTCAAAATTATCACCCCTACTTGGATACGACTTTAAACTCTTTTAACCCTAGTTTCTTTGGTCATAAAAAAAATGTTCAACACATTCTTTATTTGCTACTTAATATAAATCTCTAATATTACCTTTATACAAGTCAAATTTGCCAACAAAATAAAATATACTTTGATAACACTAAATCTACTATGTTTTAACTGTTGTTCAAATAGGATATGAAACAATAGAAACAACAATCAAAATTTCCAACAATTAATTTCGTATTTAATGTGATTAAACATGTCACACATTGAGGTTTTTGAACAACCCTTTAATAGGTATAAAGGTATTTTATAGAATCCCATTTCGTACCTCAAGGGGCTCGAAACTCATTGTTCGTTAAATTTCAAATTGACTCGACACTTGAAATTAAGCGGTGGAAAAATATATTTTAATAAATAATTTTGGATGTTTGATAATTTGGGAAAAGAATAATTGAATAAAAATTTCCTAACGTTCTACCCGATGTTTTTGAAACTAGACTGGTGGTTGAACTCTTCAAACCACCAGTTCTCAATTTGACTGGTTTGTTCAGTTCAAAGTAAATAAATTATTAAAAAATTTAAAAAAAAATAATTCAATTAGTTCAACTAGTTTTTTAGTCCATTTCAATCGATCTATATCACTTTTCAAGTCAAACGATTTTTTTCACTTTCCGAACTAGTACCCCGAATGGTTCATGGGCCAATCGACCAGTCTAATTTGATTAAAAAATGTTGGTTCTACCATCTAACCTTTCAAATACCAATAAAATGGAGAAAAGGAAAATATTTTTTTTGGGCTCATGATAATCTTGTGGGATCGGTGACACTCAATACTTATCCTATTGTTTTACGACAAAAACCTCCTAAAAAAAGGCTGAATATATAGATTAGCTCCTAAACTTGACAATTTTTCTCAAACTGACTCTTAACTTTTTTTTGGATCACATTGGTCCCTAGGGTTGGCATTTGTTACACAAATAATTCCCTATGGTTAACACCATTAGTTTTTTAAGGCTTAATATATAGATTGGCCCCTAAACTTAGGAATTTTTCTCACATTAGCCCCTAATTTTTTTTTTTTGGATCATATTGGTCTCTAAGATTAGCATCTATTACACAAACCGACCCTTACATTAACACAATTTATTTATGAAAAATTTGTTAATGTGGATAAATATGGGGGCGACATGTGAAGAAATAAAGGGACGTGTATTCATCTTTAATGTTTAAAATATTTTTTAATTTTATATTTTATACTTTTACACTTTCTTGCAATTTTCAAAAAAAAAAAACCAATTTTTTTTTATTTTCTAAACATATTTAATTTTTTTAAAATTTTAACTAAATTTGTTATTTTTATTTCAATTTTTTATATATATTTTGAAGTTTTATAATTTATATATTTCTTATATTTTTTAACAAAATTTTAAAAAAATTCAAAATTTTAAGATTTTAATTTTTTTTAAAGAATGGTTAAAAATAAATTCACGTGTCGTTCTTTTATTTCTCTTTGTGTTAATCCCATGGTTGTCCACATCAAAAAATTCTTAAAAACAAACAAACAGTGTTAGCGAAGGGATCAATTTGTGTAGCAGATGCCAACTTTAGGGACTAACATGATCCAAAAACAATTTTAGAGGCCAATATGAGAAAAATTGTCAAGTTCAGGGGCCAATCTATGTATTAAGCCAATAGTAATAGCCAAGAACCTTCCTGAAACCGGCTCGAGCCGAGCTTAGGACAACGCGTAATTTGGTATAGCATTAGAAAAAGAAGAAGAAGAAACCTGATTTAAATAACTAAAAAGTCATAATTAAATATTAAAATTAATAAAAAATGGAATAATTATATAAATATTGAAACCAACCAAAAAAAAAACAAAAGAAATAAAGACAGCCTAAAAAGTTCAGTATTTTTCTGTTATTCTTCTCCATAATCTTGCGCGGCTCACGAAGGAAAGGAAGGAAGAAACCGTCGACGGAGATCAGTGGCGGAACTGAGCTGAGTTGTCATCGGAAAAGATATATCCGGCAATGGGAAGCTTACGTGGCATTTCGGTTGCCATTTTTGTAGTTCAAGCTTTGTTAGCTTCAGTAACTTTGGTATCTGCTCAGGGATCTACCAACGGTTCTCGTTGGCAGACTCTAAGTGGTGCGTTTCTCGTTTTTAGAGTCTTCTCTTTGTTTTCTTTCTCTTTAAGTGATTACATGATGAGAAGAATCTCTTCTTTTTTTTTCGTTGGTTTAGTTTCTTGTTTCAATTTTTCTTTTAGCTAGTTTTTGTGTTTGATTGATGAGAAAGAGGGGAAAATGTTGAGAAAGTAGCTTTTTTGAGATGGAAGCATGTTCAATTTTCCATATTTTGGCTTAATTGTTAGGTTTCGTCTCCTCAAAAGTGAAGGAAATGATAAGAAAATTGTTCAAACTAAGCTTACTTTGACTTTGAGCTGCTTGAGCTTTTAGTAGATTCGTTAAAGTTGATTTTCTTGTGTTATGCTTGAATTCTAGCTTTTTTTTCAGTGTTTTCTGTTTGTTTTCAAAGAAAACGGAGGAAAAAACGATGAGAAATGCATGTTTACTAATTTCCAACTCCATGCTTGTCAAAGTGGAAATATTTCCTTTATTTTAAATAAAATCTGACCTTTTTTTAAATAGATTTTTTATCCTTAAAATTTAGTTATTTTCCATTTGGTTTCTGAGAAAGTTAATGAGACAGGTTTTTTTCTCTATCTAAGTCAACTGCAATTAGTGAATTCTTTTTTTTTCCCTAATAATATGTGTGTGGGTCATTTTAACTTTTATAGGTTTACTTGAACTATTAGGCTTTTTCTTAGTCTTATATATTTGTTTCATTCGTTCACTAGTAATTCTTTTTGTTGATGAGAAAATGGAACAAATTGATAGAAAATGCACCTTCATGTCTTCCTGATTTACTTATTTGAAGATTATTGTTTCTATTTTGAGTCTTCCTTCTTAAATTAGAATGAGATTTACTCACAATTCACTAAAGAAAGGCTCTCTTTTTTTTTTCTCTTGAGCTTTCTCCTATTGATTCTAACTAAGGCTGGTTGAAATTCCGATGACCTCACCTGACAGCATCCTGAGCTATACAGCATTGGAACATTTGAGTCGATAGATGCAGAAAAAACTTTTAGCATTAGCATCCATAGCAGCAAAAAGTTCTGTAAAGTTTGTCTCCCTTTTTATATGATGTTCCATAAGATTAAACGGTTTGATTGCCTTTGCAGGGAAGGCACCCTCTGTCATAGCTCACGGTGGATTTTCAGGAATATTTGCTGACTCCAGTTTTGGAGCTTATAGTTTGGCTTTATTAACTAGTTCACCTGATGTCATCTTGTGGTGTGATGTTCAATTAACAAGAGATGGAGCTGGGATTTGCTTTCCTGATGTTAAGCTAGATAATAATTCTGACGTGGCAACTGTATACAAGGATAGGCAGAAGACTTACCTTGTCAATGGGGTCTCTACAAAGGGATGGTTTTCTATTGATTTCACTCTTAGAGAACTTGGAAATGTCATATGTAAGTTTAGCTCACAATTTCTCTTCTTCTTTTTTTTTTTTTTTTTGTCATCATCAATGTTCTCTTAGTATTATTCATTACTTTTGCCCTTGCTACATTCTGATTATTATCATCATCTCCTCAAAATTAGTTATCAGTTTTGAATCTTAAAACATAAACTCATTCCCTAATCACTACCTAGTTCAAGCAATTACGAGCAATCGGGTTTTTGATATGCTTGTGCTAGTTGTTATGTCAATATTAGGACCTATAGAGGTTCAGCATCTTTTCTAAATTTCTTTTGGTTTGACTTGCTTCAAAATGTACTAGTAATAAAATCTTCTCTTCTTTCATTTGTTTGATGTTTCACATTCTAATGTTTTGTTTGTTATTTGGACAGTAAGCCAAGGTGTCTATTCTCGAACTAATAAGTTTGACGGCAATAATTACCCAATTATGACTGTTCAGGATACCTATGCACAGTTGAATCCACCTCGGTTTTGGTTGAATATTCAGGTAAAGAATTTGCAAATGCTTAACAATGTCATCTTACTTTTTCCCTCCTGTCCCTTCTTATCCCCTTGTTAAATAAGTATAACTCCACCTTCCTGTTTTTGGATTTAATTGACTGTCTTTCAATTTTGCAGCATGATGCATTCTATACACAACACAATTTGAGTATGAGAAGCTTTGTACTTTCTATAACTAGAAATAGGAATGTAACTATTGACTATATCTCATCACCAGAAGTGGCTTTCTTGCAAAACATTGCCCCAAGTTTCAGAAGAAGTGCAACAAAGCTTGTCTTCCGGTTTCTAGGACAGAACGATGTGGAGCCTTCAACCAATCAGACTTACGGTTCTCTCTTAAAAAATATCACATTTATCAAGACATTTGCCTTCGGAATTATTGTGCCCAAGTCTTATATATGGCCTGTAGATAAGGATCTTTACTTGCTACCTTCTACTTCTCTTGTCTTGGATGCTCACAAAGAAGGGCTAGAAGTTTTTGCATCAGATTTCTATAATGATGTTCCATTTAGCTTCAACTACTCCTATGATCCAGTGGCCGAGTATCTTCAGTTTATTGACAATGGTGAATTCTCTGTTGATGGGATGATATCCGACTTCCCAATAACTCCATCAGCTGCTATAGGTGAGTTATACGCCTCTGGATGCAATATAAATCTTCATAGAATTCTTCAATTTGTTTTTGCATCTCACACACTGATATTTGCTTTTCAATTTAAATAATGGTTGAATTTAAAATATTCTTAAGGATCATTACTTGTCTCAGTGACTTGTGCTTGCAAATGTCTTACAAATTTCTTAGTTTTCTCAACTTAGGTAGTATATCCTGTTTTATGAATAAGAGAGCGCACCCAAGGATCTTGCACTTTGTTGGTTTTATTCTCATTAATTGCCTCATGCCATGGTTGCATCATATAAATAAGAGGATGAAGTGAGATTTTGTCTGCCGTTTCTGTCTCTCTTTACTCTCTTAGCCTGACACGCTCTACTGCCTACAAAATAACTTTGATTATTGAAAGAAAGATTGCCTTATTTTTACTAAATACCATTACATTTCGCTGCTAATGGATACGAGCTTTTTTTGTTGAGATGCTAACTTTTGTTGAACATTGCAGATTGCTTTGCTCACCTCGGCAGAAATGCCTCCAAACAAGGTATGCCATTATATGATGCTTCCGAGTGAAAGACCTTAGGTTTTCTTGCTAGGAGTCAGTGGTAAATGACCATGAGATTGTGTGTTTTAAGGTACCAACATAACTAAACTATTTTTCTTTTGTTGCAATGTTACAGTGGACCTTCTCGTCATCTCAAGTAATGGAGCAAGTGGAGACTATCCTGGTTGTACAGATGTGGCATATTCAACAGCAATTCAAGATGGTGTTGATGTTATTGACTGTCCTGTTCAAATGACAATGGATGGAACACCTATTTGCTTGAGCTCTATAAATCTCATAGATAGCACAACAGTTGCTCAATCAGAATTCAGCAATCTTACAACAACAATTCCACAGATTATGCCGGGCAGTGGAATATTTACCTTTAATCTGTCATGGAGTGGAATTAAAACCTTGACACGTAAGTTAAATTTAGTTTTCTTTCTATAAAATAGAAACATAACATGTTGGGGAAAAAAAAAGTTTTCCAGCTCAATCTAGATTGAAGTTTGTACATTACATTGACTGGGTTTATAAAAACTTGATGCTTTTGGGATGCTCTTCATTTTCATGTTGATGGAGCATGAATAAGAAAACCTTGCTTTGGGAGATAATGGTTCCTTACATACGGTACTTATTTCAATTTTGTATACTTTGCCTATCATAAATCTGTGTTTTAGTTGCTGACATTAGCTGGCATGTTGTTTCATAAATAGATATGATTTGCATTAGCTTTTCATCAACTTCCTTGTTTTAATCTTTCATTACTTTCACTGTAGCTATAATAGCAAGCCCACAGTCACAGTACAAATTGTTTCGAAACCCGAGGTTCAAAAATGCTGGGAAGTTCTTAACATTATCTGAGTTTTTAACCATGGCAAGCAATGCTAGCTCTCTTCAAGGTGTCTTAATCAGCATTGAGGTCAGTTCTTTCCCTTCTATATTTTTCCTCTTCAAGTTCCTTCCGTTGGAGTTTACTTTCATGGTTTCCATTTTCTATTTCCACACATTATTGAGCCTCATGATGGATGTTAAGAGGTGAGGCACAGTAACTGAAGGGTTGCTATTGTTTTCCGTTGTGCCATGGTGGTATGATTAGCATGGGAGCTTAATTATCCGGAGATGCATATATTTGTATTTCATAACAATTCTTGTGAAGAGTTGTTGACATTTTTGACTTGTTTATTCCTTTTCAGAATGCTCCTTTCCTTTTAGAGCACGGATTTGCCGTAACAGATGCAGTGCTCGATGCTTTGAGCAAAGCTGGCTACGGTAACAAGACAGATCAAAAAGTCATGATTCAGTCCAGTAGTAGCTCGGTTCTAATGAAGTTCAAGAGTCAAACCAACTATGATCTCGTTTACAAGGTTGATGAAGATATTGGTGGTGCTCAAAGTTCAACGATTGATGACATTAAGAGATTTGCTAGCGCTGTGGTCATTAGCAAGGATTCTGTATTTCCTGAAAATTCAGCATTCATCACCAGTGCTACGAATGTTGTACCGAGGCTAAAAGCTGCTAATCTCTCTGTATATGTTCAAACCTTCAGTAATGAGTTCACATCTCAAGCATGGGACTTCTTCTCCGACCCAACTGTTGAGATAAACTCATTCTATTTAGGAGGTGGTATTAATGGTGTTATTACAGATTTCCCGAAGACATCTAATAGATATCGGAGTAAGTACTTGCTGATTGAATTTTGACACTGCTATGTGCTGAAACTATAACATTTTCATCTCATTGTACTACCAGCTTTTATGAACACCAGTATTGACGTAATAACCGTTTTGTAGGGAACCGATGCTTGAGCAGAGGCAATCAAATTCCTGGCTACATGAGTCCCGTGCAACCCGGAAGCCTTTATCAACTAATCACAGCTCCTTACTTGCCACCAGCTGAAGCTCCAAATCCGTTCCTGACTGAAGCAGATGTCAACGAGCCCCCTTTGCCTCCTGTTGCTGCAAAAGCCCCAAGTACTTCTCCAAATGGTACTGCACTTGCCCCAACATCACCAAATGGACAACCTAAAGTTGCTGCATCCGCCATCATGCAGCTATTGACTGTTTTTCTTGCCATTTCTCTACTGTTTTGAAACCGTCGAAAACCTGGCCTTGCCCTAACACGTTTTACCCCCTTGTCGTATCTTATTGCTTCCGTACCGAGTAGCTCGAAGGTCTTATTGCAGGAGTGGTGTGGCAAATACCACTTGTTCTTTTTGGTTCTCTCCCCTTCCAAAGTCTAAAACAGATGTTAATTCTTTCACCTTTTAGTTTTGAAGGTTTGTTCATTCTTCTCTCTTGTAATTTTCAAAAACACAAAATTCTTCAAAGAGGTACATGTCCTTAATGGATCCTTTCCTTATTTGATTTGTGTATAAAGATATGGTGTGATTATTCTTTTGTGTTAGCACTTACTCTCTCCTTTGTTTTATTTCCTTTGATGGTGGGCTCCAAATCTTTAATTCTTTATTTCCTTAAAAAGGACTAATTATGGGTTTAGTCCTTACACTATACTGAAAATTGAGATTTCATCTTTCTTTTTTTTATTTTTGTATTATTTGGTCCCGTTTTATAATGTTATTAGTGGACAACCAGGGGAATTTTTTTTTTTTTAAACGAGCTTTAAGTATTTGGGTAATATATAAGTTATTATTGGTTGAACATTGGTTAACTACAGACATGATTTTGATTGTGTAACTAAATAGTAGTATTACATAATCACTCTAATAAGCAGTGTACCTCTCTAGAAGAGCTCTCCCTTAGGGTTTCTTCCTAGGCCTTCGTCCTCGTTTGCCCTTCCTGGTGACTCCTCCTCTGTCAGCTCGACAGACCTTGATTCCCTATTCCTTTTTCTTGTTTCTATTCGTTGCATTCTCTTCTTTCCTGCATTAACTCCTATTTTTGTAATCATCTTCGTCGCCACCTTTTTTCTCCCCCTACGTTTAATCTACGTCACCCAATCCTTGCTAATCTTAACTAGTTTCCTCTCTCATGCGTTCCCCTCAATATTGCTCTTACCCTTCATCCTTTGGCTATCCCATAACCCCATTAATCTCATCATAACGCTACATCCTTCCCTGTCGTTTCATTTCCTCCTCTCTATTATCCTCAGGCCTTTTCTCTCATCGTTTCGACTTCCCAAGACACCATGACTTACACACTTAAAACGACAGAAAATAGGATCCCTTGGTCTTGTTTCTCTTCACAGTTTACTGGTTTCCCCTCCATCACTCTTTTCTTGTTCATCTCCAATCCTATCCTTCTCTGATCCTCCTCCTCTAAATCCCAAGATCACCTTCCAGAGATTGTGCTTGGTCTGACAACAAATCTTCTAGGACCTCCTCAAAGGATGACTCTAGCATGCAACATACCATTCAAGCTGAGGTCCATCCCCATGCAAATGCAACACTCAGAAGGTGCCTGTCATCCCTTTCAACCAGCAAGAGTTTGAAGTTGTAGAGCACAATGGAATCATTACCTAATCAGATATATGCATGACTTTAGATGTTTCGATCCTCCTAATCTCAAATGCACTATCTAATAGACTTTGGAACACTCGAGGTAGGGTGCATGTAGATTCTAGAAGTGGTGACATTTTCATTCTCAGATTTGATTCCATGAAAAAACTTCATCAGATCTTTTGAGAGGGGCCATACGCCATTCATGGTGCCCTACTTATGTTAGCTAGATGGTCCCCCAACATCACTGCCTCCAGAGAACTATTTGCCACCTTACCTGTTTGGATACAAATTTGGGGACTACCATTGGAGTATTTTCGTTCTTTTGTGGCAATCAGATTAGGCAGAATCTTTGAAAGGGTAGTGCAAGTGGACAACCATGACGAGACTCCTTAAAACGTTCGTTTTCTCGGAGTCAAAGTGGAAATAAACCCTTGGAGACCTCTAATCTCTGGATGTAACATCCAAAGAGATGACAAAGTCATGCAATGAGGCAATTTTCAAAAGGATGATCGATCACATGTGAAACACTGTTCCGGTGACCTTCAAAATGTTGAGTATATGGTAAACGAACAAAAGAATGAGATTTGTGAGACTCTGGGATATGAAATCGAAAACAATGCCAATCAGACCCTTTTCAGAGCTTGCATTAGAGCAGCCATAGCCAGAGGCACCAACCGTTCCACTTACGTGAACCTTGACACTCCTCAAGTCTAATTTTGCATTAGTTCATCTTATCTTTTCTCCAGAAGAACAAGATTCCATTTTGGTTGTAGTTTAAGAACCACAGGTCCAAGAAATTATAATGCAGATCAAAATGATGAAGCAACCAACCCCACCCCATGGCAATGGTATTTCGAGTATGGCTAACCCTATTCCTATTGATGATGACGATGAGGAATCTAACCCCTCAATGGATGAAGATGAAAAAAAATAGTGAAGACTTAATTCCATCAAAAAGAGACTTGGTAATGAATGCTATTACTGGTGATCTTCCATCTATTCCCCCTTCTTCCCTTACATTTGATATCATGCTTTAGCAATCATTCCACATTCTAGCAACCCTATTACGAATCCCTTCTTAGCCCCCATCCTTGATTTTGGCCCCTGTGCTCTTGATGCCGAAGTGGATGATTCTATTAGAGCCCAATTTCTTGCCTCTTTCATCAGGGCTAATGAACAACTTCAAAATTGGTGGGTCAACAGACAATTCAAACAGATTGAATGGATTATTGTTGAACTATCCTCTCACTTCCTCTCAAGGAGTACATATCTTAAATTCTAAAGCTTATGCTATGACTTTTGTTTAACCTATGAACAATAGATCTACCAAATTTTGAGGTGACTTTTGCCAACTTCCGCCTTCTCTTGATGATTCCACCAACCAAGCTGAATCAAGTCAGGCTGAGGCTTTGCGTGGCCTTTCTTGTCCTAAAACTACATAACCCCTCATGTTGTTCCAAGTAAATCTCTTCATCAAGATCTCTTATAACCTCTTATAACCAATTTGGCCTTATACTTATCAATTGTTTCATCTGCTTTTATTTTCCATTTGCAAATTCACTTAAAACATAATGGTTTAATTCTTGGAAGAAGATCCACTAATTCACACTAATGATTTTGCATGATGGAGTCAACTTCACTTCTAATAGCATTTTATCATGTAGCATCATTATACATTTGATATTCGGCCTCTAGCATAAAGGTTAGAAAATCCAATCAAAAAGATTTTTCTACCCTTACTCGTTTACTCCTCCTTGGCTCTATCTTAAGCAACTTTTAGCCTGCACTCATGCATTAAGCTATTCACTTTGATTTTTCTTTTGTTAAATTTTTCCAAAAAAAAAAAAAAAAAAACAAAACAAAACAAAACAAAACACCCACTAGATAGTGTCATGCTTTTGTGCTAATGATGTCATTAGATTTTAATCCTAAGATTTAAAAAAAATTTGTTTATTTTTATTTATATTTAATTAAATTTGGCCATTAATCTTTCAAAAAGAAGTTAAATTATTTTTTCTAATGGAATATTAACTAAAATATTAATTTTTTAACAATATTAGTATGGTAACTCGCATGATAGCCCAATTATATTTTATATTAACTTGACACTATTTATCTTGTAACGCCCCAAATTAATTTTATGTTTCTAGATTGTTAAAATTTGATAAGTGAAGTGATTTGGTTTGGTGGTTAAGTGTTGTGTTCTTGTGTGATCGGTTTTAGGTCTGAATCCATTCCTTTAAAGTTTTCATTCTTGATCTTTGAACATCTGGCTTATGTTTTATTTTTGTGCAAGTGTTAACAAGAATAAGTTTATTGGTTTAAGGCTTTAGCTTATCTTTGGTAACGTGTTTGAATCATTGTGTGAGTTAAATAGAATTATTTTTACTAATGATTTTGTGTGTCGCCCATCTAAAGATATTTAGGTTAAATTCGAATTTTTGAGAATCTGTTTAGATGAAGATCGGGTTGTGGGTAGTTTTGGATTTGCTTTAATTTTCTTTTCTTTTTTTTTAAATAATTTATTTTATAAACTTGATTTGATAAAAGTTTTTATTTTTTATTACCTTTCTCCCATGTATTAAGCTTTTGACTTTGAATTTTCTTTAGTTTAATTATCCCTCAAAGAAAAACACCCACAAGATAGTGTCATGCTTTTGTGCTAAAGATGTCATTAAATTTTAAACTTAAGATTCTAAAATAATGGTTTATTTGTATTTGTATTTGAAATTCAATAAATTAATAATTAAATGACAAAATGATCAATCTAGCCTTTAATTTCGACATTTTTGTTAATTTTACATTTATTTGTTTTAGTTAAATTTGATCACTAATCTTTAAAAAAAAGTTTAATTTTTTTAACGAAAATATTAGTTAAAACATTAGTTTTTTAACAATGTTGATGTGACAATTCACGTGACAGTCCACTTATACTTCATACTAATATGACGCTATTTATCTTATATGTCACATCAATAAATAATTTAAATTTTATAAAAATATTCAAAAATACAAAAAAAATATGTATAAAAAGCTCATAAAAATACACATGGGTTACCATAAAAAGCTGTCATGGTTAAAAATTTAATATTTTAGTCAGTATTTTCATTAAAAAAAACAATTTTACACTTTTTAAAATGTTGATGACCAAATTTAACTTAAAAAAAATGTCAAGTTGACAAAAAAAAAATGTAAACGTTAAAGACTAAATTTATCATTATTCCTAATTAAATCTATTTTTGTTTTAAATCATCGTCTCGTTTGTCAATTAAATCTTAACTCAGTTAATTTCATTGTTATTATAATGATAAAAAAAAACATGAGGTCAAACACGTTTAAATTTTATATTAAAAACATTATTTTAAAATTATAAAGTGTATAAAATAAGTTTAAATTAAAAAAGTATATATATATTTTTAATTAAGCAGGTGTTTTTTCAACTAAGCCCCTAGCAATATTTTGAGCCTTGTTAACAAAATTAATTACGGTGTTAATATCTTTTATCAATTTTACATAATTTTATTTGGTATAATATAAATTTAGTCCTCAATATTTATATATTTTATCAATTTAGTATTGATTTTAAAAAATTCAACAAATTTAGCCTCAACATTTTCACATATGTTGCAAGCTAAATTTGTTAGATCATGACCAAATTAAAAGGATGTGTAAACTTTAAGGGGTAAATTTGTTATCATACCAATTAAAATTATGTACAATTGGTAGAAGACATTAATTCTGTAATTATTTATCTTTAATTATCCACTTTTAAAATTAATAGAGATCAAATTACTCAGATTTTTTTTTAGAACAAACAACTTACTCAATATCTATATCGAAAGAGATTAAAAATGTTCTTTTACGACTTCCGTCGTTAAAAAATTTTAGTATAGTATTAGAAATTTTGATATCGATAATACTGAATGACTTGGTAATGAGGTATGGACCCTCCCACTACCGAACCCATGGGTCACCACTAGGAGAAAGTGGTCCAATCATGAAATATCAACAACTTAATTTTCATAATTAATCATAATAATGCAATTAATTTATCTTTTAATAGTCATTACTTAGCTGATTTTAATGCACTTTCTTTTTCCTTTTTGAGTGTAGTATAAGCAAAATATTATCAACACACCATTAATGACAACTTTTTTTTTTTTTGTCAAAGGAGTGATAAAAAAATATTTAAAAAATTACGATAATTAGATGAGATGATAAGAATTTTTCTTATCTTAATTAGTGATCGAGGGTTTAATCCTTACTCTGGGTATGGAGTAGCTTTAAAACTCGTGACCAGTATCTACCCTTAATAGGTCTACAGAATGCGGAGGATTAATTACTGAACTCGCTCTAATAAATACATTGAGAAATCAAAAGAAAAATATTGAAAATTTCCTAGTTCCTCATTAGACTATTCTTAATCCAAATTTACCATTTTGAATAATTTTAATTATTGGACTTGACAACATTATTTGAGTTTTTATTATCAATTTTAATAGATAATTTAAAAAAAATTAAAATTAATATAAAATAATGTGAGGAAAGACTCCTCATATTATATCATGAAAATTTAATGTATATCTTTTTATATTTTGATTTTTAATCTTTAAAATTTTGATCCAACTCACGTGACAATTCACGTATATTTTGTTGACATGCATATATTTTTAAAGATTTTTATGAATTTTTAAATAATTTTAAATAATTTTTTGAATTTTTTTTATAAAGTGTACATGAAAATTAGGGAACTTGCTACATTAATATCTTTAAAGTTTAATGATGCAATCAATTTTTTCATTTAAAAGGTAATAATTTGAATAAATTTTAAAAGTTGAGGCTAAAAAGTAAAAATGATAAAAAGAACTTTGTGATTTTGTCTTATGAAATTGAGATTGGGGCAACTCGTATTCTTTGTGCCAAGGGAATAAGGGTTTCTTTGGATGGACAGTGTATTTATCTGCAATTAGTATAAAAATAGCGATAGCTGTGAAATTAGATATTGTAACAATATTGTAGTGTGAGACAAAAAGAAAGTTAAACGCACCGCACTAAAAGTAAATGTTCATCCAAAAGAACTCTTATAACTATTCATTTACAAATTAATACGAGTTAGAATATCCTCCCTTCATATTTGTGGACCATTGCATTTTTCAAATCATAAATAAGAGGATAATATGCTTTAGTGTATTCGAACCGACATTCTCCTGTATTAACAACAATGTCCATGGAAGCTAAATATTGAATGGCTCAAGTTTGCTTAGTTAGATATGTTTAAGATCATCATTTTATTAAAAATTAAGTTGGATATTTTTAAATTTAATTATTTGTGTTCGTGGTCAAATTCAAGCTTGAATTAAAAAAAATTCCAATACTAATTAAAAAAAAAAGGTATTTATTAAAAACAAAAGCTAAACATCTCTCCGATTCTCTCCATTTCGAAATTGAATAAATTGGTTTCTCTAAAAAAAAGTAATTTAATTTCTGTCAATTTCGAAAGTGAACAACTAAGGATAATTAATCACGTCATTAATATTTTTAGTCAATTATATATAATGTGTAAATTTGGCCCTTGATGTTTATATGTTCTATGTAAATATTAACACAATGTGTAAATATCACATGCAAATGTTACGAGCTAAATTTGTTAAATCAAGACCAAAGTGACAAAACGTAAGTTTGTTATTATAACAATAAAAATATGTAAAATTGGCGAGAAAAACATTACTTTGATTCTTTTTTCAAGAAAGACCAATCTACTCTATATCAAAATTAAGAAGGACCAAAATGATATTTTACCGAAAACAAAAATGCTCCTAAACTAATCTAGAAAATGTCAACCATTAAATGGAATAATGATCATTTACCACATCATGGCAACGCTATGATGACGTTTAACTTGAGTTGAAGGTATGGTGAGTCTTCTAATTGGCCAACTCTTTTGACCTTCCATAATACACATTAACAAATCTTTTCTTTCTCTTTCACTTTTCTCCCTATATATATTCATTCACAATCTTTACCTTTTCTTCACAAATCCCAAAACCCAATAGAAAAAATTTCGAATTCCTTTTTCGAAATCAGTGATATCCAGCTTCAATAGTAGTGACTAATCGCCTCGTTGTGCAAGTATTTTCTAAAAAGGTAGACTATTGACAACAAATGCCTGAGAAAAACAATAGTTGTGTTGGTTTAAATGAACCAAGATTGGTAGTGAGGAAGTTTTTGGCTAAGCCACAACATGAAGGTGTTGGAGCCATAGTGAGAAGAAGCATTGGCAGGTAACTTGGGTATACATATATATATATATATATGATCAATTTGGTGCTTATTTTTCTCATTAAAATGAAGGAATTTGAGCAATTTAGATCAAAGGGTATATTTTTTTTTCATCTTTTTTTGCAGGTTTGAGTTGAGATACTTTGATCCTTTCCTTGTTTTGGATGAATTTTCAGGTTAGTGTCACTCTGTTTTTTGCTCTGTTTTCTGTCTTCTTTAATATCTATATTGTAATGTTTTGATTCTGGAAATTGCAGTCACAGCGCCTGCTGGATTTCCTGATCATCCACACAGAGGTTTGATTTTCAATTCTATATATAGGTTAAAATATGCTATTAGTCCATGCACTTTTGTATAATTTGAGATTTAGTCCATTTACCTTTAAAAGTTAAAATTTGTCAAATGATAGCTTAATCAACATGTCAAATTAATAAATTCTTATAGAAAATACTTATGGTTTAATGATTGAATTGGAATTTTTAAATTTAAAAAAAGTTGGGGAGCTTAATTTCTATTTTTAAAAAATATATATATACTCTGTTTTTTGTTATTCTTATACATACTCTGTTTTTCTTGTTAACAGGATTTGAGACAGTCACCTACATGATACAGGTATACAATTTCATTCTAACAATTTAATTCTTCTATAATCAACACATTAAACAGAGTAAAATCATATTTAGCAAAAAAAGAAGAAGAAGCTAAACCTACATACTCTGTTTTTTTACATTTTTTTCATTGGAAAATTATGTGCTGATGTATATTGTTCGGAACGATAATCAAGAACTCAAAATATAGACCGTAAAACTAACGTGAAGTATATTAAAATAATAATAATAATAATAACTCATAAAAGAAAAAAAAAAAAAGAGTCAAATTAGATGTGATAGTTTAACTTTAAAGAAAGCAACTCATAAATGATAAATTGATAATCTATCTTACATGGATTATTAGATAGATAGATGGATATGTATTGGGTATTGAGATATTTAAATCGTTAAAATACGATATAAGTTTTTGTATATTTTTAAAGATTTAAAATTTAGTTTTTGTATTTTTATATTCAGGAATTTACTTTAAAAATAGTTAACATAATGATATGGTACAATTTTAGAGTTCTACATCATCAAACTCTTATAGTTTTTCAAGTTCATGTATCAGAGTGGACCCAAAAAATTCCAAATACTAAAATAGACTTAGTTATTAAGTTAAAGGGCAAAAAATAAATTTAACCCTTTTTTAATTAAGGTTTTTAAACAAAAAGTGTATGAAATGAAAGTTACCTTTGGTTGATATTGCAATAGGGGTCAGTTACACATGAAGACTTTGAAGGGCATAAAGGGACCATTGGAGCTGGTGATCTTCAATGGATGACTGCTGGGAGAGGCATTGTCCACTCTGAGATGCCTTCACCACATGGTACCCAAAAGGGTCTTCAACTATGGGTCAATCTCTCCTCCAAATATAAAATGTAAGTTCAATTTTTTGTATAAAAATAAGGTTTGAGAAAAGAAATTCGGACTCATATTTATTGAAAGTAATCTTTTTAAGTGTGACTATATAAATCAGTTGACTAAATCTCGGTTCAATTAAATAGATATTTACAAGTTTAATGAAATTAAAACGGGGATTAAAACAAATCACATATTTACTAAATACCACCTATTGCTCTAGTTTTAAGTGTTAAATTCAAATCTTAAACTTATTAAATGGTCAATGATAAATTATATCATTGTATTAATGTATATCTTTATAGTTTTTAAGAGGATTAAATCAAAATTTTATCATTTTGGGAGCAAACTATCATTTTACCATTTATTTAGTTACTAAAAGTACAATTTTTCATCTTTTGAGGGGCTAGGACCCTTGCTTACCCCTTCCAAATTCGACACGGGTGTCGGATTGATAGCTTTTGTTTAACATTTACAGGATGGAACCAAAGTATCAAGAAATATCAAGCGGGAACATTGCAGAAACCACAAAGGATGGAATCAAAGTTAGGGTTATAGCCGGTGAAGCCTTGGGAACAAAGTCACCAATCTACACAAGAACCCCAACAATGTATTTGGATTTCACTCTGGATCCCGGAACTCACCTCCAACAACCGATACCTAAACCGTGGAACGCCTTTATTTACATATTAGAAGGAGAGGGTATCTTTGGGCAGTCGAAATCGTCGGCGAGTGCTCACCATTTGCTTCTTCTAGGACATGGGGATGGGTTAGAGGCATGGAACAAGTCCACTAAATCGTTAAGGTTCATATTAGTAGGAGGTGAGCCATTGGATGAACCACTGGTGCAGTTTGGACCATTTGTGATGAACACTCAAGAAGAGATTGATCAAACAATAGAAGATTTTGAGAACTACACCAATGGATTTGAGAAAGCAAGGCATTGGAGATCTGAATCTGGTCTTAGCCTGGATTTTTGATTCTTTGTTTTTGGTTTAAGAATTATTCATTGGTTATGTAATAAAAAAATATAATTCTTTCTTTTTTATAAAATTATCTAATAAATTTATTTAAAAATTGATATAAATATCAAATATGTTTTTCGTTGAAATGGTAAAATTGAGAACGTAGAGGTCATTATGCTGTGAGTTTGAATCTCATCCAGTGTATTTTTCCGCCAAGTAAGTTGTACCATTTGCAGTTTGGGAAGTACAGTTGAAACTTCAGGATCCGAAGGTGTTTCACCTTTAGCAAAATCGTTCTAGCTAGCAGGAGTTGGCTATGAAGTTTCGAGTGACCAGTGCAATGATTGGACATATAGGGAGAGAGGTGTATCCGATAAGGTTTAGACCGAGCATGTGTTCCGATACATGTCGCATGCTATCTCCAGCCTCGGTGCGAGTAGTAAGTGTGAGCAAATTGAGTAAAAGATGGTAGAGTTGATGGCAAAGTTGCACACCCCTTAGCACTTACGTAGGATTTGGTGTTTGGTTGGAGAAACAGACCTGGTTCCTGTGTTTCCAAATTGGCCAAAGGATTAGGATCCATTCGTTGTACATGGATTGGTGTCTGAGTTTTGTCTTGGAATATTGTTGAATCCACTGACTAATCCATTCCCTGATGTATGGTACACCAAGTAGCTTCGGACAGATAGATTACTAAGATCCAAACGGAAGGGGCTTGTTCGAAAGAGATGGTCGCTGGTTTCGTCCGCTTCATCACATAGTGGGCATTGGGAAGATGTTGTGATATGTCGGCCACACAGTTCTGTTCGTTGAGGAAGGTAATTATTGCAAAGTTTCCAAAGAAATATTAGAATTTTCGTACAGATAACTTATATCTTTATAATTTTTAAATAATTAAATTAAATTATTATTTTTTTAAAGAGTTAAAAGTGTAATTTTATCATTACTAATATAAAATTTTATAAATTATAAAGGAACCTAAATGAAATTTTTTTCATTATTGGTGTGAAAATTATGTATTTGAAACATAAATTTATGTTTAAAAATAACATATTCAAATTAATAATAACACATATATAATATGTATAGAATTAAAATAAAAAAAATTAGTTTAAATTGTGAATAAAAGATATAATAAAAATAATAAAAATTAAAATAATAATATATAATATTTGAGTAATTTAAAAAAGACTTTTATATAGTTTTTAAGTTTATTTTTAAAAAATAATAATAATAAATGGAAAAATTTTATTTTTGTTATTCTTATATTTTTAAGGGTTATTTAAATTTAATTTCAAAAGGAGAGACCTAATATATAAATAGACCAAAAGTTTAAAAGCATCTAATTTAGTCCAATGAGTACTTGTAATCCTTTTTTATCTAACCTAAAAAAGTTAATTGTTTCATTAGATCCCTAGACGTTTTATATAATTATACTTCAGTTTAATTTCGTTAATGACAACAGCGACACTAAAATTTACTATTCAAAATGGATTTTTACGTACATAATTTTGAAAGTGAATTCTTTTTATAATTAATAAAAATTTTGGGTCAATTTAAAAAAAAGCCCTTCTTCTAAGAAAGAAAAAATTTAATTTCATATAATTTTTTAGTATTCAAACTGATTTTTTTCAACAAAATTATCAAAACCCAAAATCTCAAAAATATTAGAAACTTTAAAATCATCAAAATTTTAAAATCACAAAACCTAAAATTTAAAAAAAAAAATAACAATAAGAATAAAAAATTCCACCCATGAACAAGGCAGAATTAATTTTTATCAAGATCTTCATAGCTCTATTGGCTCTAAACTCCATCTCTCTTTATGGTTACTTCTCCTCCAGCCACCCCAATCACCACCACTATCATGTGGCGGTTGACCACCGTAACACGACGGCGGCGGAGGGTTTTCCCAAAAAAATCCTACACCGTAAACCCCATTTGTCAAACCCCCCGCGAACAATCATCCCATCAAAGCCCTGGCCAACCATCCCATCATATCTACCTTGGTCTTTCTCCCCAACCGTAGCTTCAAATTCATGTGAAGCTTATTTCGGGAATGGGTTCACAAAGATATACAACATTTTGCCCGTAAAGGCCGCCTTGAGATCCGGGTCTAGTTGGTTTAGGTGTCGTTACTCAGAGACTTTGAGGACTTCAATTTGTGAAGGTGGGAAGATAAGGATGGATCCTGGGAAGATTAAGATGTCAGGTGGTGGTGAAAAGCTTGAAGATGTTTTTGGGAGAAATGAAGGAAATGAATTGCCTGAGTTTGAAGATGGAGCTTTTGTGGTTGAATCAAGGTTAAAGAGAAGGAAGCTTGTTGGGTATAAGTTCTTGCATAAAATTTTACCTGAGAATGTTGCAAGACACCCTATAAGGGAATCAGTTAGGTCTATTGTTATTGTGGGTCAAAATGATTTTGATTGTCAAGAGGTTAGTTTACATTTTTCTTTGATATTTTAATGTTTCCTGGGATTTCTAATTCTGGGTTTTGTTTGATTTAGTAAATTAATGCTTAAAAATGGAGATATGGAATTAGAATTTAATGCAATTCTATATGTTAAAATTAACTTTTCTTAGTTGGTTTTAGTTAATTTATTAGTTTAATAGCTGTTTGTGAACTCTTTGATTATAATGCCAATTTTGAACATGGATATAATTCGTAAGCAGAGTGGTTCATTTGTTAATTTTATTCTAATTTTTTGCCCTTTTTTTATGGAATATTAACTTAATTCTTACTATATTAGCTGTTTAGTTTCTCCATTCATCTTACTAATTCGATTTGATTTGTCGATTGTTGTTAGTTCTGCTTTTATGGATTCTGATGTGGAAAAGCTCTGATTACAGTGGGTAGAGGAACCTACATTGCTGGTAACAAGATTCGAGTATGCTAACCTTTACCACACGGTGACGGATTGGTACAGTGCTTACATGTCTTCCAGGGTTACCGGCTTGCCTAATCGGCCACATTTGGTCTTTGTTGATGGTCATTGTAAGGTATACATGCTTGGTATTCCGAATTCTGTTCCTATTGTCATCTTTTTTCTCTTTAGGACATTATCATTCTTTTATCACCATGTTATTTGTCATTCATGTACTCGAATTTATGAGAAAATCACTGGCCTTTCAAGCTCAGGGAGTTGTCCTTTCTTGCCCGAAACAGATTAGGGTGGAATGCTCAGTTAGTAAAAAGTGAACCACGGGGAGAATACATGCAAAATGAATTGCATTCCATAATAAATAAATCCTGAGATACTATTCGAAGAATTTATGAGAAAAACACTTTTGTTTCGATCTCAGGGAGATGTCCTTTCTTATCCGAACGGAATAGTGAGAAATGTTCAGTTAGTGCATAGTGAACCTCAGATACCTATGTCAATCTAGCCTGCATCCCAATTATAGACAAAATGAACTGTATTCCATAGGCAGTCCCGAGATACAATTCAAATACTTAGATTGTAATATTTGCTTGATTTTAATTTCTTGGCTTCCCCAACCTAAAGTTCTATTAGTTCACCGTGTCATCAGCTGTCCTCCTTTTCTCTAATATCGATATTTCGAACATCTCTGTTGAGTTTAAACTGTTTATCTAGTAATGCTTTATTATCCTACAATGCTGATCTTTTGTTCTTGGCTGAACATTTCCAGACACAATTAGAAGAAACATGGAAAGCTTTGTTTTCGAGCCTTAGATTTGCAAAAAACTTTACAGGTCCGGTCTGTTTCCGCCATGCTATTTTCTCGCCTTTGGGATATGAGACTCCATTATTCAGAGGGCTTAGTGAAGAAATAAATTGTCGTGGAGTTTCTGCTCATGATCTACAGCAAAATCCTGATATCCACAAAACTGCTCGGGTATCTGAGTTCGGAGAAATGATCAGAGCTGCTTTTGGATTTCCGGTAAACAGACATCATGCTGGTAAGGCAGCCTCGGGTCATAATGTTCTCTTTGTCCGTAGAGAAGATTATTTAGCGCATCCACGCCATGAAGGTAAAGTTGAATCCAGACTTACCAATGAACAACATGTGTTCGATTCATTACAGAGCTGGGCATCTGATCATCTCAAATGCAAAGTGAACCTGATCAATGGGTTGTTAGCACATATGCCGATGAAAGAACAGATCCGAGCAATTCAAGATGCTTCAGTTATCATTGGTGCTCACGGTGCCGGTCTAACTCACATAGTATCTGCAACACCTAACACAGTGATCCTCGAGATTGTTGGCCGCGAATTCGAACGGCCACATTTTCAGTTGATAGCGCAGTGGAAAGGATTGGAATATCATGCCATTTACCTTCATGGATCGTATGCCAATCCTCAAGCTGTCATTCTCCGGCTTAACAAGATAATGAAGAGTCTTGGTTGCTAAACAACGGATAATCCTTCCATCATATGTGTGTTAGCTTTGCACGATTTTGCTCATTGTTCCCCGATTTTTTTTCGGAACTAAGCAAAGAATAGAATGAGATTTCTTTTCTTTTTTTTTACACTTCTTAGGTGTTCATTCCATTTAATGGATTCAAATTATAGTCATGGTACAAAGATAAAGGAGGGGGTGAAATCATTCTAGTTGATGATGGATATAGGCAATATTCATATTCATAGATGGATTAAAAAATAGGGTTTCATATGGTCCTCTTTAAATGTAAATTTACATGTTTGATTTCACTTTCTTTTTCCTTTGAATCAATTCCTTTGTAGAATTGAAATCTCTCAAAGATGCATATACAATAATTCAGATATTACAACATACAAATAACACTTGTGTAAAGAAATACAAATAGACCCAACAAGTGTTTTGGATGATTTGGATTTTTGCATAACAGACTCTGTAAGTTTATTTCTCGTCTTCATTCTTATTTCATTAGATAATATTTATACTCTCTCGTTGATTTGGAATCATTTGGAGTCATTACAGGAAGCTTTTAGCAGTTGGGAACATTAATTTCGTGCATTAACTGCAGTCTATAGGGTCAAGTATCGGTCTTGACACTTGGTTGAGAATAGTCGTTAAAAAAACATGAGTCAGGTCTTGAGACCTTAAGAATAAGACTTGATACATACCATGCTCCTTGAAAAAGGATTTTTGGCTACTGACTTGCAAGCTTTAGTATGATACATGGTTGCCTAGGCATCGAGACTTGCCTGATAAATCCTGATACCATACCCCTCTAGAAAGTCATTTTAGCTATTATTTGGGAGGTATCGATAGTATTTTTGACAACTATGTAAAGCTCATTTGCACCCCTTACATTTTGAACTCAGCCTTAAAATTTATGTGTTAAGATCAATTTTTTTAAAACCGAGATGGTAGTCAAATCGATCGGGTCATTGGTTCATTGATCCGATTGGTTGGATTGATTAGATTAAAAAACTATTAAATTTTTAAAAAAATTAAAATTAAAAAAATTAGTTTAATCGATTCAATCGTTAGGTCAACCGATCCATACTGGTTTCCAATCTAATCGGTTCAAAGTCATTCTCCCCACCAGCATCTTGACCGGTCCCCAATCCAACCAATCTAATCAATCAGGTTAGTTTGGTTCAACCATTCTTGGTTAAGATAACTCAATCTACAATATGGATCATGTTAGTCTATAAAGGAATAGGCTAAGACTAGACTTGATCAAGGGTCGGGCCACTAACTCAGGCCCAAAGTCCAACTTGAAAAATGGGCTTGGACAAAAAATAAGACTTGTTTTTTAAATGGGTTGTACTTCGAGTAGAATTCTTTTGCCCAATCCCGACCCGGCCCGAATCACATGCCTATACTTTTTTTTTGTATTTTCAATTTGTTGGGAAACATTTATTTTAATATTTGTAGTGTTATTGATGTATTATATATATTTTTTTAAAAATTTATATAAAAAAATCTAAAACAAATTATTATAGCTAGGCTTGGTTGGGTTCAAATTTAGCATTTTTAATATGGATCGAGTTCGAAAAAAAATTTAGCCTCAATTTTCAGGTTGGGTCGAGTTCGAGCCTAAAAAATGAGCCTAAAATTAACCTGACCTGGCCCATTATAAGTTCTAGCTAGAACTTAGAATCATCTTGTTTCTCCCTTGTGAAAAAGGGTTAATATAACATTTGGTACTTTAATTTGACTTCAATATTTAATTTAGTATTTAAATTTTTTATTTTCAATTAATACTTGAGTTTAACTTTAATATTCAATTTGGTGTCCAGACCAAACAATATCACGTGACACTATGAACATTTAATACGTTTACTCTAGTAAAACCTATATGTACTTAATTGAAACAAAAAAGCTCAAATACCAAATTAAACATTAAATCCAAACTTTTGTAAGGAAAAAAATTTAAGAAAACTTAGGTACCAAATTGAACATTAAATCCAAACTCATGCCCCAAAGCTGTAAAAAATAAAAACAAAAAAATCAACCATTGAATGAGTTTTTGTCATCCCTTTCTTACTCTTTAATGGATTACAATTTTTCTTATTTTATGTCGAATCTGAAGTTCAAAACATTCCAATATTAGACAAAGTCTATTCCTTGGGAACTTGCCTGTTTAAAGCATTGCAGTTTGAGGTATGAGTTCTTTCTCTGTTATGTTTCAATTCGTAATATCATACAAATATGAAGTAATTATTTCATATAAAAAAAAAGGCATGAATTATGGTGCTTAAACATGTTTATAGTTTTATATCGTTCATGGTGTCATTGTAATTGGGTTAAATTGATTATGAACTAGGTTAAATCAATATAGTTCGCCAAGTGTTTGACAAATTGCCTCTGAGAAAAAGCATGTATTTACTATGCGGTTTATAACATATTACCCACCTAAACCCGTGAACGGGAGGTGTTAAATTGTTACATTATTGGAGTTTTCTTGGTTCTGGGATCTGTTGTCTGTGTTAACTCGAGCATTTTCATGGTTGGTTTATGTTACATGATTCTTTGGTGATCAGCAAAGATGGTTTTTTGCTTCCCATCTACACCTAAGAAGCTGGCAATGACTGTGGGGTGCTTCATTGCTGGTGCAGGCCTTTTTGTTGTTGGTACGTATCTCTCCTATGTAAACGTTGCTCCTCAGCAAGCTCGAACTAAAGCACGAAATGACTTTGTTAAGGAACGGTTAAGAAAGAAATATGGCAAACCATAGAATTGCACTGCACTGTTGCTTCATCCTTGGTTTTTACTCACATTCTCCGCTCTTATTTAATGTTTTTATGGTAATAAGATTTCGCATTAGAATGTTACTTTGACTTTGGTTTTATGGTAATAAAAATTCTCATTGTTGATTTGGTTATGCACTTGAGATTCACATAAGCTTTAGCAGATATCCTAGATTCGGTAAAAGTACCATGGATATTCTTGTATTAAGAATCAGATTACATTTTACCCCTTCTATTCAAAGAATAGGAAAATTAATCCCTGTATATTAGATCAAAGAGTAAGCTAGTTCTTGTTTCAAATTTCATTCATTTCTACTGTTAAGTATTGGTGTGGTTGATGGAGTAACTATACAATGATACGTGACGTGTATCTCATGCTAACATGGAGGGATTAATTTAAGCAAAATGGATGGAATTTTTAACAAACAATAAATTTGATGGAATTTTTTACGTGAGTGGTCTAATTCAAGTAACCAGATAGTGATATGATATCACTTAACAGTAGAAATGGATGAAAGTTTGAACAAAAGGACTAATTTGCTCTTTGATTTAATATATATGGGCTAATTTACTCATTTTTAAGTATAGGGATAAAATGTCATTCGACACCTAGTACCGGTAATTTTACGTATAGATTCTTATTATATATGGTTCATAACATTACTTGCTAGATGTGGCTGATTGTTATTATTTACACTAAGTCCAAGTATTATTATCTAAATCCACGTTAAATACTAAAATCTTGTAAATACTCAAAATATATATTAAAATATTTTAATGGATTCAGATATCTAATTTTATTATTCGTAAAAGCAAAATGAATTTAAATAATGGGTATTTGATTCCAAATTTGTTATTTACAAAAATAAAACAAATTCGAATGATTGGAAAAATTAAATTAAATTAATTGGTAAAAAGTTTATTCTGATACCCCAATTTTGATATTAAGTAAATTGGATTTTCTTAATTAAAATAATTTAATTCTTGTTAATTTTGAACGTGAGCAACTAAGGATATTTAATCACAACAATAATGTTTTTCGTTAATTGTACATTATTTTTATTGACCTGATAACAAATTTAGCCCTCAAAGTTTATATATTTTGTCAATTTGGTCTTAATTTAACAAATTTAGTTCGCAACATTTTCATATGCTATCAATTTGGTTCCGATTTAATGAATCTAGCCTGTAATATTTATGCATTTTGCCAACATGTACATAATATATATAAACATTAATGGTTAAAATTGTTATGCCAATCAAAATTATGTATAATTGTCAGAAAGCATTAACATCGTGATTATTTGTCTTTAGTTGCTCATTTTCAAAATTGACAATGATTAAATTACTTCAATTGAGAGAGACCAAAGAGGCGTATTTACCAAACTAATTAGAAGTGACAATTCAACGGGCTCAAATCAAATTATTTTAGATTTAGACTATTTCGAGTTCAAGTTTTTTCAAATTTAAACTTTTTAAATTAAGAAATTCAAATCTTTTCAAGTTTAAATTATTCTAAATTAGAGTTTGGTTGAATGCAATTTTATGTCGTTTCATAATGTAATTTACATCTGAATATAAATTTAAATGTTTATTGTCATTTGTTGCTAGACATTATTGGTACTAGCATTGAGCTTTTGTGTTTACATGTACAATTATAATTTTATTTTCTTAAAATTTACATTTTTTAATTTTTTTGCGTTAATTTTATAATATATGTTCGAAGTTTATAATCATTCTTTTTAATAATATCATTTTTAAAGTTTAAATTTACATTTTTTTTAAGTATAATATATCTTACTACTACACAATGCTCAACACTAATTTAAAAAATTACTATTTCATTTATTAAAAAAATTTGAGAGCTTTTATAAAAATAAAATATTGAAATTTATAAAATTTTATACATAAAATTTTAATTTGACCCAATTCTTATAAATTATTAAGACAATTATTAATAAAACATTATTTTATGTTTACATACTGAATAAATAAATAAATTATATTTATCCAACATAAAAATAAATTAATATATTTATTTCTTTAAATATGTACGATTAAATCAAAATTAAAATTTCAAATATACATTTAAACCACAATGTATAATTGTAACAAATTTTGAGTTATTTTTGGATTTTCTTGAATTTGAGTTTTTTTTTCAAATACAAATTTTATGAGCTCCCACCTTTTCTTGCTCAAGTCAAAATTTCAAGATTGGGCCTATTTTGAGACCTTTAAAATTAAGTAGAGAGCCACATCCCAACCAAAATTGGCTCCATCTATAAAGTTCAAGATACTACCTTCAAAAGAACAACATGCAAGTATATAAAAGTACTGTTAAATGGTACAGACTAATTAACATTCAAACTAAAAAAAAGCTCAAACTAACACAATTTCAAATGTTCTCAAATGGTGAAAGTAAGGCAAAAAAAAAAAAAAAGGACGTTTTGATCTCAATGATGAAATACTTAAAAGCAACAAAATTTTAGGCAGCTCCCTTCCCCTTCTTTCTCTGTATCTTCTTCATGTAAAACTCCAGCTCTTTGCCTTCCAAGATATATCTATAAATCCCATTTCACATCATCATATTAGAATAACATTGATTCTAGTTATTGTTTCCTAAAGGGTTAATGTAATTTTTGACCCCCTGAACTTGATAATTAGGTCCACACTATAGTCTCAAAACTTGCAGCTTTTACCAATTTAATCCCTGAACTTGAATTCCGTTAAAGTGTGATGTGACACTAAGATTCTGTCACATCAGCTTTTCCCAAGTTTATATATTTTTAAAAGTTTTAAGTGATGATGTGAAATAATCTCAAAGTCACATCATTACACCATAACAGAATCTAAGTTCAAGAACCAAACTGAGAAAAGTTACCAAATTCTAGGACTAATGTGGGGAAAAAGTTTCAAGTACCAAAGTGAGCCTAATTGCCAGGTTCAAAGTGAATCCAAACATATCATCCAAGAGACTAGCGAATCAAAACAATATTGCGAAGGATAATTAGTCTATTGGCTGTCTAATTAATATTCCTCTTTGTGATGAGAAGTTGAGGGTATATGATGGAAGGCTTTTGTAAAAAGACTTTTAAGACATGACATACCCATCAGCACGGCCGCATTGACCAGGCCGTGAAGAGATGCAAGCCAGTAAACGACCACTACCAAATTGCTCCTCGATATGGGAGTCAAGTGTGCGACTCTGCTGACGTTTCTCCAGCTTCCTCAAGACATGGTTGCTCTTCTTCACTTCCTCAGTAGCAGTTTCACCTTCCTATAGACAAATGGAGGATTAAAAGAAGAACCATACACATCATTACCTCCCTCTATTTTAGGGACTAGATCAAATTAGTCCTATTGTTAAATGGATCAATTTAATCTCTGTAATATTAAAAAAGTCAAATAGGGATGAATTGTAACAGAGCTAACATTTACTGTTTAAAAAGTAACCATTTGCAGCTCAATTTCAAACAAAAGATATCGTTTGCAAAATTATAACAGCTTTCAAACAACTAACTCTGTTAAACAGTAAATGACATTTTTCAAATAATAAATGTTAACTCTGTTGACATTTGGCCTTATTTGATTCCTTCTAATAGTAAATTGGCCCATTTAATAGTAGGACTAATTTGATCCAAGCTCTATAATAGAGGGACCTACCAGGTACTTCCACCCATCATTATGCTTAACCTTAAGTCTTGCCTACAGTACAACTTGGATGGCTATATAACTTCTATTTTGTAGGAAACCAAGTTCGAGAAGGTGCAGAAACAAACTTATTATAGCATGATAAGAATTAAACTCTTGTATCACAGATCACTCTAACAGCGAGGACAAATCAGTTGCGAAAAGAACAGTGCAAAGACACCACTAAAGTGGAGGATAACAAGGTTCAATTTCTTTCCGGAAGACATGAAAATATAAAAGGAATAAACAAAAAGCATCACGACTACCACTTTATTAGAACATATTAATTCATCTGTCATTGAAGCAATATCTGTGAGATGAAAACATGAAAAGATAGTCCTACCTCTCCTTCTTTCTTGGCTGCTGCTGCTGCTTTCTTCTTGCGACCAATGTCAACACCATAATGCTGGAGATACCATTGCTTGAATGGAGCAGCATCGACTTGAACAATAGCACTCTTCACCAGAGTTTGTGTACGAACCAACTCATTGTTAGACGCATTGTACACCACATCCAAAATTCTGGTCTTACGAGTCACAGCCTCACTTCCCCAGGAGTAGTTTCCCGTGTCAAGCCTCAAGGCACGCCACTTCACATTTCCACCTCGGACCCTAATCCTCCTGACTGTCTTGTTGCTTGATAGCTTTGTGTTTGCAGGCTGCCTTCCAAGCTCATACCTTTCAAGATAAATCACCAAAATTTAGAAAACGAGATAAAATCACATTGAGACATCAAGTGAAATAACCTAATAATAATGAGAGAAAAAAATGGACAAGGTCTCTGGATCTAAACAAGCTAGAAAGGTTAAACTTTAATGGTAACGATAAGGAATTTGAATCTATTAACAAAACCAATAAAAACAAACAAAATTTACTCCAAAATTTTCAATCACAATCAAATGAAGCTAAACCTAAAACTAATAAAAGTAGAATATTAGTTCAAGTAAATCACAAGAATAAAAGTTCCAATTTCTTAATAATTTTAAATTAACTTTCTAAGCAACCAATCACAGCCAAAATGGAAAAAGAAAAGAATGAAAGCACAAAGAAAATTGGAGGAAAAAGGGTTAGTAGATTACTTTCTCTTCTTCCTCCAAGCCTTCTTTTTGCCACCAGTGGCACGCCTCTTGTGCATGGAATCACGAGAAATACCTATCAGTACAAAACAATTAACCCCATTAAACAAGAGAATTAATAATAAAATTCAATGATTTAGAAGAGACTAATAACAAATTAAACGAATGTGAGGAATACCCATTTTGGCTTGGAAGGGGCTTTAGAGTGCTGAAGCAAAATCTCAAAGAAGAAGGAAGCTAGGGTTTGAAAGGAAGTGATACGCTGAGATTAGAAGATCAGTTATACACACTCCAAAAAAAAAAATGAAAAACCCTAGTTTTTATGAAATTACTTTTGTGCCCTTTTTGGATTTGGGTTTTATGTGAGTTAATGGATAAATTATGGGTTTTGACCCAATAAATGTTTGGATTAATGATTTGGTCCTTTAAGGCCCAATAGTAATTGATGCTTTGAACCCAATTATTCCAATTTTTTTTTCTCTCCAAAGCAACTTCACAAGTTGCAAATCTTAAGTAAGGGTGAGTAAAATCCGATTCGATTCGAAAAACTCGATAAAAAATTTAAATTTTGAATTAAATAGTTGGAGTTATTTGAGTTAATCAAGTTATTCGGATCAACTCGAATAAAAAATTAAGTTTTTCGGTTTAACTCGAATATGAATTACACAACTTGAGTTATCCGAAAATCCGAATAAGAAAAGACAAAACTACGTAGTTTTGATAAATGTTTACTTTATTAAAAGTTAAAATTCAAAATAATTAAGTTAAAAGGTAAAACTACGTCGTTTTGGTAAATGTTTACTCATTAAGTTAAAAGAGTAAATCATTATATTATTCATGTAGTTAAATAATCTTGTACTTCATCTACTAGTTAAATAATCGGTCCATCTAAACATAACATTAAGTATAAATAATAGGATTCGTTAACTCGACTCGATTTGACTCGAAATTTTTTGACTCGATTCGATTCGATTCAAAAAATTTTAAATTGAGTTCGGTTGCTAAAATAGGATTTGTCAACCCGACTAACTCGAAAATTTTTAACTCGATTCGACTCGACTCGATCGATCACTCACTTAAGATTCTTAAGGTATCAATTTGATGCCTTCTTTGTTTGGGTACAAAGAAAGAGCCCATAAGTTCGAGTTTTACTATGTGAAAATTTGTACCTAGACTTATTAGTTAGTTATATGGGTGGGTCAAGTCGGGTTTAGATTTTAGTATTTTTATCTGAGTTGAATTTGGATAAATTTTAAGCTTATTTTTCGGATTAAATTTGGGCCTAGTAAATGGGTATAAATTTTTGCTTTGATTTGGCCCGACTTGACCTATAGTCAACTTTAGTTATCAAGTTTAATACTTGTAATAATTGATTATAATTATAATTACCGGTATAATTAGTTGTAACTTTAAAAAATATAGGTAAAAAAATTCTCCAATCTCTTTCAATTTCGGAATTAAGCAAATTGGTCCTTCTAAAAAAATAGGAGCAATTTAATCCCTATCAATTTCGAAAGTGACTAACTAAGGACAATTAATCACGACGTTCATGTCCTCCGTCAATTGTACATAATTTTGATGGTTAAAATGTGCCACAAGTCCCTGTACTTTTAAAAAAAAATAGGAATTTAATCCTTCTACTTTTTAGATTTCAAAATTCAAATCTAACTATTAACGCTATTAGGTTGCTTTTGGTTCATCAAATCTTAAGTTGCGTTTCATAATAGGATTACGATAATGTAAGATTCATGTGTTTGGTTGATGAAATTTAAGATTACTTAAAAATAAATTTTATTAAATTGCCTTTGTTATAGAATTTTTGTTTTTATAAATTTAATTTTTTTAATCTTAAATTTTTTTATAAAATCATATTATCTTAAATTTTTAATTTTTATTACACCTTAATTTTATCATATAAATTCAATTTAACAACCATTAAACCTAATTATGATTGTTTATTTATATAGTTTATAATTATTTATTTTAGACAATTTGGTTTTCTTTTATTATGAAAAGAGAACTGCAACTTAATACAGTTTGGAATATAATTTCAACAAGAAATTACAAACATTATCATCACCACATATTTTTATTCATTAAATCAGATAAATAGATTATTCGGTTGTCACATCGTGACTAAATTATTAATAAATTTACATTTTGATCACTTAAAATTATTCGAAAATTTTCATTTAAGTCATTGGACTATTAAAATCGTTGATGTATAACCTTCTCTATTTGCATCGCTAGCACCAACTGAAAGCTTTCATTTCACTTTTCTTCAATTGATCAATTTTTTTTTTTATAAAACAACTTTAAACGTCATAAATCTGTGAACCAAAATTCAAACAACTATCTTCTCTGATTTTTGACCCTAACCGTCAATCGAGATAGATCTAAGGTATATTCTTCTAATCTTCAATGGGTACTGATCTACCATACCGATCGTCGAATCATCACTTGGAGCTTACTAGCAGGACTTTAAAAAAAAAACCTTAACAAACCAGTGACTTAAATAAAAACTTTCAAATAATTCAATGACTATTTTATAACTTTTTGAAACTAAATAACCAAAACGCAAATGAATGTAATTTACTTTTTGTTTTTTTGGTTTTTTCATCAAGTGTCATATTAATCAAACACTTTCAAACATGAATAATCTTTTAACTTTTATGGGCATCCCAAGTTGAGCCTCAAAGATTGACAAAATCCTATCTAGAAAAAGAGTATCTTTCACCTTTGGGAGCAAAACAAAGTTTATGCCTTTTGGCCAATATATATAGCTAATTGTGTTGTTAATCATTTTAATTTCAAAAGTTGTCACCTACCCACAAAAGTTCTTCAAACATTACTAGGTTTTTTTTACCTTGACAATTGGATTCTATAAATATAGATAACCCTTTGTTTTGCTTAATGTTGTGGTAGTGAAATTTACAACTTCTTAACACCTTTTTAGATTCCATAATTTATTATAATATCCCTAGGGGCTAACAAGCTTGTGGATATAGGATATACTTTTATCTATTCTATATGCTAATAGAAGTGTGTATATCTTTGCAAATGTACAATTAAAGAGCAAAAAAGAAGCTATAATTTTAGTTCATGAAATCATACTAAAATTGGTCTAATCCATCTCCATCACCATTTAGATAAAAAGAGAAAAGAAGTAAAGAAAAAGGAGAAAGCTCCATTTCTATCAAGAAATCAAGTGAGACCCTTTTGTTAGCCAAGGGGTCATCTTTGATTAAAATGAAAAAGATTGTTTGATTAGAGGGTGTTGTAGGCCATGTTTTCTCAAAAGTCTACCTCCATGGGTATTTTTATTAATTTTTCTTTTTTCCTTTTCTTTTTTCCATTTTTTTTCCTTTTTAAAATTTCAAAGGGATAGTTAAACATCATTGATTAAGTCTATCCCTTTTAAGTCATTTCAATTAAAAGAAAAATAAATTAGACCCCACCTTATTAAATTTGTCTTTGATTTCTAGCATTTTGGGTTTGCAAAAAAAGGGAATTTAGTTTGAAAAATACACAATAAGGCTTCATGAAGAGGAAGGATAGCACTACTTGTTGTTGACATTCTCAAATTATCGATATTATATCATTATATTTTTTTATTATTAAAATTATTAATTATTAAATTATATATAAAATCTTATGCGGTATAATTTAAAATGAAATTTTAAAATAATAATAAAAATGTTGTAGCGTAGAGATGTTCTTGGCTAGTCAAGCTAAGCTTAAGTATAATGTTAATATATATTTTACTTGCCCAGGCTCGGTTTGGTCCAAAATATAGGTCTAACATTTTGTCCAAGTTTAAACATATTTGTAATGGCTAGCTCAAGCCAGTTTTAGACTCGCCTATATTTTTTTAATTTTTTTAAAGAATAATTATATTATTTTAAATTTAATATTTAATAGTTTTATGTATTTTTAGTTTATTAAAATGTTATATATAGAGAGACCTTAATATTACTATATCTTATTATAGATTTAATTTTTATATGGGTTATAAATTATATAATATATAAAAATAACACGATATAATATATTGAAAACTTAGAAATGAGTTAGGCCAAACTTGGGCCTTAAATGTTTGAGCTTGAGCATGACTCTTTTTCAAACGGGCTTAACTTTTTTTGCCTAAATCTAAATTTTTGTCCTAATGTTTTTCTCAAAATTCCAAATTTTTTACCAGGCCTTCAAGCTTGGGCTGATAGCTCAGCCCATGAACAAATTTATTGCGACATAACTTTAATTAAAAACTAAAATAAAGTAAACCGAAAAATCAAAAACATTTATTTTTACAATATACTAAAATAAAATAAACTAAAATAAAAGTTTTTGAAACTTTTACATTATTCAATTTTTTTTCAAATTTATATCTTAAGTTATATCACATAATATTTGATTTCTCATTTAATGGTGAAATTAAGGATTTTAGTAATAAAAGGACCTTAATAGTTTAAGAATGTAATTAGAATGTTTTAAAGTTTGAGGACCAATTTAGAATTAGACTCATAGTTTGGGGATGTTTAGTGCAATTAACTCTTTACTTAAACATGCTTTAAGTTTTTGTACTTTTCGTATATTTGGAATTTAGTCTTATTTTTATTTTAAAAAGTTTATTTGGAATTTAGAACAATTGTTAACATCGTTAATTTTTATGTTAAATCAATTATCATTACAATGTCATTGTTTCGATTACATAAATACTAAGTGAGTTTATTATTATTATTTCAAAATATCACATTAATAATTATAATAAATAAATTTTAACAGCGTTAACAATTAAATCTAAATCTTAAAATCTTAAAAGTAAAAAGAACAAATTTTTAAAAGTAAAAGAAAGGACTAAATTCCAAATATTAAAAGTACAAAACTTATAACATATTTTAAACTTTACATTTGAAATATTTTTCTAATTATTAATAGTGAAAAATATATAAATATTAATTAGATTATAAAACATCTATAAGGTGGGTGAAAAATATTTATAAAATAAAATAAAATAAAATAAAAGTATTTCATCATTAAAATTAATAAGAGATGTAAAATGTTTTTTTTAATAATAATATAAAATTTTAAATTAGTCCAAATTTGACCACAAAAATGGACAAAAATAAAAATAAAAAAATTCCAACTTACAACCTAACCCAACACCTGTGAGGCACCAATTAAAAGAAAAAAGGGTAGTGCTCTCTCTCTTCTTCATCCCTTAGTGGGTGATTTTTGTCCCTAAAGTGAGAATTATCCTAAATCCTTACATTTTATTTTACTTTTTTGCTTAGTCTTGATTGTTCCAGAATCTCAAATTTTCCTTACCTTTTCCACAAATAAATTCAAACAAATTGTTTCTTCTTATAATAAAAAAAAATACTCGATCAGGATTTGACTCGAGAATTCGATCCGATATAATAAAAAAAAACTTTAAACCTTAAAAGTGGGAGACTCCTTGAGCCTCCATTCTTTTCTGAAATGGAAGGATCCATTTTCTCTATTTTGGGATCTCTTCATTTTACTTCTGTTGATTCTTTGTATCAATGCTCGTTATTACAAATATTTTTTTTTCATTTAAGAAACAAAAGATTTCCATGTCTTAATTTTGTAGATATTTGACACATCATTTGTAAGTACAAATAGTTTGTTAAATTAGTGACATTAATCCCATGTTATGTAATAATTATAGAGTTATCCCACACAATAGAAGATTGATTAATTTGCTATTATTGCCATTATTTCCCATCAATTAGAGGCCTAAGGTTAGTTGGATACATGGGAATGGATTTGGCTTTTTATCATAAAGAAAAAAACAAAGTAGAAGAAAGTTTAGAATAGTCTAAATCCACCTAATAATTGACCTTTCTAGATATGTATCTCAATTATATAATAAAACATATTAAGAAAATTTATAATAGTTTGTAATTCATAAAATGGATAAGTATGAAATTGAAATTGAAATTGAAATAATTATTTTAGATTTTTATTTAATTTTTCGTCTCTTTTAATTCTTGAATTTATATTCCCAAAATGGATAAAAAAAAGTTAAACGTCTGTTAATTTTGTTGACGTGGCAGTTCACATGTATGTCACGTCAACAAAGTGAATAGACGTTATATTTTTCATCCATTTTGGGGGTAATTTGATAAATATCACAAGTTTAAAGGCTAAATGAGGTGGAAAATTAAATGAAGGGCTAAAATGATTTTTTTTTTTGTAAAGTTGAGGAGCAAATAAGTTATTATGCCTATTAAATTTACATATGAACTTTGATTTGGTAAAATTATATACAAGAAACTTGAATTATAATTCATATGTATATATGAAACTTTAATTTTGTTTTAATTATAAACATTTAAGGGAGTGAATATATACGTTTATTTTCATATCAGATTAATATAATTTTTTGCGGATGAAATAGATTGGCGTAAAATTGTGCTAATTCGAGAATAATATTAGTGATTTGTGACAATTGAATAAATCAAATTCATGTATAATTTTGATATTTATCTCTTCATAAAAATAATAACAAATAATTTTTTTTTGAAGTTTTTTTTTATCATCTATAGAACCTTATGGGTAAATTTTAATTCTAATACCTCTACTTTTCCATATTATAAAAATGGTTAAATTTTAATATAATCCCTGAATTTTGCTTAAATTTTAGATTTAATCTATATATTTTAATTTTGACATAATTTGATACGTCAATTTCTATATTGCCATTAGTTAGTCTAAATGTTTTATTCTAATTCAAATGATGATACGAATTTTAAAAAATTGTTAGCACCGCTAAAATTTTATTAAATTCAAGTATGTTACAATATTTTTTTATGTTACATGGATACCAAGATTCCTTTTTTTTCAAAATATCGACATACCAACATAAAAAAATTCTAACAGTGTAAATCAATGGACCTAAATTTTTAAATTTAAAAGTAAAGAGATAAAATTACAAATATACGAAAAGTACAATTTTTTTTAAACAAATTTTAACTTTTAAAATTTTAAACTATAATTTAATTATGAAATAAATAATTAACTCAACACGATACGTATTGAAAATGTAATTGAGTTATATTTTTTTATAATTAAATAAAATAAAAAATATAAAAATAATGATGTGTATAATTTCAAAATGAAACTACATCTACATGTGATTATAAGTCAAAGTCTCAAAAAAAAAAATTAATATCCTCACAAGTCATTCATGCATTTATTGACTTTATTGGTGAGACTGAATGCTGAAATTTATTATCTAGAAAGCAAGAGTTTGACTACAAATGCCTAAGCATTAAATGTTGAAGACAGGCATTAATATTTGCAGGCTTGCAAACTTATGGCTATGCTATTTTTCCTCTTATTTTGTCAATGAAAACTCCATAAAAATAGAAATATAATTGAGTAATTATTAATGTAGTTTATTAATTGTTGATAAATATTATGTAAGGAGTTTAGTTATACATATATAAAGTAAGATATATATAATAGAAATTATTTTAAACTTGAATTCTATCGAGATTTGATGATATGATTAGTGTTATTGAAACATGATCGGATCGAACAGACTGAAAATTAATCAATATAATGGTTTGAACAAAGGGGTTAAATTGGTTGACTCCGAAACTGCTTGAACTTGATAAAAATTGAAAACCTTGACAAAATCAATAGTTGAATAGGTTGAACAGGTTTACTAGTTTTTTTTATTTTTAGATTTTTGTGAATTTTTATTTATTATTATTGGTCCGAAGGTCAAATCAGTTGAATCAGAAACTGGTGGTCTGTCCTATTCAACTAATGTTATGATTATTAAAATACTGAATGTAACACTTTAAGATCACTAGTTAGACTCAACATTTATAAGAGTGGAGATCTTATGAATATATGGATTGTACTTTACAATTCTTTTCGCGTGACAAGTAAAATACAATTTTTATCGTGATTTTTTTTATCAATCTCTAACCCATAAATAGGAGATAATGCGTTTCAATGTATTCGAGCCTACATCCTCCTATATTAGTAATAATATCCATACTAATCGAGTTAAAGACTCAATCAACAAATTTTATAGTGATTTGATATTTAATAAACTCAACTCAAAATTCATAAATATCGATTTCACTTTAAAGAATTTGTTAAATAATTAATATTTTATAATATTCAAGTGAAAAAAAATCAAAATATGTTTAAAAAATTGTTGAATTTATAATTTAATACGCTTGAGTAATTGATGGTGAAAAATTTTATTTTATACCTATAATAAATAATCTTATCATTACCGTTATTTTTAATCTTACTAAATATAAACACATCGTACATTCGAAGATAGTCTTAGTTAAAGATAAAAGAAAAAAAAAAGGAAAACTTCAAAAAGACAGTATTTTGATTCTATAATTATTGCATTAGTTAATAATATACAGAATAATTATGGAACCACACATCCAAATGAACTTGTCTCTGACAATGAACAGTTTAGGTAAAATAGCAATATAAAGGGAAAAAAATACTATATAATAAAAATCTATATAAATATAAAATTTCCCATGTCATTGTAATCATTAAGCTTTAGATAAGGAAAAAAAATTAAAATATCCATAAAACATTACCACTGACCCAACAGCCCCAACAGCACACACACTCTCTTTCCGACAAGCTTCAATACACGCCTCTCAGAACTGAGAATCTACTGGTTTTTTTTATTTGTAAGAGATTTTATTCTTTTGTATTCCTCTTTTTTTTTTTTTTTGGTATTATATAGAATACAGTGCTTCTTGTTAGAAACTACCAAAAAGGAAGGAAAAAAAGCTCAGTTCTTTACAAAGAAAACCACCCAAAAAAGACCTCGATTTTGGAACTGGGTTTGTGGTTTTTTTTTAAAGTTTGTTTGACTTTAAAGTCACATAGACATTAGAGCCAGAGCCCCAAGGTGAATATACAGTACATGTTGTTATTATTATTATTTAATATTGCTTTGGAATTGCTTTAAGTTGAGAGGAAATTTGGGAATTTTCATTGGGATTTTCTTTTTCTTGTTTTTACTCTTCCTTGGATTCTGGTTTTTGTGAAGAAAAATTAAAAAAAGTTGGTTGCTTTATTGGAATCTGAGCTTTAACTGTTGATGGGTCTTTGCCAAGTCTCTCGAACTTCAAAAATTTCAACTATATAATATAATATAAATGTTGGGTCTTCTTCAGATAGTTTTAAATTCTGGGTTTTTCTTTTTTGGTTTTAAAAGGCAAATCTTTTGAGTTTTTGGTTGGTGTTCTTGGTTAGATAAAGGTTAATATTTAGGCTTCAAGTTGAAATTTTCATATCCTAGTGTTTTGATTGAAGAATTTAGGGTTTTTGATTTGGGAATTGTTTCTCATCTTAGAACTGATTTGGGGAAATTTTTTTGTTCTTTTGGTTTTGACAGGTTGCATTTGACTATGGATTCCCCACAATCAGTTGTGTCACCATTGAAGAACACAGTTATAGCTGAATCTGGTGAGAAGCAAAAATCCAACACAAAAGAAGCTGTTTTGTCCAAGAAAGACAACAACATCCTAGGTGTTCTTGAAGTTTATGTTCATCAAGCAAGGGACATTAATAATATCTGCATTTATCACAAACAAGATGTGTATGCTAAGCTTTGTCTCACCACTGATCCTCAAACCACTGTTTCCACCAAGATCATCAATGGTGGTGGAAGGAATCCGGTGTTCAACGACAACCTCCGTCTCGATGTTGGGAACATCGATTCGTGTCTTAAAATCGAGATATTCATGATGAGTAGAGTGAAGAATTATCTTGAAGATCAGTTATTGGGGTTTGCATTGGTACCATTGTCTGAAGTAATACTCAAGAAAGGGAAATTGGAGAAAGAGTTCTCTCTTTCTTCGACCGATTTGTTTCATTCGCCGGCTGGTTTCGTTCAATTGTCGCTCGAGTATATCGGATCATCTCCCGATGTAATGACTATCCCTAATGTTGTTGTTGATGAAACCGTTAAGGATTCGGAAACGGACGAGCTCGAGAAGATCGAGTTCCCGGATCCGAAAATCGTTAACGAGAACCAAATGATGGTGTCCGAGTACTTTGGGATCTCGTGTTCGAATTTGGATTCCGAGAACTCGGAAATGGGTGTTAATGTATTGGATTCAATCCAAGTCCCTAAGCTTGATTCTCCCCCAAGTAGTGTTTCCACCAATGGGGTTTCCCTTTCGAGCTCCGAGTCTTCCGATGGCGCTTCGAAAGAGAAAACCATCGATGTGGGTGACGGTGACAGCAATTTATCCGGGGCGAAACCGGTTGTTTCCGTCAATATCGAGCCTGAAATGAAGGTGGTACAACAAGACATAGTGGATATGTACATGAAAAGCATGCAACAATTTACCGAGTCCTTAGCTAAGATGAAATTGCCTTTGGACATCGATAGCGGACCGACCAAATCGGAGAATTCGAATTCGAGTACTACAACCGATCAGAAAACACCGGCATCGACAAATTCTGGTAATCGAGTGTTTTATGGAAGTAGGGCTTTCTTTTAAAGCTTATATCTTCATCTTTTGAGAAAAGGAAGACACATAGGTGACTTTAGATTTTTAGAATGGTGACTTGTAATGTGTTGTTTTCCTTTATGGCAAAAAATCATGACATTATGACTCACTGTTACTACCTTTGTTTCACTGCAACTGCTCTTAGTTTATATATATATATATATATATATATGAACCTTTCCTTTTTATAATGGCAAATCATATATTTTCTAATTATGAGTAATCATATTCTTGTTATGTTTGGTCCCACTTGGTGATTCTTTCGAAGTATTTGTATTCGACGCATATTGGGACATTTCACTTCAATTTCCACAACAAGGATGACAGGCGAAGAATATTGAAGCAGATCTTAGAAAACGAGTGCGATGATAGGCGAGGGTGATGGAGACAATTAAGGGTTGAGAAATGCGAGAGTTACGGTTGTTGTGATTATAGAGAGAAAGTTGCAAAAAGAATTTTAAAGAACTCGAGTTTGTCGAAAGATCAAAAAGTCTCAAATGAAACGATTAATGGAAGTTATTAAAAGACGGTTATAATGAGAAAGTGGGAATGAATATGTTAAACTAACGAGTAGTGAGATTGAGAGAAGTTGGCAAACTTACTAGTATTTTAAACCATACTCTCTAAGACATCCGAAACAACCTAGGAATCCTACCAATCTTTCAAGTTAGGGTGTGTTCTCTATTATCGTGAAAATATATTATCAAGCCAATAAAGAACATTTGACTTTTGGAGTCAAATGTGTGATCAAAAAGTAATTTTTCACTAAATATTACGTTATTTAAATATTTCATGTATCATTATATTAGATTATTTAATTATCATATAACTTAAAATTTTTTTACTTTCTACTATCATGTTTAAAACGGACATTTTAATCTTAATAGTAATTTTTGACAATAATGAATAACACTAAGAATTAACAAACTGTACTTTTCAAAAACATTTTTTTTTTCTAAAAGCACTTTTCAATCACAATAGTAATGGAGAACTAACCCTTAATTTCAACGAAAGTCATTTTCAACATAGTATTGTTCACGAGGATATCTGAGCTAAAGAGACGGTATTTATTTTAACGTTTTTAGTATATTCAATATATTATTTTTTAAAATAAAAAATAATCTAAAAAAATTGAATAAACTAAATTTACATTTTTTAAATTGAAACTTAAACTTAAAACTTTCTAGCAGTGAAACAAATTATTAAAGTTGAAGTCAATCATCCATGTATGGTCATTCATGAATGAACCACCTGAACTTTTTTCTGTTTTAGACAAACATTTGTGAACAAAAGTAGAGGGACCAACAAAAAACAAAATTCAATTTGGGGGCACAAAATAAATAACTAAAATAGAGATTCTGCCTAAACCAAAATGGCATTATAACCTTCGTCCCCACAAAATTTTATCATCTTAAACCTGTGTTCACTTGGGAAATTTTTTTTTAATGGACTCAAAATGCAATTACTTCGACCTCAAGTCATTACTTTTAGGTTAAATTATGCTATTAGTACCTTTACTATTCGTAATCCTATAATTTGGTAATTTTTAATTCTTATTCTTTTAAAATTTTAGTCCATTGTTTTCAAAATATTATCATATGCACCAAAAAAATCCTAACTAATAGATTCAACGACTATAGTTCACGTTTTTTGAAATTCGTAAAAATTAAAAACTAAAATTTCAAAAGTCAAATAAATCCCCCAAAGTATAGGGTCTAACAATGCAATTTGACCTTATTCTTATTCCCTTCTAACATCTTTATTATTATTGTAGCAACTTGTAAAATGAAAACCCACATAACATATAATTTAACCTAATTAATTAAAAATAATAATATTTGACCTAGGGACGGATTTGAAATTCGAATCTCAATATCTGCAATCTTTTTATCATAACCATCCCAACTTTTTTTTTTATACCAAAAGTAGCCCAAAAAAGAAAATAGAAAACTTACATAAAGTGAAATGGATAGTGGAAACCTACTAAAATCCACATATCAGAAAAGCTCATCTCATTATCATAAAATAAAAATTCACATAAAGTTAAGAGAGGACCACAATCATGGTAGTATCCATTTTTGGATGCCACTATTAAATAAATAAATGAAAGTGATTTGAAAACCCCAGCAAGAAAAATTCCAGTTTTCTATGGAAAAAAGTAAGGATAAGAGCTTAGTATGGCCACAAAAATGGAAACCTATGAATAACACACCAATGGCAATTAATGATGCAGCACAGTCCGGATTCCGATTGTATCGGTATATCATAACCATAGAAAATCAGCATGTCGATGAGAGATGAGCAGCAATAGCAAAAGCAAAAGCAAATGCAAAGGCAAAAGATGGAGAAATTCTTGTAACTTATTTGATTGGGATTCTTTTTATATGGATGTTTTCTCTAATGTTTCACACTAGCAAATCGAATCGAATCGAAACTCCTTAAAATCGGAGAGAAAAAACAATCCCGGATAATACGAAGAAGAATATAAGGACAAGAACCAGCAGCTTAGCCAGGCATTACAGCAGTTGAAAATTTTGAAAAGAAAAAAAAAGGGAAAAATAATTAATACCCTATTGTTCAATGTACCATGATTGGCACGCGTTCGAACCGATCTTCCGGAGTATATATATCCCGCATTCTGATTGTAAACCTCACTCAAATGCCAAGAAAGGAACCTAAATTCTGTTTTTTCACTATTTTAAATAAAGTAAAAAGAAAAAAAATTCAAATCTCAAACCTTGTTGAAAATCGCTTGAAACCGCTCACTCTGAATGTGTATATTTCAAACCATTAACCGTCGTTAGTGCCATAAGATCAATTTCCGTGTAAGCCAACATAGTAACGCGTCATATCGAATTTGTGCAAATCCATTCACCCTACATTATAGTATCTGATATCCGAATACCGGATCTCCTAGGCAGCAATTCCTGAAAGATGAAACAAAGAAATAGATGAATTAATGAATGCTGCAAAAGCCAGGATTCACCTCTCAAGCCTCAACATTCGCTCTTATGACATTATTAATAATACTGAATTTTCGGTGTTCATATAGGGGTAATCCGATAACAATTGTTAAATAGGCAAAACAAGCATGTTTACCTCTATTGGACTGTCTACTTGAGACATTGTAACTTCCAACATAATCCTCAGAGGGTCTTGTAGTAATATCTGCGGATGTATTGCCAAGTCCATAACCGAACGAGCTAGAACCATCCAAGTCAGGTGATGCAAACTTCCAAGTTGAGTCACCATAAACTGAAGCATTACGGTAAAGATCCCCATAGGAACCTTCAATATTACCAGTTGACCCAGCAAATGATGATGGTGGTGCTGCAACAATGCCAATGTTTCTTCCATATCCTCCCCCTCCCAAATTGTAGTTGTCATCGGCACTCCCAACGGTATAACCAGAAGCGTTCCCTCCGCTTCGAGCGGGAAGAGAAGGTCTCCAATTTGCCCCACTATTTCCAAAAGAACCGAAACTACCATTTCCAGACCCTAAGTAACTAGCAGGACTGGAAGCATTTGTAGCATTGCTAAGGCCTACATTTCCCCAAACATTCCGAGTAGCAGGGCTCAAAACAGAATCGTTTCTTCCACTTGCGACACCATAACCAATTGGAGTATTATACCTGTTTGAATTCCCACCGTAATACGGACTAATTATCTGTCCGTATCCAAGACTGTTACCAAAGTTAGAATTCCCACCATAGTTCAGGCTCATTCCTGGTTCCATATTCATACCTACTCCGTACCCAGTGGTACTAAATGGAGAAAACCCGTTTTGCCTACTAGCGAGAGGATTAAACCTACCATCCATCCTAACTCCAATGCCTCCGATGGGATTTAGATTAAATCCCTGCGCATAACTATTGAGGAAGTTGGAGGCCCTATTTAAACCATAATTATATCCAATAACATTGCGGTTGGTAGCACCTGGAGATAGTTCTTTAGGAACTGCTCTCTTGACCTCAACCAATTTCCCATTGAGTTCGTGAAATGTTTTATGTAGGACTTTGTCTACTGCTTCTTCCGAATCATAGGTGATGAAGCCGAACCCTCTCGGCCTTTGTGTATTATGATCATACATCACCACAACATCAGTAATTTTACCAAATTGATCAAAGTAGTTCTTAAAGTCAACCTCGGTGACGGTAGATGCCAAACCTCCAACAAAAATCTTTTTCGTTCGTCCAATACCGGTAGATCCAGTGACACCAGCCACGTTCCGGTTTAGAACAATTTGATCATCCCTAGGAACAGCCTTCTTTGCCTCAACCTGAAAAATGGGGCAGTCAAAAACTTGAATCAAATAATTGCATCTCGACTTTAAAAAGGATAATTATAATCGAGGCTCTCACCTTGCGACCATCGATCATATGCTTATCCATAATTACCCTCTCAGCAACAGCAGAATCAGCAAAGACAACGAAACCAAAGCCACGGGCACGGCCAGTGACACGATCTCTCATGATCATTGCCTCCACCACTTCCCCGTACTTTCCGAAATACTCCTTAAGACGTTCCTCATCGGTGTCCCACGATATCCCACCAATGAAGAGTTTACCAAGATCAGATTCCATCTTTATCTAAAATCACCATCATTAAACCACCAATTTCAATCCCCAAAAACACAAATTCTAAACTTTGTTTTTCTCAAAATAATGTTTCCCACAATTGGATTCAAAGATTAAATTTCTCAAATTCAATCAGAATTCCGATACCAATTCAATAAAAGTAACTCTTTCACATCATCCTGAATTATCCAAATTATCATCAGCAGCTAAAATAGGATCCATGTTTATGCATAACAATAACAACAATTAAACACTAAAATTAAAAGGAAAACACATACCTTTTTATTATGAACAGATAGAATCCTACCAAAGAAAAAATGGGGATCTGTCAAATCCAATATAGGATCATCTGAAAAAAAACTTTATACACTAATCAGAAGACAACCCAGAATTCCTGCCAATCAAAAAGGAAAAAAAAAAACTTAAAAATTGAGACCAAATTATGTGGATCAAAACAAAAAGACCAAAGAGCATGAAGAAGATCAAAATTTACCATATAGGAAATGACCCAGATGAGGAAATGGGAAGGAAATTAAGATCTGAGATGAGAAATGATGATAATGGAAACAGAAGAGGAGGTTTTATAGTTCATTTTCTTTTTAAAAAAAAATCCTTTTTCTCTCTTTTCTCCTCCTCTTCTTTGGTTATTCCACTCCTCTTAATTAAATCAAAAGAAATGGAATTTGAGGAAAGAAAAGAGAAGAGAGAGAATATATGGTGTGTGTGTGTGAGAGAGAGAGAGAGAGAGAGAGAGAGAGAGAGAGAGAGAGAGAGAGAGGGGAGGGGGGTCAGAGAGATTGAGATTGGCAATCCTCTGGGCTAAGAATATTTGGAGTATTGATGGCAGGAGAGGGTGATTTTTTTATGGTTTTATTTATGTTTTAGCCCCTAAATTTTACATTTAATTATATTAATACTTTTATTTTTCTCCCATATTAATACCTCAACTTTATTTCGGTTAATATTTCCATTCCAAATGCCAAATGGCATTAAAAAACTTGGAAATCGAATCAGAGTTAGACACATGTTTGGGTTTATGATAAATAAAATTTTAGATGACAAATAAAAAAGAAACTATTTAATTTATATATATATTTGGCATACTGACATATTGTCCCTTAAATTTAGACACATTGATGGCCGAGTTATATACCCAAATTTAAAGGTTCACCTGAAATTTGTGAGGGTCTAAAAAAATATTAAGTTTGAAAAATGAGTTTTGGTAAAATATTAGGCCAATTTAGAATATGGGTCGGACTCAGACTTGAACATTTAAAGCTTGAACCCGGCATAATCTGTTTTTTTAAAAAGTATGTAATGTTTTATATTATGTAATTTATAGCACATAAAAATTAAATCTATAGTAGTATTATATAATACTACTATAATGTAAACATCAAAAAATGTTAAGATGATTATATATATAATTTTAATAAATAAAAATATATAAAATTATTAAATATTAAATTAAAAATAATAAAAATATAATTTTTTTAAAAAATAATAATAATGTAGGCCGACCTAAAATGGATTTGAGCTAGTTATTTACAAATATAGATGAGTTCGGGCAAAATTTTATACTTATATTTTTGTCCTTTCTTTAAAACTAGAACCTAGATTATCAAGTCCAATATAACACCTCACACCCGACCTGATCACTAGATCCGAAAATCTAATGTCAAATTACATTGCCGAAACACCCGACCTGATCGCTAGATCCGAAAATCTAATGTCAGATTAGATTGCTGAAGTAATTCAAATTAGCTTACTAATTTACATCATTCAAAGAACATTTATCATATCAACTCATTTGTTTATCCAACATATCATACACATCCATCTTAATGTTTAAGAATCTAATTTATTAAGTTAAGGGTCTATGTTAAGTCAATTTGAGAGTTAGGACTTGAATCCAAACTCTATTATCACATTTCAGTGTTGTGTCTCAAGACAAAAAACTTTATATCTTGAGACAGACCTTATTTTACTTTTGAGATTTTTTGTTTTGATATCAACATGTCTCGAGACGCTAGATGTGGTGTCTTGAGGTAAGGTACCTTATGTCTCAAGACTAGGTCTTGAGACCAACCTCGCTGTTTTCTTATTTTAGCTCTGATGTTTGAATGTTTTGAGACAAGTGTTCTTTTTGTCTCAAGACCTCCAACAGGGCCAAAACTAATTAGCTTCGATGTTATTTTGTCTTAAGACAAAAGTCACATTGTCTTGAGACCTAAAGGGAATTGTCTCGAGACTATTTTGACAATGTCTCGAGACATTAAACATATACATAAACAATAAGGTAAATTTCGTTCTTATGGTCTTGATACATGTTCTTGCTGTTTCGAGACTCAATGACAAATTGACCCTAAATGCACATTTTCAAGTGTTCAAACCATACCAAAATATACTATAAACATACTTAAACCTTATCTCAATGTAAAATCATCAATTGATCACATGCAAACACAATCAAACATCATCGAATCGTAATAATCGATGCATCATTATCTAACCAACTAATTCACATGTTCAAACACATATAATCTAGCATAATTATCTACTAATCAAGGAACAAAATTCATCTTAATAAAATTTATATGCCAAGTATTAAAAATATCAAAATGTTAACTTAAACATCATGCCCAGAACAACCTAAGTACATGTGTAACGTCCCAAATTTCTTAATTTTGAATTGTTAAATTATGTCAAGTAATTTGTTATGGTTAAGTGTTCTGATTTTGTGTGAGAGGTTCTGAGTTAGAGTCATTTCCCTTTTTTTGCTATTTTTCTCCCAACCCTTGACTTGAACATTTGGCTTATCTTTAATTTCTAAGTAATTGTTAGCAAGAATAAACCTATTGGTTTGAGTCCACTTCCCATCTTTTCCCATTTTTGTTTTCATGTCAGTTTCTTGTTGCTGCTAATTTTTTTTTTTTTTTTTTTCAAATTTTCTCTATTCAGTTTCTGAAAACTATCTTTCTCCATCGTGGTGTTCCCTCTTCTGGTTTTTTCCATTACCGTCCTTCTTGTTGTTAGTGTAACGTTCAGACTCATTTTTCTTTGTGCCATCGTTTGCTAATTGCTTGTCTCTGGCTATGTGAGACTTGGGTATTTTAGTGTTGTGTCTTCATCTCTTTGTAAGTGCCTTGTTTACTCTTTCATAGGGGTGATCTTTATTTTTGTTCTTAATCAGTTTCAAAAAGGAGGTAGGTGAATGTGTAGGTTGATCTTTTGGTTGTGTACTGATCGTTTATTTCATTATTTCTAATTAGGTGAAGGTCTGGTGGCGATTAACCCTCCGATGAATTGCGGGATCTTAGAAATTTTTTTTCTTTCTTTAGGTAAGTGGTCGACTGCCTTGGTTATTACTGATTTTGTTTGTCTTGGTTAAATGCTTTAATGGTTTTTTGGCCGAATACTCCAACTAAGGGGCTGAATGAATGTCTCAGTTTTGGTGTATTATTGCTAATTAGTTTAGTTGGATGTTGAATGTAGGAGCTAGAAGGGTTATTATAGTGTCGACATCGCGTTTCAATTAGGTGTGTAACTCTAATCCTGAAAAATCAGTGAATAGCGTGAAGCAGAAAACCTTATTGTCGACACCACACGGCTGTGTGCTTGGCCATTTGCTAGGCCGTGTGAGCCATACGGGCGTGTGGGCCCAATTTGAGTAAATTTAGTTAGGGTCATGTTTTTAAGTGCGTTTCGAGGTCAGTGATTTTATAGGTTCTGTTAAGTGATATGCATGTTGTCTGATAAATGAAAATTGTTATTCCGTTGTGATTGCATAAATCCTGGAGATATGTTTGCCTTATAAAATTTGTTTCTGATATGTAAATCTGTGAGCACCGTTAGGATGTTTTTGATTAATTAAGTACAGATGAGCACTATTATTCTGAATACATATGAATATATGCTATGTTGTTTCATGTGCATTAGGGGTGGGATATGATAATGTGATGGAGAAAGTTCTGGAAGACTCTGATCTACATTTTTGGCAATTAAACACTAAATATATCTGATTCAGGAGGTTTTCCGCACTATATCTAGCAGTTTGATTGCATATTTCTGTATAGTGACATACAATCACTTATTTGATGTGTGGGGTTGGATGGGTATTAATTACTCTATTTGGTGTGTTGAGTGGGACAGAGATTGTTTTGCGGATGAGGGTAGGATCTGTATATGATTTGTCAGATATTGTTGTATCAATTAATATGCCATGCCATTTGTACCTGAACTGTCTGTTATGTTGCGACGCTTAATATGCCATGTCACCTATATTAATCTACGTATGATTTTCGATTGTTTGTTTAATTTATGGGCTGAGTTGCACACTGAGCTTTATAGCTCATCCAATAATTTATCTTCTCAGGTAATTAACAGATTTAGGAGTAGGTGGCGTGCGGGAGCTGGGGTTGGATTTTAGCTAAATAAAAAGACGATTTATAAATTTAAACTTAATTTTGGACGTTTTGGATTGTATAAATGTTTTGGACTTTATTCTTCAGTTTTTGAATTTTCTGCTGGATTTTTGTTTTCGATAGTCTACGAATTATACGTTTTCACATATTGAAATCACAGTTTTCAAATTAAA